>CM068580.1:600000-1200000 GCA_035048485.1 Pteria penguin
ACAAAAGACTTAAATCACAATTCTATGTAAAGTTATATTTCTGATATAACAATAACATGAGTAATAACTCACCTATTTCGCAGACAGAACCAATCCAACCATCGTCACATGAATCACAAGCACCGGTTTTTACGTCACAAGATCCTGTTCCTCCACAACGTGTTGAACAATTAGATGTACATAACTCATCAAATAATCCAATATCACAAACAATACATGTTCCCGACATTTGTGAGCATTCCTTTCGCTGTCCACCACAGTTAGCTGGGCATGTCATGTTACAGTATTGACCATACATCGGTGGACGACATCCCTCGGAACAAGACCCAGATTCCCTGTAGCATTGACTTGTCCTACAGGTTTCTGTACATCTCTGTTTACATTTGTCTCCATAAAACCCATGATTACATCCTGATATACAACTTCCATTCAAGTTACACTGTCTACCTAGACAATTAGTACAATTATCTGTACAGACATAACCGCTGTAACCTAGTTTACATTCGGTACAGTTGTGATTATTGACGCAAATTTTGCAATTGACTGGACATTTATTTTCACATTTCAATCCATGAAAGTAATCATCACAGCCCTTCACACAAGTCCCGTTCGTTGTGAAACATGTATTCCAAGCGCCCTTACAATTTACCGGACAAGAGATACAAGAAACACCGGAGATGTATGTACTTTCATTACAAAGCATGCATTTACCAGTATCAATATCACATTTCCTGTCGCCTCCACACGACGATGAACAATTGATACAGTCAGTTCCACTGCGATAAAACCGATCTTCACATTCTCTACAAACACCTGAATGGACATCGCACGACCCGTTACCTCCACAGGATGTAGAACAGTTCTTGGTACAGTCTACACCGAAAAAACCAGGATCACATCCATGAGTGCATTTGAATTGATTGGAAGTATAATCACAGAATCCAGATGTTGCTTTATTGCAGTGTAAACAGGGTGCTGGGTCTACACATAATAATATATATATAATTATCATAACTTTTATTAAGCATTTCTTTTTTCTAAACAGAAAATATAATGAGATGTTCGTTGGATCCGCATTTCTTAAGACTTTACTAATTCAAAATGATGTAAAGTATAAACATATACGATACATGACTCTGGAATGATTTTTTCCCTTTTTTGTTCTTTTAATATGTTATTGATATCATTGTTAATACCAAATATAACAGAAATACGAGTAGTCAATATGACAAATAAACAAACAAACATTATGCCTTTGAAACAAGACTATTTCATCCAGGACTAAGTAAATAGTCGTGACTTGTTATATTCGTATTCATATAAGTAAAAAACGAAGAATTACCGAAGGGTAAACCATATCTCATAGTCCATGGAATAAAGGGGACAATATCGTGTTTAGTGTAATATTCAGACAAATGCGAAGCCCAATAAAATCGAGATGAAACCAGGTGCCCGGGAGGAGTAAGCGTCCCCTGGTATATTATTGGCCAGAGAAATTGGTATTAAGGGGAAAGGATTACGGTACTTCTTCGTTGTTTACTTTGATAAGCTGGTTTTTGAAATTTGTTACTAACAAAGTTGGTGTAAAAGAATTTACATGTTTTATCTTCTAGTGTAGAAAAACCTGTAACAAATGAAAACAATTTTGTATATTTGATATTTATATATGGTGCATTTTTTAATTTGAATTTAGGTATGGATTTTTAAAAACATATTTTAGCGTTAAGTAAAGCCAGTTGGCTTTATTCTTTAGCGATTGTTGAAAACTTTGTATCTCTTTGAAAGATCCGTCTTCTTTACATAGATATTTCACATACATTATATTGCTATCAATCCAATTCTTATAATTAAGAACCACACCATTTGTTTGGCTTTTGTCAAATTAAATGACCGTCCTAAGTCGGTATCGTAATTGCACTACAATCAAATATTTTTGTATTGTGTTATATGTTCTAGTATATCATTTATATTCATGTATTGTATAGCTCCATGGTGACTTCTGCCACATAACTGAGCCAGTAACTCCTCTTTTTTCTTACTCTCATATAATACCTTATTCCATATTGGTTGCTGTAAAAGCTCATCTTCATTCATTGATTTAATGTCTTTATGTTTCTTAATATGATTAAAAGAAAAAAGAGGAGTTACTGGCTCAGTTATGAGGCAGAAGTCACCATAAAACACCAAAACAACTCTTTATATAATTGTGGCAGTTTCGGAATGATGAGAAAATTTTCTAAGCTTTGTTCACTTGTTTTCAGTATGTAGATTAAATCAATATTTATACTTTTACACAAGCTTTCTATATATTTTTTCATATTGTCACTGGATGTAATAAGTTTAGGTATCTATGCAGTTTTTAATTAGTATAATTTTGATTATATATCAATTAATCCTATTCCACCATTCCGAATAAGACCTAATAATGTTTTTCACTCTATTCTTTCATTAATTTCCATGAATAGGAAAATATCAGTTTTCCAATAGTTTAAATAAATCTTTCATCAGGCAAAGTTAGAATAAATGCCACATAGATTAATTTAGATATCGCTAAAGTATTTATAACGCATGTTTTATCAAAACAAATGTGAGTTTTCTTCTTTTCCACCATTCAAATGATTTTTCCATTTTATGATAAATTTTAATCCAATTTCTATTATAATATTCTTCTTTGTTATGTTTTATATAGATACCCAAACATTTTATTGCTTTCTGTGCTACATTAATACCATGTATTCTTTCATATTTATTTTTAAGAGAACCTAGTAGAATACATTATGTTTTAGATATATTAATTTTAGATCCTGCATCTTTACAGAAATTATTTACTGGAATAATTTTATACTGATAGATAAATGGATAAATGATAAGTATACGCCGTCCAGTAACCAGTATTACCGTAGATCTCCACTTCGCAGAGTTCCAGTATAGCTCCGTGAACTTTGTTATAAAAATCAGGGTACTTTATTCCAGCTAGCCGTTCGTTATAAATGGTAACATATCGTCCATATTGAAATTTTGTGCAAACGAAATTTAATATCTTTGTTACATCGATTAAGTGTGTTGATGTATCGTTAAAACACATTTGTCCTTCTGACCAGTCGGTAGAATTCGATACATAGACTGAGAAACCAGCCAAACGTCTTGCTGAAATACATTTTTAAGGATTATTATGATTGACTGAAACAAAATAATAAGATATAATTGACCTTCGGTCGCAGATTGCTGTCTTAGAACAAATTTTATTGAATTAGTAATTTTGAAACATTTGGTAATATAGGATATAGCGTTTAATTTTCTGATGATCTAGTTAAAATTGTTATATCACTGTATAATACTGATGTTCATACTGTGTTGTATTTGAAATAACATGATTTTCGTATTCCGTAAAATTCTGGTAGTAAAGGCAAAAAAGTAATTCAACTATAATGAGTGAATAGAATTAGTGCAGATTCTTGTGATTACAAACCGAAGCCTTTTCTGTATGACATAACTATAGTAGTAATGGTATAGGTGTCTTCTAAGTCCACTTGCCACCACACTGTTGTGTTATGAGGTGTCGTGTGACTACAACTGCCTTCACTTAATTCATTTGCTCTGTTGCCATCAACTGCATTGCCTGCAGGGGATCTTGTGGTACTTTGCGTTGCTTTTTTCTTTAGAGCTATGTTTCTTGCTGGAATTGAAAGACAGTTGTTTCCATTGTATTTACTTTTTCTCAATTAATTAAATACAATATATAATGTTAAATGTTTACATTGCAATCAGACATCAAAAATAAATCAAAGGACTAAAAGTCCTGTGTGTTGACTAGTGTGAAAGGAGTTATTAAATATGAACTCTGCAACCTATCAAATGTCTACATACATACCAATTACAATTAAATATTTGTAAGATAATGAGACAAGTCAAGAAAACTATTGATTTTTCAGAAATGATCAAAGTCCAAGGTACATAATTCTGTCCACATGAGTGAATTGGCACCACCTATTGAGAGATCTAGACAAAAAAAATTTTAATAGGGGGTCATAAGTATTTCATTTCTTCTAAGCTTCATCTAATTCCTTCACACAGTTCATAAAAATAAAGAAGAAGATGTGAATACCACCATCCCCCTTTTTAAATAAAAAATATCTTATTGAGCTGTTGAAAAAAATATTTCATTGTAAGTTCTTATCATATATATGATAACAAAAAAGAGACAAGTTTGTCAAACAAGGGTACCATCTGTTACCTACTTTTGCTCCTGCTGTCGATGGATCTGGTTAAAAAATCACTTGTATGGGACTATGGGTACTTCATGCTTACCAAGTAGCATCATATTCCCTTAAAGGTCACAGGAAAAGACTTTTTTCTCTCTTTGTTTTGTTGTATGTAGGTCTCAATAATCGAAATCATTTATTTCCACATTCTCATCACCTTCGGCTGAGTATTTATTTACCTTTTAATCGACTCTTAAAAGAGTTCTCGTTCTTATACGATTCAAGCAATTTCATTGGATTAAAGAAAATGACGTCATTTCTGCCAAACTCGAAAGAGAAAGTAATCACTTATATTGTAAAAATCACGATCGTAACGCCTATTTAAATTGGAGAAAATGGATTATGACGACAAGGAGTATGTTGTGAAGCCATTCCAGTTTGAGCCTGACTAGTTTCAAATGTTGGAGGAGCAGGAATACGAGCCACTGATACGGAGGAATCTGCATCTGACAGTTCCGAGACACATACTGACATAGCGATGTTGAAAACATTGCTTTAGTTTAGATCTAGATGAGTGGTACGTAAGCCAATGTTATAATATCTATCTATCTACGTATACTGCAACACCCTCTTACGAGTATTATGTGCAGATTAGACATAGACTACTTTCAGTAATATTAAGCAATCTTACTTCAAAGGGAGGGGGGGGGGGGGCTTAATTCAAGATCCAAATACTGTGCTTTATAAATGAACAAAATTGTAATTTAAACAGTGGAAATTGGAATAACTGGGAAGAGATGTAAAGATGATGGATAAATCCAAAGCACAAATCCAAAAATCATAAAACCAGAGGACATACAAAATCAGTGAAAATGAAAAACAAATGGAAAATAACATAATATGTCTATTTCAAAGAGCATATGTGAACCCCTGTGATGGAGTGAGATCAGGTGCCCGGGGAGAGTATGCATCTCCTGCTTGCTAGCAACACCCGTCACATATACCCAGTAGAAAGAGTCAGATCGTGTTAATTCCATATGTATTTATATGGAGAAGTCGAAGTAGGTAACCTCCTAGTATAAAAGGTGTCAAATCTGTGTAAAATGATCGGAATCGGTCTCAGTCCAGAATATCATTTAAAAGTCTGGATAACGAGATATCATATGGAGTAATAAGAGTCTCGTAACGACCATAGAATTTCCTCAGTGACGTTGATAGTCTAGCACATATATAACCCTGGTTGAGCAGCTTAACTGAACGTCGCCTAGTCCTCAGAACAAAGTCACTGTAATTTGAACATGCTCTGGAATAACGTTTTAACAGCGATATGAATACGCCGTACGCGGGCGATGATGGAATGTTGCTACTTATGAAAGGAAAGTTTGTGATGGCGAAATTGAAATCGTCCCGTTTGTCATAGAGTGAGGTGTTCAATTGACCATTAATGTCGAAAGACAACATAATATCTAAATACGAAGTAGAATTACTATTTTCTGTGGTTTCTTTGACCTCAAGTTCACTTGGATAGATGATGCTAAGGTAATCCGCGAATGAAGGATTATTAATTGAAAGCAAGTCATCTACATATCTGTAAGTAAAATTGAAGCCAAGAGCCAATTGTTTTTCTCCTTGCGAAAGCAAAGACTGAATGAATTCAGCTTCGTATGAGTAAAGGAATATGTCAGCCAGAAGCGGAGCACAGTTAGTGCCCATTCGAATGCCGACAATTTGTTGTAAAACCTTACCTCCAAACACCACAAAAATGTTATCGATAAGAAAATTCAACATCTGGATGACAGCTATTTCAGTGTATTTATTTTTGGAATCAGAATTTTCCCTAACAAAGTAAGTTTTATACTTAGGCTACAATCAATTGAAAAAAAAAGAAAATATTACCGTTAACTTGTCGGTTTACATACAGTTTTACTATTACATGTATTCAGTGACATACATGTATATGTATATAGGTCTCTGATGTATTGCAATATATGTATATTTGATACATTTGTGTTCATAATTTCTGCTCCCCCTCCCCCCTGTTACTATGCCTATGGGTTTAAAGGATTTGACATCTGACCCCCGAGGTTTTTTTAACCAACCTCAACCCCATGGAATTACCAGTGCTTTCTCTTTTTTTTCTTCATGTTTGTCATTGTTGTTTTGATACTTTTTGGGGTTTTCTTTTAATTTTTACTGTATCCAAATACATATTTTCATGACAACTAACCATATCAATGCAAAGTTTGAAGAGCTCGATTCAATACATTCCTTAAACCTTGGTTGATTAGGGCTTACCATTACTTTCAACGATTTCTTCAGTTACATTGCGACATGGAAATGGGAGAATTAACAACAAAGTGGTGCAACCCGTGAATTGAACAACAGACCTTCTGCACTGTAATCCAAGTGCTTAACATACACACCAACTCTGCCCCATCGCTTCAAAATTAGGCATTTTACAAATACAGTTCTCTTTCCATACTACAGGTGCTCCTGTGGCCATTGAAAGATAATGCCCACACAATTAGAGTGTTGTTGCTGCAAACCGAACATGATTTAGAGGGATATGTGAAGACATGTTGTTTTGGGTTCATATCTGAAATCAAATTTGTTTTTGTTTTTATTAGAATTTAAAGTTTAGATGCAGAAAAGAGCTATTATATTTCCTTTAATATTTGCCCTCCTTTTATGCATTAGTTTGGGTTTAATTACAGATATGGTGAGGATTGTAACTGAATAACAATTTTGTCCATTACTCAATATATTAAATATTGAATTTTTTATTAGATTCTTGCACTTTTTCAACTTTGTTGCCTAATTCAGGACCATTGATTTATGATACTACAATTACAATCATAAAATTTATAATCCTCAAGAATGGCTTTGAGGTACTAAGTACATGTATGCATTCTGAAATCATAGAATAAATGCAAGGATCTTCATCTCAGAGTCAATTAATGAATTAACTCAAAATATACTAGTGTCTGTTGTAACAGTGTGCTATTACATCACACCGCATGGAAGATCAATAATGACAAAACTGAAGATGTAAAGATAAAAAAAAAAACAATGAAAAAATTTCTCAGGTAGTGTTTTTGTTGTTGAAATATAAATATAGTTTATAAAGAATCCCACTTGATATTATCGTGTCTTATGTTTGATAACCAGAGATGGGAGATAGCTATAAGAATTTTTATACATATCCTCAGACAACTTTAGACAAGACATGTATAGAAATAAGAAAATTGCCCCTGAACACTTTAAATATAGATTTATAATGTTCTGTATGTGCAGGTACAAACATCATGATCAATTAATTTTGGAAGGTCTTTATACATATATCATAATACTCATGACAAGAGTCTTAGACAGGAACGAATATGAGGAATTATTGGATGACTTGTTAGCTGCATTGTCTGTTTGTGCTATATATGCATGTATATAATATATAAAAGCAGTAGTAGGAAATATCTTTTCTTTATTTTAGTGTTGTTTGTCGCTTTCTTGTGCTTATATATATATATATATATATATATATATATATATATATATATATATATATATATATATATATATATATATATATATATATATATATATATATATATATATATATATATATATATATATATATATATATATAACAATTTTAGATGCTAAAATTGATTTATAATTTTTACATTTCCTGTGACCTTTAAATGGTTCTCGAGAAGTTGTCAACACGCTATGAAAACAGCTCACTGAGCGTAAGGTTCAGTTGAGGTAAAAAAATAGGTAAACGGTGTATGGTCAAAACAGCCCAAATCCACTACTAAAACGGCCAAACTTTTTTCACTTTATATAAGATAGATAAAACCGCCTTACTTTTTATTCACTATATATATGATAGATAAAACGGCCTGATATTTTATTGCGCTATTTACGGTAATTGCAACAATTTTCAGAAAGTTATAAAAACATTATTGATATATATGCCTTTGACGGGTTTAATTCTAAAGTTAATCGTGTGCAAGCCATGCAATGATAATAGAAATGATTATGATTAGCTATTTTTGGACTTTTATTAGATACTTAAGAAAACATTTTCAAGTTGAATAGATATACATGTACAAATATATAATAAGCAACAATAATATAGTATAAAGTCAAGGTCAACATAATGAATTTATATATCACATTAATTCAAAATATAGATGTGTTTATATGTCAAATAGAGTACAATATATAACTATAAAATGTGACTAAAGTTTTCATTATGACTTAAAGTACTTCTAATTTTGAAAGCACATTTTAGAAATTTACCAAAAATGCAAAGTTCTTTGTGTTATTGGAACACAGGACTTGAACTAACTTGAAGATGGAGGGTCCTCTATAATAACAATTTTTCAAATATCTAATTCCTATGTTTTCAAAAGAGGGACATTTCAAAATAAAATGAAACTCGTCCTCTCTGTCTAATTTACAAATATTACATAAACGTCTTTCAACAGGTATATTTTTATATTGTTCAGTCTCAATACTCGAACAATGTGACGAAAGGCGCAATCTGTTAATATGTTTCTTTGCATATAGATAGGTTTGGCCGAATAAAGCTGTAATGTAACGTGATCAATAATGTGTTTATATAAAGAACATTTCAACGATGTATTTATTTCAGCTATAATAGACTGCTTATACATATATATATATATATATATATATATATATATATATATATATATATATATATATATATATATATATATATATATATATATATATATATATATATATATATATATATATATATATATATATATATATATATATATATATATATATATATATATATATATATATATATATATATATATATATATATATATATATATATATATATATATATATATATATATATATATATATATATATATATATATATATATATATATATATATAAAGCACAAATAGAATCAGTGAAACACCTGGGAGTACTATGGACCTTGGATCTCGGAAGAAATACCTGTAGAAAATAAAGACAAATTAGACAAACATATAAAGCACAAAGACAATACAGCTAACAAGGCACCCCATATTTCACTTATATTCGTTCCCCGTCTGGGACTCGAACCCACGACCTATGGTACCGAATCATCTAGCTGTCATGAATCCGACCCTCTAACCGACTGAGCTACCCGAGCTCCATAAAAATGGAGCTTTAATAGCCAATCATTAGCTAATCGCATGCATGACAACACGGCCGCGGAAAGTGAAGGAATTTACCCGACGTAAACGCAGGCGGATCCTCTGAGAGAATACATCACTGAAAGAGAAATAAACATATAAAGCACAAATAGAATCAGTGAAACACCTGGGAGTACTATGGACCTTGGATCTCCGAAGAAATACCTGTAGAAAATAAAGACAAATTAGGCAAACATATAAAGCACAAAGACACTACAGCTAACAAGGCACACTAAATTTCACTTATATTCTTCCCCGTCTGGGACTCGAACCCACGACCTATGGTACCGAATCACCTATATATATATATATTTCAATTAGACGTTGCTTAACTTCCGTTACAATGATTTTTTCATCTAAAGTACAATATCACCCAAGGGCATTACCAATTAATCATTTTGTAAATTCTAGCTCAAATGTAGGCAATTCATAAAAATAAGGTACACAACTAACAAACTATATATATATATATATATATATATATATATATATATATATATATATATATATACCAAAAAAACAAATAGAAAAGAAATATATATGTAGCATAATTTATTAGAGAAATTGATTGATTGGTTGAGTTTTGCTTAACGTCACACCACGAATATTTTACGTATATGGTGACGGCATCTGTCTGATGCGGGGCATACAAATTTTGACCTTTGCAACGGACCCACCCGAAGCAGTGGGGGATCTTTAACATGCCATGCATACCACGACCCGGGGCCTCGGATTTTACTGTCTCATTCGAAAGATAGGACACCGGCATGACCAGAGCTGGAATCGAACCCCCGATCAGGGGTCCAGCGCGATACCACTAGGCCATGCCGGCTTATTTATCAGAGAAAAATCATACAATAACAAATATGTGCACAGTTCAAAGTACAAGCCCCTTTATTCTGTAGAGACTATTATAATATATAAAGAAGAAAAAGTAATTAGAAACAGGGAAGCGTTTATGCCAGTATTAAGTTTTTTTTAACTCTAAAGGCAGTTCAACAAGTTTTACTGATTTCAAAAAATACTTCTATCTATAAGGACAACGTAATCTTAGATAATCGTAGATATTTTTTTTCAATTATTTCGATTTCTTCGTATGAAATTTCAAATTTCTGGCTCTTATTTGAGGTGGCCTCCACGTGGCAAGAGCTGGAAACACCAATTTCTTAGTGGTTAACAACCTCAGTTCAAAATTCAATATTCATGTAATAAGTGATTTCCAAAATTTCAACAAATAAATCCGTTTACAAAAGAAATTTAAAGTTGGGCCATTTTGGTAAAAAAAAAGTTGGGCCATTTTGGTGTGGTCGTTTTGTTTTTTGGCTGTTTTGGTGTCGGCCGTTTTGTTTTTTGGGCCGTTTTGACTATAATTCAGGTAAACCAGCAAGAAGTTTTCACTTGTTCTGATACTCACTGATCTGTTCTCACATGTCAACTTTCAGTTCAATATCTGAAGAAATAGCAGAAAGAAGTCCGGGAAACTAGAATTTCTACGCAATTTTCTTTCCAAGTCCAAGATGTAAAGATGATGGATAAATCCAAACCACAAGTCCAAAAATCATGAAACCATAGGACATACAAAATCAGTGAAAATGAAAAACAAATGGAAAATAACAAAATATGTCTACTTGAAGAGCATATGTGAACCCCTGTGATGGAGTGAGATCAGGTGCCCGGGGAGAGTGAGCATCTCCTGCTTGCTAGCAACACCCGTCACATATACCCCGTAGAAAGAGTCAAATCGTGTGAATTCCATATGTATCTATATATGGAGAAGTCGAAGTAGGTAACCTTCTAGTATAGAAGGTGTCAAATCTGTGTAAAGTGATCGGAATCGGTCTCAGTCCAGAATATCATTTAAAAGTCTGGATAACGAGATATCATATGGAGTAATAAGAGTCTCGTAACGACCGTAGAACTTCCTCAGTGACGATGCCAGTCTAGCACATATATAACCCTGGTTGAGCAGCTTAACTGAAAGTCGCTTAGCCCTCAGAACAAAGTCATTGTAATTTGAACATGCTCTGGAATGCTGTAACTCGGCAAATAATGAGATATCACCATGAAACTGAAATTTGCTCTGTGACCTATTGATATGTACTTGCATACAAAATTGATATCTGCATAAGTAGCAGAAAGAGTCTGGAAATGTGAAGATTCTTAAGTGAAGGAACTGCAACAATAAGATTAATCACTAAAAGCTTCCCTTGCTCTGCAACTTATTGATCTGTACTCACATGCCAAATGTCGGTGAATCGAAACACCGGAACGGCACCCTAAACACAGAAACGGCAGGGTAAACACCAAAACGGCACTTACTATTAATCAAAGAAACAAAAGACAACTTTTTATGATAGATATATATATATATATATATTATACATACAATGACCAAGTTGTATCATGATTTGATGCATATTGACATAGTTACAGTACAGTCGGCGTGGAATTAGGAAAATCCACGTGCGCCGAGGGGCAGCCCACGCAATGCCGCCGACGGACAGTCCGTCGGCGGCAGTATAAATTGTCCACTTGACCCTATTACATGCCCACGATGCCGCCGGCGGACAGTTGAACACACTAACTGTAGAACTAACAGTGAATAGGAGTGAATTAAAGACCTCATTGTACATGTATAGGCGGGAATTTCAGAAATCTATCGCAAATTTAACACCAAACCAAATGTCTAGAATGGCATGTTGATTCAAACACCACTTCATTGCATATTTTTGGACTTGCGCCTTGGATTTATCCATCATCTTTACATTAAAAAAGAATTACGAGTCTTTGTTTTCACAGTTTCACAGTAATGAAAATCTGTAAGAAATTGCGATATCTTTATAGATGTAAACAGTGCAACTGTTATCAAGTTTTCTATATCCTGGATTGTCACTGTCTAATCGGCACGCGCTGGACAAAAAGGATTGAATGTGTTGACATCTCAGGGTCATTTAAACAAGATGATTTCTTTTATGAGTTATAATTGATAGGGGGTCTAAAGAATCTCAGAATGGTTGACAAAAGCAAGCGTTTAGCCATCAGAATACGTAATGATTTATTTAATCTTCAAATTGCCTTACTATTAATTAAGTTCAACACACTTTGTCGCTCGGTGGCATGAAAGGGGCCCTCGTAAGGGTAACGTATTTTGGATTGTTTATTCCTTAGGTAAACGTTATCTGCGCAAGATCGAAATGAAAAATTTATTCGAACGTTCTTTTAAGTATTGTATGCACATGAAGTACATGCACATTCTTTAAAGAAAACAAAATACGTGTACTTATCTATTTTAAGTAAAGTTGTACAAGTGATCTCCAGAGCTTTGTTATACAGGTAAATAACAGTATCACCCCTTATGAGGGTCCCTTTCACACTCAATTGTATTAGATGTTATTTTACGCGAGTAAGCGAATCGGGAGCACACCGGCATGGACTAGGACATAATTAATTAATACTGGATAAATACACTGGCTTCCCTGAGTGAAATTAACAATTTTGTCATGAAAAGCTTACGTTTACGTCTTTTATCCTTAAAAGTTAGATGATTTAAAATACATTGTAATTATCGTTTGCTACTATATGCGATTCTTGATGCTGGTCATGTAATAATGATTTCAGTGAAAGCATAAATTACAGCAAAGTTAAATCTCCGACTTCGACATGTGTTACTGTATAATATTCTTATGAAAAAGATTAGTACATTCCACCATATCGGATGCTAGCGCTAACTCCGATTACTGTCCGTCGGCTGCATTGTTATTTAAACGAGATGAGTGTATAGTGTCCACGCTCAAACGACCACGCTGCCCACGGAAAAACGGCTGAATTGCTAATCGCAAATAAAAATTCAGCCGATAAAGCGTGGACATCTACAGGTAAATTTATTGCCCACGCGCCCACGATGCCCACGTTTCTTCGTGGGAAAATTAAGTCCAACGGCGACCGTACTGTATTGCACTTTCTTTTCCATGCTATTTCAAAATGGTCGTCTTCATGTCATGAAGAGGTTTATAGCCAGTATATATTCATTATTCTTATTATCGCAATTTGTAGCATTTATAGTAGTATTAATATTAAAGAAATGAAATTTTATAAATTTGCAATATCAAAACTTTGAAGATTTGGATAATAACGTAACTTTGATTAATTTGGCAAGTTTTTGTTTACAACATAATTGGCGAAAGTTCCCATGACAATCCTTTATTATGCACAGTTCCTTATAATTGCTCGGCAACTGCACCTTTCGTGTATGCATTGAAATGTTAATTAATTGAAACTATTATATTAATTGGATATCAATGAGGAAATTCTAAATACCAAACTTTTTATTTCAAAGTCAAAATTTTACAAAAATCAGCATTCTATACTGGAAGGTTACCAAACTTTTTATTTCAAAGTCAAAATTTTACAAAAATCAGCATTCTATACTAGAAGGTTACCTATTTCTCCATATATAAATACATATGGAATTCACACGATTTGACTCTTTCTACTGGGTATATGTGACGGGTGTTGCTAGCAAGCAGGAGATGCTCACTCTCCCCGGGCACCTAATCTCACTCCATCACAGGGGTATACGTATGCTCTTCAAGTAGACATATTTTGTTATTTTCCATTTGTTTTTCATTTTCACTGATTTTGTATGTCCTATGGTTTCATGATTTTTGGACTTGTGGTTTGGATTTATCCATCATCTTTACATTTCCAATGTTATTTAGCCTATATATTATGGAAATGGGCAAATTTGTCATTATAATGAGTATATAAGTGCCGGTGTTTACCCTGCCGTTTCTGTGTTTAGGTGCCGTTTCGGGGTTTCGTTTCACCCGCCAACTGTCGGTCCAATATCTGATAAAACAGCCTAGAAAGTCTGGAAAACTGGACATTTCTAAGCAATTTTCTAAGTCAAGAATCGCTGCTTGGCAAAAAATGAGTCAATCATTACGAAAACTTCACCTTACTCTGTAACCTTTTGATATGTACTTGCCAAAATTTCAGTTTAATATCTACATAAGTCCGTGACTGTTTCGAGAGCTTTTCAAGAAAACAGCTGGGCGGAAGAAGAAACAAGATAGGCAACTCTCGCAAAAGTAAATCGTGTCAAAATACCGATATTCGATAAAATGCTTTGTATTTTATTTAGATGTATGTACAATTATCAGGACCAAAACTATCTAATTTTAGGAAATTCAGATATCATTCATTCTCAAAACGCACCCAAGCAATAATAAGTAAGGTATATAATAGATGCGAATTTTAGTAACAGGATCGAACGAGAAGTTGAGTAATTGTCTGACAATGGTATATATTCATATGCGATTTCTCAAAACGAAAAATATTTCGAAATTTACAATGCAGTTATGTGGAATAACCCCATATTCTATAAAGAGACATATTTGCATTTTTCACATGCCGTTTTGTTTCGATAAATCAATTTGGATAAATGTGTTCCACTGACGAACAACAGAGAATTATTTCTCAAGGCGTACTGTTGTTGATTTAATGAGTAGCTGTTCGCCTGCAACTTCCACACGCTGCACGACAGCATAGTATGTTGGCTTTTCTAGCCAACACAAAAAGGAATGATGAAACTGGTAGATCATTATCTGTCTATCTATCTATGCTTACCTTCATTTCTGTTGATTAAACACATGACAATAACAAGAATCTTACAATACTCCATGCTGTTGCTTTACTCCTCCAACTTCAAAACAAAATTCTCTGAAAGTTAAACGATATCAGTTAATTACGACAATGTGTTCTTATGAAAAAAAAAAGGTTTATAAAAAGAAACATATTCACTTTTTATCTTTTTACCCAAGATATAGTGTTATATATGTCCTGTTCGTGTGATAGATTTAGATTTGTATATCATGTAAAGATGATGGAATAAATACAAATCATAAGTCTAAAAATCATAAAACCAGAGGACATACAAAATAAGTGAAAATGGAAAACAAGTGGAAAATAACAAAATATGTCTACTTGAAGAGCATATGTGAACCCCTATGATGGAGTGAGATCAGGTGCCCGGGGAGAGTGAGCATTTCCTGCTTGCTGGCAACACCCGTCACATATACCCAGTAGAAAGAGTCAAATCGTGTAAATTCCATATGTATTTATATATGGAGAACTCAAACTAGGTAACCTTCTAGTATAGAAGGTGTCAAATCTGTGTAAAATGATCGGAATCGGTCTCAGTCCAGAATATCATTTAAAAGTCTGGATAACGAGATATCATATGGAGTAATAAGAGTCTCGTAACGACCGTAGAACTTCCTCAGTGACGTTGCTAGTCTAGCACATATACAACCCTGGTTGAGCAGCTTACCTGAAAGTCGCCTAGCCCTCAGAACAAAGTCATTGTAATTTGAACATGCTCTGGAATAACGTATTAACTGAGATATGAATACGCCGTATGCGGGCGATGATGGAATGTTGCTACTTATGAAAGGAAAGTTTGTGATAGCGAAATTGAAACGTTTGTCATAGAGTGAGGTGTTCAATTGACCATTAATGTCGAAAAACAACAAATATCTAAATACGAAGTAAAATTACTACTTTCTGTTGTATTCTTTGACCTCAAGTTCACTTGGATAGTTGGTTGGTTGATTGGTGTTTTACGTCGCTTTCAACAATATTTCAGTTATATCGCGACATGGAAGCAGGAGGTTACCAACCTCTTAAACATAGTGGTGCAACCCGGGAATCGAACCCGGATCGTCGGCGCCGCAAGCCAAACGCTTAACCACTACACCAAGCCTGCCCCCATAATGCTAAGGTAATCCGCGAATGAAGGATTATTAATTGAAAGCAAGTCATCTATATATCTGTAAGTAAAATTGAAGCCAAGAGCCAATTGTTTTTCTCCTTGCGAAAGCAAAGACTGAATGAATTCAGCTTCGTATGAGTAAAGGAATATGTCAGCCAGAAGCGGAGCACAGTTAGTGCCAATTCGAATGCCGACAATTTGTTGAAAAACCTTTCCTCCAAACACCACAAAAATGTTATCGATAAGAAAGTTCAACATCTGGATGATATCTGTTTCAGTGTATTTATTTTTGGAATCAGAATGTTCCTTAACAAAGTAAGTTTTATCATGACCTATAACTATATATTTGAATTTGCGTCTTCCGTTTTACTAGTAAATGCATTTTGAATAATTTCCACTAATCTGTCTTTTAAATTCTGATGAGGCATTGTTGTGTACAGAGTCGAAAAGTCGAAAGACTTGATGGAGTGGATTTTAGTAAAACTTTTTGATATTAGATGTTCTAACAACTCTTTTGAATTTTTAAGGATCCACATTTGATTAATTCCACTTCTGCAATATACTGTTTCGCAATATCTATGTAGGCCAGATTTAATTTCTGATAATATTTTTGTTAGTAGCATCGATACAGATTTTGTGGAACAGCGATAAGGCGTTGTTTGTAAGGATTTTTGTGCATTTTTGGAATGCAGTACAAATATGGAAGTTCTAAATTTAATTTATTTGTGTCAATAGTAAACGTATTGAGGACAGATTAATGATTCTCAAGTACTTCCGAAACCGAAAAGTTCGTGAGAGTATAAGTAGGATTTCCTGGAGCTGAATTTAATCCTAATTCTTTCACTAGGCTGTCAAAGTAATATTTCTTACAAGTAAAGGTATAATTATTAGATGCTTTATCTGCTGGTGTAATGATATAATGTTCTTGGAGGAAGGTATCAGGATCTTTAAAAATAGATTCGAATCTGGTGTTTACAGAGCCTTGTATTTTTAAAATTTTTTATCTCAGCAGAACTGCAATAGATTTTATCCATTCCGAAAGAGTGTCGACCTGTACTTCCTCTCTTTTGGCCCATTGTGTGGCATATTCCTCACAGCAGTTCATAATATTCTCACAATTCTGGCTGCATGTAAATGATCTGGGTTCTCTGTATTTTGGCCCTTTAAGTAAAAGTTCTCTTAATTTAGTGTTTTTAACAATATCAAGATCACCAGTAATGACATGGCCACAAGGAGAATATACAAAATTAGATGAGGAACATGCACACGGTTGAGGATGTAAATTTCACCTGGGTAAACGGCCATGTCTCTAGACTTCCATATGATATATATATTTCTTACTTGGCAAGATTTGCTAGAACCTGCACTTTCCGTTTTCCTTCCCATGTAATATATCTGCAAATCACTCATAAACCGTTACTTTAAGTTGGAATCTTAAGGATCTACTAAATTAAGGATCTACGTTGACTTTCATTTGGGCAGTACACAGTTGGATCATGTTGATGTCACTTAATTGTTTGGTTTTTAAATGTTATTCCAAATAACATTTGTGTTTATATCTAATGACCTCTCAAATTGCATACGATCTTCAACCTTAAACTTGTTCTTCATATTGAGGATTATTTGAAATTCTAAATGTGTGTACTTTAATTGTAATGTTTTGTGGCGAACTGCTACCGCGATAAATGGCAACGGGGGTTCCTTTAAACATGTCGATTGCATGATTATGCAATATCAAGTGATCAAATTAAGATGGCAACACCGTACAATAAAGAGATGTGTGATGTTTTATTTGTTATTCGTGATAATGTAATTTTAGTTCTGTTTGCTCAGTACCAGAATGTCTGTTTGATAAAATCTTAATTCTCATAAATTTACATATTCTGTTATTAAGAAAAGTAATATTCCATTACAAAGAAAAAAGAGGAGTTACTGGCTCAGTTATGTGGCAGAAGTCACCATGGAGCTATACAATACACGGATATAAATAATATACTAGAACATATAACATATTACCAAAATATTTGATTGTAGTGCAATTACGATACCGACTTAGGACGGTCATTTAATTTGACAAAAGCCAAACAAATGGTGTGGTTAACCGGTTTACGGGCCCACCTTCCCACTCACCGTAACAGCAGAACAATCAAAGGGCGTACATTTAAAAATTTATAAATAATCCTCCATGTAAAGAACAAGGGTCAACAGGTATCGCATATTGAGAGGTCATAAAAATATAAACACGTAAGGTATTGTAAAACACATAATGGTATAAAAATATATGCGACATCAACATGATAAACCGTGCTCTGCCAGTCTGAAAGCGAGCTAAAGAAGCATTAAACTCTTATTGTAAACGATGATGTAAAAAAGAAGGTATAAAAATACACGCCTTGAATGACTGGAAAAGTGAAAAATGATCAATATTCGAATTAATAATTTTACAATTAATCCCCATTTATTCAAACAGCCACATTATATACCAGTCCAGTCTAAAAAAAAGGAAAAGGGCTGATTTGCATAATACTTATGTTTTCGTACCTGCTAACAAATCAGCTAATAATATCATCATTGTTTGAAAAATATACTATATTACAATTCTTAAAACTGAATTAAATATACTTCTACGTATGTTGAAACCCCATTGTTTAAAGACAAGTTCATATCTGACCATTGTAAAGTTATGTGTGACTTCAATTTAAGTATTGATAAAAGCGATCTTCCAATTAGGTATTGGCTTACCAAGTTACACAAAACCCCATATAAATCACGTTTTATATCAAAATTCTAGACATTGCTCTACAACTTTGCTTTCTAAACATATTACTTCCGCTCTTACTCCAGTTAAAGACGATGTTATCAAGTACTTTCTTATCGATAACATTTTTGTGGTGTTTGGAGGAAAGGTTTTTCAACAAATTGTCGGCATTCCAATGGGCACTAACTGTGCTCCGCTTCTGGTTGACATATTCCTTTACTCTTAGGAAGCTGAATTTATTCAGTGTTTGCTCTCGCAAGGAAAAAAAAACCAATTGGCTTTTGGCTTCAGTTTTACTTACAGATATATAGATGACCTGCTTTCAATTAATAATCCGTCATTCGCGGATAACCTTAGCATCATCTATCCAAGTGAACTGGAGGTCAAAGAAACCACTGAGAAAGCTCCAGGGTCGTTACGAGACTCTTATTACTCCATATGATATCTCGTTATCCAGACTTTTAAATGATATTCTGGACTGAGACCGATTCCGATCATTTTACACAGATTTGACAACTTCTATACTAGAAGGTTACCTACTTTTGAGTTCTCCATATATAAATACATATGGAATTTACACGATTTGACTCTTTCTACTGGGTATATGTGACGGGTGTTGCTAGCAAACAGGAGATGCTCACTCTTCTCGGGCACCTGATCTCACTCCATCACAGGTGTTCACATATGCTCTTCAAGTAGACGTATTTTGTTATTTCCACTTGTTTTTCATTTTCACTGATTTTGTATGTCCTCTGGTTTCATGAATTTAAGACGTATGGTTTGGATTTATCCACCATCTTTACACTGTAATGCTGTATTTATCAGTAGTAACGTCAATTACTTTTGGTCTATCAAAATTTCTAACGAAGTCATTGAAAAATTCCGTTTGAGAAATTTTAAGGGAAATAACGTTTATATTTTTTATTTTTAGACACTATATACTTCTCTACTTCATGACTTAATCAATTCCAATTTGTTGTCTCTCATGGTGTTTTAACAGAGAGTCTAAATCATACCTCTGTACTTCAGTTACATCTTGATTTTTCTCTAACAAACAATATGATAATTATAAATACTGAGTTGTGTAAAGCCTTCATATTTTTGATGGATAATATTTATGTACAATTTAATGGCAAGACTTATCAACAGATTATTGGGATTCCTATGGACACTAACTCTATGGACACTAACTGCGCTCCCCTTATAGCAGATTTATTTTTATACTGTTGTGAAAGAGACTTTATGCATTCTATTCAAACCTCTAAACGTTGCAATTTTTTGATAAGTTCAATGACAACTCTAGATATCTCGATGATATTTGAGTTATCAATAGCCCTGAGTTTGAAAACTATATTACTACATTTATCTATCTGAACTTCAATTAAACAAAGTCAATACTTACAACCAGGAAACACCTTTTTTGGACTTAAATATTAAAATCGTTAACAACAATATTCATGCCAACATATATGATAAACGTGACGACTTGGGATTTCCTATTGTAAATTTCCCTTATCTAGATGGTGATGTGCCCATACTCCCATCATATGATATTCATATTAGCCTGCACTAACGTTTTGGATTTTCACGCAAAAAGTTATCAGATTACTTTTAAACTTCTTACTCAGATTTATACATATCATAAATTTCGAAAAACTTGGTAAATTTTACAGATCTTATTCAGACATTTTATCTAAATTTGGAAATGTGACTTTTCAACAATACGTAACCAGAGAAATATCCCACCCCAATTTCTACGGTGACCTAGTGTACAAACTAAGGAGGGTCAAAGGTTCCGATAATTTCATATCGGCAGGTTCTAAATTAAATACCTTCGACATCGACAGTATGACCCCGAGATCATCGCTAAGACCACAGTTCTTGTATTGGGTCCCTCCCACCGAAATGCAGACTTTTGCTTGAGCGTTGCACGCTGACTAATAGGACGGTGGGGACTCTATGACGGGTTTTGTCCAAACCATTTCAGAGGAAACAAAGTCCTGATCCTCGTCCCCTTACATATATTTGATAGCAACATATTATTCTATAAACGTTTCATGTGTAATAAGATTTTTATGACCTCTCTTCTTGAGAAACCTGTTGATCCTTGTTTTCTATATGGAGGATTATTTATAAATTTTTAAACGTGTGTCCTTTGATTGTGCTGCTTTTGCGGTGAGTGGGAGGGTTGGCGCCCGTAAACCGGTTAACCACACCAATTGAAGGACGTTAGTGACTTTAATTGACCGTCGGTATCGTAACCGCAGCAAAATCGAATATTTCTGTAATGTCGTTTTTCCGTGTATATTCTACTATCATCATGTCTTGTGTGCATGTCCTTAGTGATTTTTGTCATACAGCTTTGTCAAATGTCATCAGTTTTCTCTTTTGTATTGACCAATAAAAGAGACTTAAGCCGGCGTGGTCTAGTGGTATCGCGCTGGCCTCCTGATTGGGAGGCCGGGGTTCGAGTCCCGGTCTGGTCATGCCGGTGTCCTATCTTGCGGATGAGACAGTAAAAACCGAGGCCCCGTGTCGTGGTATGTCTGGCACGTTAAAAATTCCTCACTGCTTCGGGTGGGTCCGTTGCAAACTTAAAAATTTGTATGCCCCGCATCAGACAGATGCCGTCACTATATACGTGAAATATTCGTGGTGTGACGTGAAACAAAAACCTGTCAATGGATAAAATCAATTCGTACTCACGATTTCTTTAAGTCCTAAAGCTTGGCAAATAAGTACAATATCGTCTATACTTCCTGCTTTGTAAGTAACAGGTAAAGTAATTTAATCGTCAGAAGAGTATAAGGATCATTTTAGCTTTAAATCGGTTATTTGAATTTACTATAACCGTGTATTTGTTATGATGAAATATTTTGCGTCTTTGTGATTGAATTATATAATCTTAAACGCATCTTATTCACCAATGTGATGTTTTGCTTATAAGTCAAATAACACATGTATGTGATTAATACCGAAATAGTTTGTCTATCTATCTATCTATCTATCTATCTATCTATCTATCTATCTATCTATCTATCTATCTATCTATCTATCTATCTATCTGTCTGTCTGTCTGTCTGTCTGTCTGTCTGTCTCTCTGTCTGTCTGTCATACAATAGACTTCTCTTGACGCCCGCCATGAATTATTATACAGGAAAACTTGTCATAACGCCTACTATGAATTACTGTACAGTAAGACTTACGTCTACGTTCAATTTTAAAGAGTGAATGTTTTGATATTTTAAAAACATTTTCAAATAATAAATTGCCAGGAAGTGATGGCTTTCAGATGGAGTTCTATATTTTCTTTTGGGATTACATTTCTGACTTAGTGGAAGATAGTTTAAATGCGGCTTTTCATATTGGTTGTTTGTCCATTGAGCAAAGAAGGGGCATTTTACCCTTGATTCCTCCAAAAAGATAAAGATTTTTTTTATTACTATATATATTTATAATGACATCATACAATACATATATAAACATAAGACAAGACAAGTATTACAACACTGACAAAAATATCATACATACTCCATTCACTCAATAATAATCAAGTAATACAAACAAACTTAAGCCTACAACCAACATATATTTCATATCAACAATTGTCAACTAAAAACACTGACAATTATATATATGTATTAAATAAACATGTACTCATTATAATAAAGTGAATAATAACTATGTTACAAAGCAGTATTAACTCAGTCATATATTTATAATTAATAATATACATTTATGATATTATTTAGTAATATTTTTTGTGAATACATTGAAAAGATTATATAATAGCCACAAGTATTTACTTAATCTTACTATTATCAGATTAAGCTAATAAATTGTTCCCATTTTTTATTAAAATGATCAATTTTCATGTTTCTTTGATGAATAAATCTATCAATTTTCAAATAATTTTCAATGAAAATTTTTGCACCCTCAAAGTTTGGGATAATTCTTTTTCATTTTTTGCTTATATATATATCTTTTAATTAGACAGATTATCAAATTTTGTGATTTTTTTTCTAACATTTTTACCAAAGATAATATCAATCTTATTAAAAGTAATATCAATATCAAAATTGTCTTTCAACCAAGTGACAACATTTTCCCATATCACAGATACTTTACTGCATGACCAAAAAGTATGAAGAATTGTTTCAATATGGTTATTACAGAAAGTACACAAATTTGAATCTAAAATGCCTATCTTATATAGTAAAGAATTTGTACCTATAATTCTGTGAATAATTCTATATTGAAACCATCTAAGGCTTATGTCATCACCTAAAAGTTTAATTAAATTATTTTGTTCATACCACCAATTCCTATCAGGGTAAAAGTTAAGTTCATTTTGCCATTTTCTTTCAGTTTTTGGTTTTTCATATATTTCATTCACAAAGGTATCATAAGTATACCTTACACCATTTGTGTTCTTTACTAATATATCAATGAATTTTGGTCTGAAAGGAATGTTGGTATGTATAGAAGTCATATCAGTGTCTTCATTTAACATATGAATGCATTGAACCACACCATAGTATGTAGTAAATGGAGGATTAAATCTAAATTTATCACAAAAGTCAACATATTGTAAAATATTACCATTCTCATCTAGAAAATCATATATGTATCTAACACCCTTTTCAAACCACTGTTTGTAGTGAATCATATTTCCATTTATTTTAATTTTGTCATTAAACCAAATGGATTGAAAAGCTATATGTTCACTTTTACGAACAATGTGTCTAAAGTGATAAAAAGATATAAATACATCTTTCCAAAAAGAATTTGTTGTCTTTTCAGCTAAACTCTTTAAGTATGAACTATCAAAAGTTAAATGATGAATAAAATTTGAAGGAAGTATGTCATGTAACAAATTATACCATGAAGAAACATTTACAAATGTTATAATCCTGCGTATCCATGTGACTTTCAGACTTTCTATAAAAGATTTTACACAAATCATGCGTAACCCCCCTTTACCATAATCTTGTATAAGTATTTTTCTTGCAATTCTATCATTCTTATTTTTCCAAATAAATTTGTAAAAACAACCTTTCCATTTCCTTTACGAATTCCTTACTAGGGTTAGGCAGACTAATAAATAAGTGCATTAGTTTTGGCAGTAATATAGATTTTACCACTGTTATCTTACCGGCTGAACTTATAAGACGTCTTGACCACGATTTTATCATATTTTTTATTTCTTTTATTTTGCTTTCATAGTTTATATAAACTATGTTTTCTAAGTCAATAGTGAAAGTTATACCCAGAAGGTAAATGGCTCTTGCGACCACCTTAAATCATAACCATTGGTATATTTCACAGCAGAATTTCGAAGGGAACCTATTTTTATACACAGTGTTTTATGGTAGTTTGGCTTTAGACCAGAATATTTTGAAAATTGTTTTATTAATGAAAGAGCGCTCTTAAAGGATGTTTCAGAGCCATCTAACAGTATTGCTGTATCATCAGCATACTGAAGCAGTTTATATTCTTTGTTTACAATCTTTATACCTTTGGCATCTTTGTTTTTCCTAAACATTGTCCCCATGATTTCAACGCACAATAGAAAGATATTAGAAGAGACCGGATCTCCTTGTCGACAGCCACGCCCTATCTTAAAGTAAGATGATATTTGACCATGTTGTATAACACATAATTTGAAGTTAGTACAAAAAATATTTATCCAGCGTTGGATAGTCTCACCGAAATTGAAAAATTTAAGTACATTTCTAATAAATTTCCAAGACACAAAATCAAAGGCCTTCTCAAAGTCTACCATAAGTATGAATCCAGGTATGTTTCTTTCATTACAGCTATGCATGACATCATATAAAAGTCGAGTGTTTTCACCTATATATCGTCCAGTTATAAAGCCTTTTTGATTTTCATGGATTAAAGTGGGCAGTACGGATTTTATTTTATTAGCAATAATCCCTGACAGTATTTTATAAGTACATTTAGTAGTGAGATAGGTCTCCATTTTTTTTTATATTCCCTAGGTTTATTTCCTTTAGGAATAACTGATAAAACTCCTACTTTCTGTGATGCAGATAATTTTCCTTTATGAAAAATTGATAAGAAAGACCTATGAATAAAATCACCGAGGTCGTTCCAAAAGAACTTGAAAAATTCGGCTATAAAGCCATCACAGCCTGGTGTCTTTTTATTCTTGCATCTCTTTAGAGATTTCAAAACATCCGATTTTGTAACATTTTCTTCTAACTTGTGTTTTTCACTTTCCGATAGTTTAGGAATATCATAATCTTTTAGTGTTTCATTCAAGTCAACATCATCTAGCAAATGGTCCCTACTTCTATATAAATCTTCATAAATTTTTTTTATTTTATTTAAAATGTCACTTTGCTTTTTTATGATATTTCCATTATCGTCAATAAGTTTTGTGATTGTTTTATTGATAAAATTTCTTTTTTCTAAATTACAGAAATATTTTGTGGGCTTCTCACCATTTTCTATCCAACGAGCCCTACATCTTAATATCAAGCCCTCCAATTGATATTTTCTAATGTCCTCAAGACATTCATTGAGCTCTGATAGTTGATCAAGTACATCCTCTCTATGAGTTTGATCATATATATCTTGTAATCCTTTAAAACAATTTTCAATATCTACTTTAGTTTTATCTCGTTCTTTTTTCTTCCATGAACTATATGATATAGTGACACCTCTAATATTCATCAAGACCAATTCCAAAAATAGGTCATCATCAATTGTAAGTTGTAAGGCATTATTTGGAATATTTTTTATCATATTATGTTGGATGACCAGCGGGGAGTAATTTTTCTTTGTGTCTAAAATACATTCTTTAACTTTATTAATGTACTCATGATCTTTTAGTAACGAGTTATTGAATCTCCAAAAACCTTTACCTCTCTCAAATTCAGATGTTTTTATTTCTAGTTCAATCAATGAGTGATCCGTACGGTAGCCTGGTGATATGTTAACATTTTGAATGAGAGACATTAATTCTTGAGATATTAAGAAGAAGTCAAGTCGAGCTTGTTTAATCGGATTTTTTCGTTGCCATGTATAAGCAGACTTTTCAGGATGGTATACTCTCCAAGGGTCAACTAGGTCTAAGTCATTTTTCAATTTTTCTACAGCTTCTTTACTATTTCTATTGTTATTATTTATGTAAATAATTATAACAATCTTTATGATAATCTTGTATCAAGTTCCAGTCACCACAAATTATAATGAATTCATTATCAAATTCTTCAATGGTATCTTGTAGTTTTTCAAAAAAACTGTGTAGTATCTTTATTAGCACCATATAAATTTGCTAAGGTAATATTTAGGTTATCTAGTTTAATATCAAGAACTAAGAGGTTACCAGCGTCATCTTTCATAACTTTCCCAATAGAATGTTCAAACGTATTGTTAATTAAGTTCATTACACCCCTCGAGTCTGTTTTTCCGGGAGTTAAAACATGCTCAAGACCCCATTGAGCATGGACAATATTATTATCATCCTCAATAAGATGGGTATCTTGTAAACAATAGATTGAGGACTTCTTTTCTCTTAAAAAGCTGAACAGATCTTTACGTTTAGTTACATCTCTTATACCTCTGCAGTTGAGGGACGAGATCTTAATCGTTGCCATATCGTATATTAATTAGATCAATTAATTCATAGTTATTATCGAAAAAAAGACATATAATATTGTACATAAGTACGTCTCCTTTTTATATGTGTTCTGTCTTATTTATGTGTTTTTGGTGTATGTATATATATTGTTTGGATGAATGTGTAATATATAATAAGCATATAACTGACAATCTCGACTTTGTATACTTTTATATCATCAGGTGTTGGTATTATAGTCAGAATCTGGGTGTTGAGAATCTGTATTGCATTTGAATTTGAACATATTTTCAATTTGCATATGTTTATTCATGTAAGACCAATGAGAACAGACTCTGACCCAAAAAGATAAAGATAATTGTTATTTTAAAAATTGGCACCCAATTTCTTTATCAAATTTAGATTATAAATTATTGTCTAAAATTCTCGACAAAGGCTTCAAGTCTTGTTTACCGTCACTTATTGACTCGGATCAAACTGGTTACATAAATGACAGATATATTGGTGAGAATATAAGAAGTATTATTGATTTAATACAGTATACTACTTTAAGAAATATTCCTGGATTAATTCTTTTGGTTGATGTTTTAAAAAAGCATTTGATACTGTTGAATGGAAATATATAGATAAAGTGTCACAAATATTTAACTTTGGTAATAGCTTCAGGTCCTGCGTGAAATGTTTATATAAAGATATTAATAGTTATGTAACGAATAATGGATATATCTCAGAAGCTTTTAGAATTAGTCGTGGTGTAAGACAGTGATGTCCTTTGTCTCCATATTTATTCATAAGGTGTATTGAACTTCTTGCAATATCTATAAGAAACGACATTGATGTTAAAGGCATTAAAGTTGGTGACACTTAATTCAAACTTAGTCTTCTAGCGGATGATATGACATGCTTTTTGAGTAATGAAAACTCAGGTTTTGAAATTTTACAAACTCTAGAAAAATTTAAATTTTGTTCAGGATTAAAAGTAAATTTAGAGAAAACTGAAGCAATCTGGATAGGGGCTAGTCGAAATTTAGGTAAAGGGACCCTTCTTGTAAAATGGTCACGCAATTTGTTCTACACTCTTGGCATTTGGTTCGATGTTGAACATAGTGAGAATATGATAACTAATAATCTGAATACAAAGTTCAAGGACCTAAAAACTACTTTAAATTTATGGAAAATGAGAAATCTTACACTATTAGGGAAGATCCTTATAGTGAAAACTATTGCTTTACCAAAACTAATATATCCCTTAACTCTCTTGCATATTCCAAAACATCATATACTTAATATTCAAACATTACTGAATGATTTTGTGTGGAAAAATGGGAATCAAAGAGTTAAAACAAATGTTTTTATGCAAAAATATGAATTCGGAGGTTTGAAAATGCCTAATGTTGATTGTTGATGTAAAGGGAATTGATATTAATGATCTCTTTACAACCAATTGTTATTGTCTAGAAAATATGTTAAATACCCTACCATTGTTTTATCAAGATATAATTAAGTTCTGGAATTTTTTTTTTAGAAATTTAAAGAGTATTGATGTAGGA
This sequence comes from Pteria penguin, assembly GCA_035048485.1. NCBI lineage: Eukaryota > Metazoa > Mollusca > Bivalvia > Pterioida > Pteriidae > Pteria > Pteria penguin. The sequence goes on from CM068580.1 coordinate 628,115, forward strand.
AAAGACATCTTAGATAATCTTTTCTCTAGCTTCAAATGTAGTATAGAAACTAAACTTTAAAACTTTCAATTCAAAATAAACCATAGATTCATCCCTCATAATAAATTACTTTACAAAATGAAGTTGGCAGACTATCAAAATTGTTACCTATGTGATGATATAGAAGATACCATACAACATAGATTTTTTTATTGTTTATATATTTCTAAGTTTTGGGAAGAGTTTGTTAGAACATCTAAAATCAAAAAGTTTTACTAAAATTCACTCCATCAAGTCTTTTGACTTTTCGACTCTTTACAGAACGATCCCTCATCAGAAATTAAAAGACAGATTAGCGGAAATTATTCAAAATGCATTTACTAGTAAAAACGGAAGCCGCAAATTCAAATATATAGTAATAGGCCACGATAAAACTTACTTTGTTAGGGAAAATTCTGATTCCAAAAATAAATACACTGAAACAGCTGTCATCCAGATGTTGAACTTTCTTATCGATAACATTTTTGTGGTGTTTGGAGGTAAGGTTTTTCAACAAATTGTCGGCATTCCAATGGGCACTAACAGTGCTCCGCTTCTGGCTGACATATTCCTTTGCTCATACGAAGCTGAATTCATTCAGTCTTTGCTTTCGCAAGGAAAAAACAATTGGCTCTTGGCTTCAATTTTACTTACAGATATATAGATGACTTGCTTTCAATTAATAATCCTCCATTCGCGGATTACCTTAGCATCATCTATCCAAGTGAACTGGAGGTCAAAGAAACCACAGAAAATAGTAATTCTACTTCGTATTTAGATATTATGTTGTCTTTTGACATTAATGGTCAATTAAACACCTCACTCTATGACAAACGTGACGATTTCAATTTCGCTATCACAAACTTTCCTTTCATAAGTAGCAACATTCCATCATCGCCCGCATACGGCGTATTCATATCTCAGTTAATACGTTATTCCAGAGCATGTTCAAATTACAATGACTTTGTTCTGAGGGCTAGGCGACTTTCAGTTAAGATGCTCAACCAGGGTTATATATGTGCTAGACTAGCATCGTCACTGAGGAAGTTCTACGGTCGTTACGAGAATCTTATTACTCCATATGATATCTCGTTATCCAGACTTTTAAATGATATTCTGGACTGAGACCGATTCCGATCACTTTACACAGATTTGACACCTTCTATACTAGAAGGTTACCTACTTCGACTTCTCCATATATATATATATATATACATATGGAATTCACACGATTTGACTCTTTCTACGGGGTATATGTGATGGGTGTTGCTAGCAAGCAGGAGATGCTCACTCTCCCCGGGCACCTGATCTCACTCCATCGCAGGGGTTCACATATGTTCTTCAAGTAGACTTATTTTGTTATTTTCCATTTGTTTTTTCATTTTCACTGATTTTGTATGTCCTATGGTTTCATGATTTTTGGACTTGTGTTTTGGATTTATCCATCATCTTTACATTGTCATCTGGTGGAATGATATATTTTATAATGATATAGAAAGACTGACCTGTCAGGATATTATTTGTGGATTATACAACTCATAGATTAAAATGTAATAAAACTTTAATTGATAATTCTATAATTGATAGATAGGAAATATTTTTGAAAAACAAAAAATCTCAGTTTTGCATCATATTCTTATCTCAAAAAGAAAGTATAATAAATTTGAAAGAGATTGGTCTCATATTATGAATTCTTTATAAAATAGATATAGAAAACTATCCTTCATACATTTGATATGTATTTGTTTCATATTTATTTATGAAAGAAGTATAGTCAGTTCTATAAATTATGTGACAGGTATTTATGGTTATTTTTATCAAGTATAACACATTCTCCTACTCATAACAATCATAACATACATATGTAACTTTTTTCTGTGCGTGTGTAACACCGGTATACAAATATTTACCATTAAACTCTGAAATGAATTGTATATTATATATAATAATCCTACATGTAGTTGAGATTTATACTCTCACTTATATAGATATTACTTGCATAAATGTATTATGTAAGGCTGGTCACAATTTCATAGATATAGCACAAGAAATCAATGCTAGATGGAATGTGATGAATTGACTTTAATTATTCACATGCTTATCCGCTTTTACCCTTCCTTAATTGGGTAAATGTATATTTATTATAGATATATTATATACATTTTATATTGATATATCATTTAGTATGTTTCATTTGCTATAATGTTTGTACATGTATGCTTGAAGTGAAGCCAATAAAAAACACACACACAAAACCCCAAAAAACCACACACACACACACACACACACACACACACACACACACACACACACAGACATACATACACACAACTTACGTCATATCGTCAGCATTACGTATAATGGTCAATTTTACCTGTTCCTTTATGTGACCTTTGTACATAGACAAGTTCAGGTTTTCTAAAGGCTATCTTTGTATACCTGTCACTTTTATGTTATGCCTTCGGTGACCTTTATACATAGGTTGAGATGTATTAACTTCAGGTTTCCTAAAATTTATTTTTGTATAAAGGTCACTTTTATGTTTTGCTTTAAGTGACTGTTATACACAGGTTGGTCTGTACAAACAACTTCATGTTTTATGAAGATTACCTCCGTATATAAATAGATCACTTTTGTCTTTACTCAGGTGACCTTTGTACACAGGTTGTAGTGTTGACAACTTTAAGTTTTAAAAAGATCACATCTGTAAACCCGTCATATTTAGCCGGGCTTAATGCCGAAGGCATAAGCCAAGGCTATAGCCGCCGTGCATGATTCTCAAAACGAGGCAGTCTAATTATAAGTTTTTTAGCCCTCTTTGTCACTCAATGTATTCTTTCGCTTCAAAACATAAATGTAATTCCTAGCATTATAATATTCAGAACGTATTGAATCTTTATTAGATAATTAATTATATGTAACATCACAAATACAGATATACATGTGTATTTTCGTGTAGACTGAAGTTACCTGCGCTTGATATCACTGCGCGAAGGACTAGTGTTAATTATAGCACAGGCCGTATGGAGAGATAACAAGTAGTACACACTGCATGTAGATGTAATTCGTCTGCAGTAGCATACACAACATTATTATACAGTATTTAATGGAATTTATGAGAGGCGCGTGATGTTTAGCGTCGAAAGGGACGTATACATATATATCTAGATAGAGATATATAAACCTCTGGCGTCGAGGATGTAATTAATTGTCAATATTTATTGACTCTAGGCTAAATGAATATAACAAAACGAAATCCAGTGATACTAAAATAACCGATAACGCGTCACTTGAACCTCAGCCAGTCTCGTTATGGCCACTCTAGATATTTTAAGATTTGGACAGGCATGGCATTGCCAACTGGTCTAATATTTGTGTATATGTGTATGCAAGAGGTTTCCCTATGCCTACTTTTGCCGATTGAAAAATGTGTCTAATGTAAAGATGATGGATAAATCCAAACCACAAGTCCAAAAATCATGAAACCATAGGACATACAAAATCAGTGAAAATGAAAAACAAATGGAAAATAACAAAATATGTCTACTTGAAGAGCATATGTGAACCCCTGTGATGGGGTGAGATCAGGTGCCCGGGGAGAGTGAGCATCTCCTGCTTGCTAGCAACACCCGTCACATATACCCCGTAGAAAGAGTCAAATCGTGTGAATTCCATATGTATCTATATATGGAGAAGTCGAAGTAGGTAACCTTCTAGTATAGAAGGTGTCAAATCTGTGTCAAGTGATCGGAATCGGTCTCAGTCCAGAATATCATTTAAAAGTCTGGATAACGAGATATCATATGGAGTAATATGAGTCTCGTAACGACCGTAGAACTTCCTCAGTGACGATGCTAGTCTAGCACATATATAACCTTGGTTGAGCAGCTTAACTGAAAGTCGCCTAGCCCTCAGAACAAAGTCATTGTAATTTGAACATGCTCTGGAATAACGTATTAACTGAGATATGAATACGCCGTATGCGGGCGATGATGGAATGTTGCTACTTATGAAAGGAAAGTTTGTGATAGCGAAATTGAAATCGTCACGTTTGTCATAGAGTGAGGTGTTCAATTGACCATTAATGTCGAAAGACAACATAATATCTAAATACGAAGTAGAACTACTAGTTTCTGTGGTTTCTTTGACCTCCAGTTCACTTGGATAGATGATGCTAAGGTAATCCGCGAATGAAGGATTATTAATTGAAAGCAAGTCATCTATATATCTGTAAGTAAAATTGAAGCCAAGAGCCAATTGTTTTTTTCCTTGCGAAAGCAAAGACTGAATGAACTCAGCTTCGTATGAATAAAGGAATATGTCAGCCAGAAGCGGAGCACAGTTAGTGCCCATTGGAATGCCGACAATTTGTTGAAAAACCTTTCCTCCAAACACCACAAAAATGTTATCGATAAGAAAGTTCAACATCTGGATGACAGCTGTTTCAGTGTATTTATTTTTGGAATCAGAATTTTCCCTAACAAAGTAAGTTTTATCGTGGCCTATTACTATATATTCAAGCGTCAAGCATAAACATTGGTATAGCGTTGTGTATTGCTCATTACCTTATCGCTTGGCAGAAAGAAAACGGGTACATGTATTATTCCCTGTGCTGATTAGCATGTCTGACATTATTTTCAGATCGACTTCATTTCCAACAAAGTAGTAATCAAGATGTAGTTTAATCAAATGTCGCCGGTGTTTGAATGGAAAAAAATAATCCCAAGTATCGTTTCAGGTTTTCTCTCGATTTGCTCCGTAACATCTAATTTTTTGTAAATTTTAAAAAAAAAAAAAAAAAAAAAAAAAAAAAAAAAGAGGCGATAATTGATTTTTTTCATGCATTACTCTTCGAACCGTTGGCTACTATCAAGATATGTTGAGTTTCTATGGTAGATCTGTAGAACTTTTCAAGGATAAATAGAATATCCTGCTAAACAGAGTAGGTTTAATACTCTTCAAGGATAAATAGAATACCCTGCTAAACAGAGTAGGTTTAATGGTCATGATTTGTCAATGCAAGTGAAATTGTACTAAGCAATATGAATCCAGAGAGTTATAGTCATAACGGCATAAGGAAAAACGGTCCACACCAGAACGGCCATTTTTTTACCACACCGGCCGAACTCTGTAATTTTTGACGATGGATATCGATTTTAGATTCAAAATAGATTTTTTCACCCAGTGTTTAAATTATACTCGATACAGATAGTAAGAAGGCAAATAATTTGACACTTCTAATTAACTGCCTTAAGCATAAAATTATTCCTATTTTCGTATAGGCCGTTTTATTTTTGAGCCGTTTTGACTATACACCAATCAGGAAGAAAAGTTACAATTATGCTCTCTATAGCGATAGGAGATGACAGATATATATTTCTATGTTCAAGAGAATAAAGCATGACAAAGGCAGTGTAGCTTTTAAAACAGTAATGAATATATGATTTTCATCATGATCCCATGCCTCACGAGATATTTTATCAAAGTTATCCAATGATAAACTTCATTTCACTATTACTTAAGAGTTGTTCTTCCATAATGAAATGTGTAAATTCTTCTGTCTTTGAATTTGTTATCAACTGTATTTTAAGTCCAATTTAATCTTTTGCTACTTGACCAGTTACTAAAAGCCCGGCTACCAGTACTGTAAGTACTTTGATTTAGTTTGGTTCGGACTAGTTTGATCCAATAGCATTTCTAGAATCTGGCCACGTGACTGCCTTTCAAATCATCGACTATCAGTAGTGATTTGTCGGACGACAATAGCGATTTTGAGACAAAAAATAATTGTCTGCTTTCTGTTTATCCTTCATGCCTTTGATATTGGTCCCCGACAAATAAAACAGACAGACATTTTTTCTGATTGATCAACACCATAGAAAGCTTTGCGCACGCGCCTTGCCTTCTATATGGCGTTGATCAACACGACAAATTTCCATGGACAGTCAGTAAAAAACCTAATGATTAATAATATCTTACATTAGGTGAATTCTATACACAGGTAGATCTTCCCTATGTATAACAGTCATTCTTCCATTTGTTAACCTTTATCCATAGGTCGAACTATACAGACGACTTCAGGTTTTGATATGGGGGAAAACCAACTCAAGCATATTACAAATACTAATATATCTCTATATTAAAAGGTATATATGTTCTATATTTATTATAACCACTAAGCCGGTGTCACTGCTGGTAGACTGATAGTCCCCGAGGGCATCATAAGGCTAGTTTTCAGTGCTTTTGTACTTCAAATTGTCACTCATCAAATTAAGTAAATCACTCTAAAACTAAGGAGTATCTAGCTCATGCATAGCTCTGTCCTTGGATAAATTCTTTGGTTCACTTTTCGTCAGTTTGGTTTCAACACTGCTCTTCAAATATTTATATATTATGAGAATTCCAATCATTCGGCCATGAGTATCACTGAAGAGACATAAGTTGTCGAAATGTGTATCTGGTGCCGAAAATCGAAAGGTATATATGTTCTATATTTATCATTAAGAAAATAGAAGTACTTAAACGTGGTGAATGTCGCTTAACAAATGTAAAGATTCAAATATGAACAAAGAAGGGAGTGTAAATAACATAATTTAAATCAAAAGCATTCACATAATTTTGCCATGCAAAATGCAGATCCAGGAGCTGAAAAGGAGTAGTCGCAAGAGCACAAAATCAATTCATTTATTACAAAATGTGTTACATTACGATATAATTTTGGTGCAGCAAATCACTGCTATTCTAAATGTTCTATTTCTATACAGAAAAATTTTATTGGATACCACGCTAATATGTAAAGATAATGGATATATCCATACCATAAGTCCGAAGATCATGAAACCAGAGGACATACAAAATCAGTGAAAATGAAAACCAAGTGGAAAATAACAAAATATGTCTACTTGAAGAGCATATGTGAACCCCTATGATGGAGTGAGATCAGGTGCCAGGGGAGAGTAAGCGTCTTCTGCTTGCTAGCAACACCCGTCACATATACCCAGTAGAAAGAGTCAAATCGTGTAAATTCCATATATATTTATATATGGAGAAGTACATGGAGAAGTCAAAGTAGGTAACCTTCTAGTAAAGAAGGTGTCAAATCTGTGTAAAATGATCGGAATCGGTCTTAAACAACTGAAACAGCTGTCATCCAGATGTTGAACTTTCTTATCGATAACATTTTTGTGGTGTTTGGAGGTAAGGTTTTTCAACAAATTGTCGGCATTCCAATGGGCACTAACTGTGCTCCGCTTCTGGCTGACATATTCCTTTACTCATACGAAGCTGAATTCATTCAGTCTTTGCTTTCGCAAGGAAAAAAATGGCTCTTGGCTTCAATTTTACTTACAGATATATAGATGACTTGCTTTCAATTAATAATCCTTCATTCGCGGATTACCTTAGCATCATCTATTCAAGTGAACTTGAGGTCAAAGAAACCACAGAAAGTAGTAATTCTACTTCGTATTTAGATATTATGTTGTCTTTCGACATTAATGGTCAATTGAACACCTCACTCACTCTATGACAAACGTGACGATTTCAATTTCGCTATCACAAACTTTCCTTTCATAAGTAGCAGCATTCCATCATCGCCCGCATACGGCGTATTCATATCTCAGTTAATACGTTATTCCAGAGCATGTTCAAATTACAATGACTTTGTTCTGAGGGCTAGGCTACTTTCAGTTAAGATGCTCAACCAGGGTTATATATGTGCTACACTAGCAACGTCACTGAGGAAATTCTATGGTCGTTACGAGACTCTTATTACTCCATATGATATCTCGTTATCCAGACTTTTAAATGATATTCTGGACTGAGACCGATTCCGATCATTTTACACAGATTTGACACCTTCTTTACTAGAAGGTTACCTACTTCGACTTCTCCATATATAAATACATATGGAATTTACACGATCTGACTCTTTCTACGGGGTATATGTGACGGGTGTTGCTAGCAAGCAGGAGATGCTCACTCTCCCCGGGCACCTGATCTCACTCCATCACAGGGGTTCACATATGCTCTTCAAGTAGACATATTTTGTTATTTTCCATTTGTCGACCGTAGAACTTCCTCAGTGACATTCCTAGTCTAGCACATATATAACCCTGGTTGAGTAGCTTATCTGAAAGTCGCCTAGATCTCAGAACAAAGTCATTGTAATTTGAACATGCTCTGGAATAACGTTTTAATTGAGATACGAATACGATGATAGAATGTTGCTACTTATGAAAAGAAAGTTTGTGATAGCGAAATTAAAATCGTCATGTTTGTCATAGAGTGAGGTGTTCAGTTGACCATTAATGTCAAAAGACAGCACAATATCTAAATACGAAGTAGAATTACTACTTTCTGTGGTTTCTTTGACCTCCAGTTCACTTGGATAGATGATGCTAAGGTAATCCGCGAATGAAGGATTATTAATGGAAATCAAGTCATCTATATATCTGTACGTGAAATTGAAGCCAAGAGCCAATTGTTTCTTTCCTTGCGAAAGCAAAGACTGAATAAATTCAGCTTCGTATGAGTAAAGGAATATATCAGCCAGAAGCGGGGCACAGTTAGTGGCTATTGGAATGCCACAATTTGTTGAAAAACCTTTCCTCCAAACACCACAAAAATGTTATCAATAATTTACGACGTAAATACCAGAATTTTCTTTATAACCACTTTAATAAATACCAACATAATATTAACAATGTGAAAATAACTCCAGTAGAAAATATCTCTACATTACCAGGTGATACGAAATCAGATGTTAAAAAACGACTTTTGGAAACCGAGCTCTACTGGATTAAACAATTACAAACCCCATATCCTCTCGACAAGGTAATATTTCTTCTCGTCAGAATAAGATCAATATTTTTACATTAATGTAAAGATGATGGATAAATCCAAACCACAAGTCCAAAAATCATGAAACCATAGGACATACAAAATCAGTGAAAATGAAAAACAAATGGAAAATAACAATATATGTCTACTTGAAGAGCATATGTGAACCCCTGTGATGGAGTGAGATCAGGTGCCCGGGGAGAGTGAGCATCTCCTGCTTGCTAGCAACACCCGTCACATATACCCCGTAGAAAGAGTCAAATCGTGTGAATTCCATATGTATCTATATATGGAGAAGTCGAAGTAGGTAACCTTCTAGTATAGAAGGTGTCAAATCTGTGTCAAGTGATCGGAATCGGTCTCAGTCCAGAATATCATTTAAAAGTCTGGATAACGAGATATCATATGGAGTAATAAGAGTCTCGTAACGACCGTAGAACTTCCTCAGTGACGATGCTAGTCTAGCACATATATAACCCTGGTTGAGCAGCTTAACTGAAAGTCGCCTAGCCCTCAGAACAAAGTCATTGTAATTTGAACATGCTCTGGAATAACGTATTAACTGAGATATGAATACGCCGTATGCGGGCGATGATGGAATGTTGCTACTTATGAAAGGAAAGTTTGTGATAGCGAAATTGAAATCGTCACGTTTGTCATAGAGTGAGGTGTTCAATTGACCATTAATGTCGAAAGACAACATAATATCTAAATACGAAGTAGAATTACTAGTTTCTGTGGTTTCTTTGACCTCCAGTTCACTTGGATAGATGATGCTAAGGTAATCCGCGAATGAAGGATTATTAATTGAAAGCAAGTCATCTATATATCTGTAAGTAAAATTGAAGCCAAGAGCCAATTGTTTTTTTCCTTAAGACATAAAACTATTAGAAAACGTAGGTCACATGGTCGTCGCCGTAATCGTAACATCAGAAAACGTAATCGTTTAAATAGGTCATTAAACGATCTTCTATTTATCGCAAAAAATAATGGCCGTCATGAACTTTTGCATGCACTATCCTCTATTCCGGTAAATAAATTGAAATCTATCCTGGACGAAGCTGATATTCGAAGTTTACGCAATTCTGATTGATATAAACTCAATTTGATTATTTTATTTTCATATAATAAACTCTTTCCTCGTATTCCGTCTCTTCCACCCAAGCAGCAATTTCTCAAAATTAAATTTTTTAATAAAGGCTTCGATCTACATAACATTTCTAATATTTTCCGTGATCATAGAGTAACATGTAAAATCCCCCAATATTTTGAGAATTTAGAACCTCCACTTATTTGTTACCAGTACAAAAAGCCTATAAGAAATCTTATTCTAAATTATAATAAAGTTACATCTAACCCTGATGTTTCAGACTCTATTCCTTCGTTGTGTTCTTGTGATAAATCTAAATATGTTTATAAACCGGCAGGTCATGTTATTACTGGTGACCTAAACTGTATTTCGGACAAGAAATTGCGCACCCTTTTTGGAAAAGGACCTAAATATAGGTTACCGTCCAGGATAGATTTCAATAAATGCCGTGACGTTATAGAAGATGCTTTAACTACATATTGTAAACGTTAGTGTAAAAAAGAACAGGTAAAGGTTCATGCTCTTAATGATTGGAAATACGAGATTTTAAGAATTGTCGGTATCCGTATTAAGAACTTTACGTAAAATCCGCATTTATTTCAACAGCCTAATACATTGACGGCAAATTCTATTAAAAAGAAGATAGCTGACTTACATGCTAAATATGTCTTTGTTCCTGCTGATAGAGCAGGTGATAACATAATAGTTGTTTGAAAACTATATTATATTGAAGTACTTAAAAACGAATTAAACTCCACTCATACATATGTGGAAAGCCCCACCTCAAAAGACAGCACCTTGCACGATCACCTCATGACCATGTCCGACTTCAAAATTAAAACTGATAAATCTGATCTACCAACCATATATTGGCTCCCAAAACTACATAAAAGTCCATATAAATCACGTTTCATATCTAATTCTAGCCACTGCTCTACTACGGTACTATCGAAGCATATTACGTCTGCTCTAACTGCTATAAAAGATCATATTATCAAATATTGTGATGTCGCATTTCATAATAGTAACATCAATTACTTTTGGTCGATTAAAAATTCTCATGAAGTTATAGACAAACTTCTTTCGCTAAATTTCAAAGCCACTCAAATTTCTACATTTGATTTTTCTACACTTTATACATCTCTGCCTCATGATTTGATTAAAAGCAAGTTGCTGTCTCTTATACAATGGTGTTTTCACAGAGAATCTAAAACGTACATATGTACTTCCAGTAACTCCGGATTCTTTTTCAACAAACAATATACTTCATATAAATACTGGACTTGCAAGGAATTATGTAAAGCACTAGATTTTCTCATGAATAATATTTTTGTGCAATTTGATGGCAAGATATATCAACAAATAGTTGGGATTCCTATGGGTACTTACTGCGCGCCTCTGATAGCAGATTTATTTCTTTATTGTTGTGAGAGGGATTTTATGGTTTCTCTTCAAAAATCAAAACGTTTTGACCTCATTGACAAATTCAATAATACTTGTAGATATCTGGATGATATTTTGGTTATCGACAACCCTGAATTCGAACAATTTATATTAGAAATTTATCCACCAGAGCTCACATTGAATAAAGCTAATACTTGAGATAAATCTACACCTTTCTTAGATTTAAACATCAAAATTATCAACCACCTAATATATACTAATATTTATGATAAACGTGAGGATTTTGGATTTCCTATTGTAAATTTCCCTTACTTGGATGGCGATGTCCCTCGACTCCCATCATATGGTATCTATATATCTCAATTAGTTCGATTTGTCAGAGGCTGCACCGATGTTTTGGACTTTCATAAATGAAATTTACAAATTACTACTAAATTTTTAACTCAGGGTTACAGATATCACAAGCTAAGAAAAACATTCGGCAAATTCTTCAGATCTTATTCAGAACTTCTATCTAAATTTGGAAATATTTCTTTTCAACAGTATGTATTCAATGGAATTTCCCATCCTTATTTTTACGGTGATCTCGTATATAAACTAAGGAAAGTAAAAGGCTCCGATAACGTTATTTTATCATGTAATAAAATAATCAAACGTCTTATAAATAGACAATATGATATTGAGATCATCAAAAAGACTATAGGTTTTGTATTTGGCCCCTCTACAGCCTTATGCAGACTTTTACTTGAACGTTGCACGTTGACTAGCAGGGCGGTGGGGACTATATGACGGGCCTTGTCCAAACCTCTTTCAGAGGAGACATGGTCCTGAACCTCGTCCCCTCTGACTGTTAGTCGGGACTCCTACAGATCTAGGGTCTTAGCTCGCTTTCAGACTGGCAGAGCACGGTTTATCATGTTGATGTCGCATATATTTTTATACCATTATATATTTTACAATACCTTACGTGTTTATATTTTTATGACCTCTCAATATGCGATACCTGTTGACCCTTGTTCTTTACATGGAGGATTATTTATAAATTTTTAAATGTACGTCCTTTGATTGTTCTGCTGTTACGGTGAGTGGGAAGGTGGGCCCGTAAACCGGTTAACCACACCATTTGTTTGGCTTTTGTCAAATTAAATGACCGTCCTAAGTCGGTATCGTAATTGCACTACAATCAAATATTTTTGTAATGTGATATATGTTCTAGTATATTATTTATATTCATGTATTGTATAGCTCTATGGTGACTTCTGCCACATAACTGAGCCAGTAACTCCTCTTTTTTCTTTCAATAAGAAAGTTCAACATCTTGATGATATCTGTTTTAGTGTATTTATTTTTGGAATCAGAATTTTCCCTAACAAAGTAAGTTTTATCATGGCCTATAACTATATATTTGAATTTGCGGTTTCCGTTTTACTAGTAAATGCATTTTGAATAATTTCCGATAATCTGTCTTTTAATTTCTGATGAGGGATCGTTCTGTAAAGAGTCGAAAAGTTAAAAGACAAATTTACTTAGGATCGATTTACCGTACTTAGTCGATCTAATATAACACTTCAATAGGATCGATTGATCGTACTTTGTCGATCTTATATAACAAATTACTAGGGATCGATTGACCATACTAATTGATCTAATATACCACTTCAATAGGGATCGATTAACTGTACTAATCGATCTAATATACCACTTCAATAAGGATCAATTGACCGTACTAATCGATTTAATATACCACTTCATTAGGGATTGATTAACTGTACTAATCGATATAAAAGAAAAAAGAGGAGTTACCGGCTCAGTTATGTGGCAGAAGTCACCATTACAGAAATATTTGATTGTAGTGCAATTACGATACCGACTTAGGACGGTCATTTAATTTGACAAAAGCCAAACAAATGGTGTGGTTAACCGGTTTACGGGCCCACCTTCCCACTCACCGTAACAGCAGAACAATCAAAGGACGTACATTTAAAAAATTATAAATAATCCTCCATTTAAAGAACAAGGGTCAACAGGTATCGCATATTGAGAGGTCATAAAAATATAAACACGTGAGGTATTGTAAAACACATAATCATATAAAAATATATGCGACATCAACATGATAAACCGTGCTATGAAGTATTTACCTATGTTGCAAGTGTATTTAAAGAAATCTTATCTTTTTTCCCATGAAATTTTTCCAATGAAAAATATTTTTGCAGCTCTGTAAATCTTTTACCTGTTATTCTTATTATTGTTACCATTTCTCAAGTTTACCAAAAAACGACATATTAGATTAAACGGTTCTTCAATGACCTGTTATGGACATCCAGAGACTACTGTCATCAGAAACTATTACTTAGCATATCGTCTTTTCGGGTTAAACCCTATTATTGATCAGGACGATTTATGTAAAATAGATTAATTTTAATTTAAATTATTTTTTTACATTTTCACTTAAACTTCTTCGAATTCTATCATCTCCCCTAACATTATTCGTGATCATAAATTAAAATAAAAGGTTGAAAAAAGACATCTAACTCAGTTGTATGACAAAAGTTGCCATGGACACGCAGAACAAAGAAAAATAAATGTAGAAAGACACGTCACAAAAATTTTGATTGTAATGCAGTTACGGTACCAACTTAGAATGGTCATTTGATTCAATATGTGTGGTTCACCAGTTTACAGACCCACCATCCCAATCACCACAAAAGCAAATTAATCAAAGAAAAGAGATTTAAAATGTATCAAAATTCATCCATATGGAGACAAATTTAAGAATCAACAGGTTAGTTACGTTAAGATTGATTGATTATTGTTTTAGGTCACTCCTCGATTATTTCACGTATATGGTGACGGCATCTGCTTGATGCATTTCAGACCTTTGCAACGGACCCACCCGAGGCAGTGAGGGATGGTTTACGTGCCACGCCTACCGTGACACGGGACCTAGGTTTTTATTGTGTCATCTGAAAGACAGAACACTGGTAGTTACGTTAAGAAGGCATACAAATAAAACACATATGGTATATAAAATGTTTTGTTTGAGTAAAAATATAAATTGACATAAATATGATTCAACAGGTCTCTGCCCGTCTGAAAGCGAGCTAAGTTTTTGTATCTGTAAGAATACAGCCTAACACTTAGAGTTGATGAGTTTCCTATTGTCCTTTAAGTCAGAGTACAACACTGAAGGCTCTAGATGGACCAAATACAAGACTTATTGTCTTTACATTGATCAAACTCTCATTCTATGGATGTTTGACTATTGTTAAACCTGTGTTTAACTCCATGAGATTGTTTATCAGACTTATTATTTTGTATATAAGTGACATTATACCCTTTTCCCTGTTGTAATATGGTAGTGGCACTTTCTCCACAGTGTTCACATTCATGCATAAATACAGTGCTAAATTAATTTTGTTTGGTCTGTATGTTAGGGTATTAGCGGCGGGCGTAGATAGCCGAACAGCAGACGCTCACACCTCCCAAGCACCAGGTCTCACCTCTGAATTTCAGGGGTCCGAAAATGTCCACTGTGGTACGTTGTTGTTAGTGCCATAGTCATGTGACACCGGTTTCTTTCGTATTTTACATTAGATAACAGTACAAACTGGGAGAAAAGAATCCGGGCTGGACACATATTGTTGAATTCATGAAAAATAGTATATATATTCACAGAGAGAGAGAGAGAGAGAGAGAGAGATAGATAGATAGACAGACATACAGACATAGATAGATAGATAAATAGATAGATAGATGCATGTATGGTTTAAACTGCATTCTATTTTGTACTGTATAGGAGCCCAAACATATATGTATGATCCATATTGCATCCTGTCTTGTTCTGCTTTGGAGCACAACTATATAATTAAATGAGATTACAAAAGTAGAATTTATAATATTTCCCACAAATGCATGTTTCGCATAATAAGGATATAATCTTATAAGTAATAGTGTACACCAAACAGAGTTTCAATCGATGGGTTAATAAATGCAAAATCCAACAAATCTGTCTAACAAGCAACCTGACTGTGATACTTTACTTGATAACCCTCGAATTCATCACTACGGCAATCCTATTGTTATAAAGAAACTCTAATATCTTACTTGTTTTCGTTTAAAGCAATACACCGGTCTATTTTACTCTAATAAAACGCGATTTAGCACCCAATTTCATTACAGAGACCTCGGAAAGTCGGAAAATCTATTTCACGTTTCTGGGATAACAATTGAAACGTCATTATGTAGTTTTTCCGTGTATATTCTGCTATTGTCATGTGTGCATGTCCTTGGTGACTTGTGTCATACAGCTTTGTCAGATATCGAGTTCGTTGGCTCATACCTTAGGCCATTATCTATAAAATGTCACCCAGTTTGAGATATTGAGTTCTTTTGCTCTTATCTTTCAATTAATAATCCTTCATTCGCGGATTACCTTAGCATCATCTATCCAAGTGAACTGGAGGTCAAAGAAACCACAGAAAGTAGTAATTCTACTTCGTATTTAGATATTATGTTGTCTTTCGACATTAATGGTCAATTGAACGCCTCACTCTATGACAAACGTGACGATTTCAATTTAGCTATCACAAACTTTCCTTTCATAAGTAGCAACATTCTATCATCGCCCGCATTCGGCGTATTCATATCTCAGTTAATACGTTATTCCAGAGCATGTTCAAATTACAATGACTTTGTTCTGAGGGCTAGGCGACTTTCAGTTAAGAAAAAAGAGGAGTTACTGGCTCAGTTATGTGGCAGAAGTCACCATAGAGCTATACAATAAATGAATATAAATAATATACTAGAACATATATCACATTACAAAAATATTTGATTGTAGTGCAATTACGATACCGACTTAGGACGGTCATTTAATTTGACAAAAGCCAAACAAATGGTGTGGTTAACCGGTGTACGGGCCCACCTTCCCACTCACCGTAACAGTAGAACAATCAAAGGACGTACATTTAAAAATTTATAAATAATCCTCCATGTAAAGAACAAGGGTCAACAGGTATCGCATATTGAGAGGTCATAAAAATATAAACACGTAAGTTATTGTAAAATACATAATGGTATAAAAATATATGCGACATCAACATGATAAACCGTGCTTTGCCAGTCTGAAAGCGAGCTAAGACCCTAGATCTGTAGGAGTCCCGACTAACAGTCAGAGGGGACGAATTCAGGACCATGTCTCCTCTGAAAGAGGTTTGGACAAGGCCCGTCATATAGTCCCCACCGTCCTGTTAGTCAGCGTGCAACGTTCAAGTAAAAGTCCGCATAAGGCTGTGGAGGGGCCAAATACAAGACGTATAGTCTTTTTGATGATCTCAATATCATATTGTCTATTTATAAGTCGTTTGATTATTTTATTACATGATAAAATAACGTTATCGGAGCCTTTTACTTTCCTTAGTTTATATACGAGATCACCGTAAAAATAAGGATGGGAAATTCCATTGGATACATACTGTTGAAAAGAAATATTTCCAAATTTAGATAGAAGTTCTGAATAAGATTTGAAGAATTTGCCGAATGTTTTTCTTAGCTTGTGATATCTGTAACCCTGAGTTAAAAGTTTAGTAGTAATTTGTAAATTTCGTTTATGAAAGTCCAAAACATCGGTGCAGCCTCTGACAAATCGAACTAATTGAGATATATAGATACCATATGATGGGAGTCGAGGGACATCGCCATCCAAGTAAGGGAAATTTACAGTAGGAAATCCAAAATCCTCACGTTTATCATAAATATTAGTATATATTAGGTGGTTGATAATTTTGATGTTTAAATCTAAGAAAGGTGTAGATTTATCTCAAGTATTAGCTTTAGTCAATGTGAGCTCTGGTGGATAAATTTTTGATATACATTGTTCGAATTCAGGGTTGTCGATAACTAAAATGTCATCCAGATATCTGCAAGTATTATTGAATTTGTCAATGAGGTCAAAACGTTTTGATTTTTGAAGAGAAACCATAAAATCCCTCTCATAACAATAAAGAAATAAATCTGCTATCAGAGGCGCGCAGTTAGTACCCATAGGAATCCCAACTATTTGTTGATATATCTTGCCATCAAATTGCACAAAAATATTATTCATGAGAAAATCTAGTGCTTTACATAATTCCTTGCAAGTCCAGTATTTATATGAAGTATATTGTTTGTTGGAAAAGAATCCGGAGTTATTGGAAGTACATATGTACGTTTTAGATTCTCTGTGAAAACACCATTGTATAAGAGACAGCAACTTGCTTTTAATCAAATCATGAGGCAGAGATGTATAAAGTGTAGAAAAATCAAATGTAGAAATTTGAGTGGCTTTGAAATTTAGCGAAAGAAGTTTGTCTATAACTTCATGAGAATTTTTAATCGACCAAAAGTAATTGATGTTACTATTATGAAATGCGACATCACAATATTTGATAATATGATCTTTTATAGCAGTTAGAGCAGACGTAATATGCTTCGATAGTACCGTAGTAGAGCAGTAGCTAGAATTAGATATGAAACGTGATTTATATGGACTTTTATATAGTTTTGGGAGCCAATATATGGTTGGTAGATCAGATTTATCAGTTTTAATTTTGAAGTCGGACATGGTCATGAGGTGATCGTGCAAGGTGCTGTCTTTTGAGGTAGGGCTTTCCACATATGTATGAGTGGAGTTTAATTCGTTTTTAAGTACTTCAATATAATATAGTTTTCAAACAACTATTATGTTATTACCTGCTTTATCAGCAGGAACAAAGACATATTTAGCATGTAAGTCAGCTATCTTCTTTTTAATAGAATTTGCCGTCAATGTATTAGGCTGTTGAAATAAATGCGGATTTTCCGTAAAGTTCTTAATACGGATATCGACAATTCTTAAAATCTCGTATTTCCAATCATTAAGAGCATGAACCTTTACCTGTTCTTTTTTTACACCAGAACAAAGCAGACTAGTTATATATTTCAATCGTCCACTGTTTACACGGTAACTATCGTTTCATTAAAAGAAAATGGAAAGACTTCTGATTTAGCTGTAGGACAGAAGTCAGCAAGGAGATATACAATAAAAGATGAAAATAAGTAATGAAATACATGTAATGGTATTACTAAAATACTGATTTTACGACAGGTGCGATACCGACTTAGGACGGTCTATTGAGTAACGAAACATACTCAATTGGGGTGGTTAACCGGTTTACGGGCCCGCCTTCCCACTCATTGCAAATGCAGTAAAATCAAAAGACCCACATTAAAAAATTTATAAATAATCCTCCCTATAGAGAAAAATGATCAACAAGTATATCAGGTTGAGAGATCATAAAAATATATAAACACTAATGATCATATAGAGTAAGATTATGATACCAAAAATATATAGAGCGACATCAACATGAGATGACTGTACTCTGTTGGTTTGGAAGCGAGCTCAGACATTTGATCTGTAGGAATCCCGACTAACGGTCAGATGGGACGAGGTTCGGGACCGTGTCTCCTCTAAAAAGGTTTAGACAAGGCCCGTCATTTATTCCAACCGCCCTATTTATCAGTGCGAAACGCTCAAGGAAAAGTCTGCATAAGGCTGTATAAGGGCCCAATACAAGACCAATAGTCTTTTTGATGATCTTAGAATTGATATGACATTCTACATTTTCTATATTGCTTTCTTTCAATTTGTCATATGTACATTCAGTAAGACTGTTGACTTCAAGTTTAAGCTGTACCTCTTAGATGTATAATGGTTGGGTTTTTCAACAACCTTGTCTAGGCTCAGGGATAGTTTGAAAAAGATAAGATTTAATGTAAATGATTGCTCAGTGCCAGAGAGATAATGATTTTATCACTGTTTACGTAACTTTCAGAAATCATTGTCTGACATATTCCCTTCCTTATTTGATTATGGTCGTTTGTACCGTAATAACAAAATATCACACATTTTGCTTATCATGACCGGGCACCTGGTCTCACCTCAATTTGATTAGGATTCGCATTTGAATATAACATTGTGCATGATTGTCCTTTTATTCCACAGACTTCGAGATGTGCTTAACCCTTCGGTACTTCTTATTTGTTTATTTCTGATTGTGAGTATACGGTAATACTGTTGGCGCGTTATACTAGATCAATGTTTTGGCATAACGGCGAGGATGCTTACTCCTCCATGGCACAGGATCCCATATCTGGTTCTTTCAGAGATCAGTGATAGCCTATATCTCTATTTTGGGTAGTGTGTTGGATATTTGCTAATTGACAACCGTTTGGTATCTCCGTACCGTACTTAACTAAGTAAATTTCAGAGTGTTCATTATCATTTGCAAAACATTTTGAAAGTTATCTAGAAACTTAGTGATTTGATTTGTTATGGTTTATATTGCAAAATTCAATGCATGTATTTGAATGTATCCAATAAAATAATTTATAATTTTTCAAATGTTTGCTATTTTATTGCAGCCATTGCCAACATGAAGACCAATTGTATAGGTTGCATAATTGCATAGCATAAAATTTTACAGCATTTACTAAAGAGTACCTAATTATGCCTCTTTAGGGGTAATTCAAGTAGTCTTAAAAAAGAAAAGAAGGAAGACATCTGCCCAGCTATATGAGTACAGTTGTCACTGACATGCTCATCATAAAGAATATTCAATAGCATTAATGTAAAGATGATGGATAAATCCAAACCACAAGTCCAAAAATCATGAAACCAGAGGAAATACAAAATCAGTGAAAATGAAAAACAAATGGAAAATAACAAAATATGTTTACTTGAAGAGCATATGTGAACCCCTGTGATGGAGTGAGATCAGGTGCACGGGGAGAGTGAGCATCTCCTGCTTGCTAGCAACACCCGTCACATATACCCAGTAGAAAGAGTCAAATCGTGTAAATTCCATATGTATTTATATATGGAGAAGTCGAAGTAGGTAACCTTCTAGTATAAAAGGTGTCAAATCTGTGTAAAATGATCGGAATCGGTCTCAGTCCAGAATATCATTTAAAAGTCTGGATAACGAGATATCATATGGAGTAATAAGAGTCTCGTAACGACCATAGAACTTCCTCAGTGACGTTGCTAGTCTAGCACATATTAAGCTGTAGTACTGACGTGGTAGGAGGGTCAAATGAAATGAAAACTTTCACTAAATTTGTGTGGTTACCCGGTAACGAGTCACCTTCCCATTCACCACAAAAGTGGTTCAATAAAAGAATATACATAATAAGATAAGATGAAACACGTACAGCATTTTATCTCTCATAGTGTTTTGTAATGTTTTGTAGTACAATGAGAAATTTCATAGTATAAAACCTAGGGTATTAAACATTAGTCTATTTAAAAAGAAAAGCAGATGTGGCTCAGTGGATGAGGTGCTCGGCTTGTGACCGAGAGGTACCAGGTTCGAATCACAGGGTTGACACGCCTGTGTTTTGTCTTTCGGATGAGACAGTAAAACCTGATGTCTCGTGTCGCAATAAGCGTCGCACTTAAAAGATTCCTCACTGCTTCGGGTGGATCCGTTGCAAAGGTATACATTTCTATGCAATGCATCAGGCAGATACTGTCACCAAATACGTGAAATAATCGCGAAATATGTGAAATCGTTGAGTGACGTAAAACAATACTTTAGTTGAAATCTATTATATGTGACATTTATATGCAATAATCGAAGAGCATATCAAATTGATGATATGAAAATGTATTGGTATAATTCCTTATTAACAGGGATCGGGGGTTGAAAGGGGGGTTTTTCTTTGATATCGTAAAACGTTTTAGTTAATATAAGATCGTTTTACATTATTTTTAGAGACAGTGAAAGAGAAGATGATGAAAAAAGCAAACGAGAAATCCAAAATCATGAACCGAAGGGCATACAAAATCACAAAGGACAAACTCCCAGAAAACAAAGTGCATCAGTGTTAGGAGAATATCCACAAATTAAAATTATTATTAGAATATATATACATGAATAAAATAAAGAACAATAAACTCAGAATTCACTATATATCGGTCTCCTGGTCTTCTTCGGGTGAATTTATTTGAATTGGTAGCGTTATCTAGGTAAAATCCATCTTACTACATAACCGATATATGGAAAATTACAATAAACAAAGAATTACATCATAGCGTATACACATGTATAACGTTTAGCACGGTTCCGCGAAAATAACATTCTAAATATATAGCGTTATTACATATGTAACTATAAGATAATCACTGTAAAGCAAGATAATAACTTTAAAATACACATATTAATTAACAAGGATGTAATATATGACGTGTCGGACAGGGTGAGAGGGAAGAGGAGGTACAAGACGGGAGAAGTAGGGCTTGAGGGGGGGGGGAATCATGTAGTGGGGTCTTACAATTATCTAAAAACGACGAATGTAATCACACTGGATATTCGCTAATTGGTGGGAGGGAGGAGGTAGGGCAGCCGGAGTGTAACTATAAGATAATATCTGTAAAGCAAGATAATAACAACTAGAGCTTACCTGTTGTCGAGGCAACAGGGCGGGTCTTCCTCTTTAGAATGAAAAAAGAAAAATATGTAGGTAGAAAGAAGGGGGAAAAAAAAGAAAAGAAAAAAGAAACGAGATACTGCAATGAGTGTACGCATTTATTGCGGCATCACATATATGCCGATTAGGATAAAGGAGAAGTATATACATAGATACTTGCATATATCTCGTCGAGACACTATGTAAACACCCTCCTGTAATTAAAGCGGCATGAATCAAGCTATAGAAAGTCTGTGTATTACAGAATTCCCCTTCAGAAGCGTGGTGACGTAATGCGACAGTGCTGGATAGAGTGTATGTATTGCGCGTTTCAACGGTCAAGTTAGTTGTATATATAGCACTGAGATGACTACTATAGTATGGAGACAAAGAAACTCAAATTTAAGTAAAACATACAATTCCATTATAATTGTCGACTAGATACTCCACGAGCAAAGTGCAGGATCTCGCGATTGAATTAATCGCGAGTTACTGCGCTTTCCCCGTGACTATCAAGGCAAATTCAGTTATGAGGCAGAAGTCACCATGGAGCTATAGAATACATGAATATAAATAATATACTAGAACATATAACACATTACAAAAATATTTGATTGTAGTGCAATTACGATACCGACTTAGGACGGTCATTTAATTTGACAAAAGCCAAACAAATGGTGTGGTTAACCGGTTTACGGGCCCACCTTCCCACTCACCGTAACAGCAGAACAATCAAAGGACGTACATTTAAAAATTTATAAATAATCCTCCATTTAAAGAACAAGGGTCAACAGGTATCGCATATTGAGAGGTCATAAAAATATAAACACGCAAGGTATTGTAAAACATATAACGGTATAAAAATATATGCGACATCAACACGATAAACCGTGCTCTGCCAGTCTGAAAACGAGCTAAGACCCTAGATCTGTAGGAGTCTCGACTAACAGTCAGAGGGGACCATGTCTCCTCTGAAAGAGGTTTGGACAATGCCCGTCATATAGTCCCCACCGTCCTGTTAGTCAGCGTGCAACGTTCAAGTAAGAGTCTGCAAAAGGCTGTAGAGGGGCCAAATACAAGACCTATAGTCTTTTTGATGATCTCATTATCATATTGTCTATTTAGAAGACGTTTGACTAGTTTATTACATGATGAAATAACGTTATCGGAGCCTTTTACTTTCCTTAGTTTATATACGAGATCACCGTAAAAATAAGGATGGGAAATTCCATTGGATACATACTGTTGAAAAGAAATATTTCCAAATTTAGATAGAAGTTCTAAATAAGATCTGAAGAATTTGCCGAATGTTTTTCTTAGCTTGTGATATCTGTAACTCTGAGTTAAAAGTTTAGTAGTAATTTGTAAATTTCCTTTATGAAAGTCCAAAACATCGGTGCAGCCTCTGACAAATCGAACTAATTGAGATATATAGATACCATATGATGGGAGTCGAGGGACATCGCCATCCAAATAAGGGAAATTTACGATAGGAAATCCAAAATCCTCACGTTTATCATAAATATTAGTATATATTAGGTGGTTGATAATTTTGATGTTTAAATCTAAGAAAGGTGTAGATTTATCTCAAGTATTAGCTTTATTCAATGTGAGCTCTGGTGGATATATTTCTGATATAAATTGTTCGAATTCAGGGTTGTCGATAACTAAAATGTCATCCAGATATCTGCAAGTATTATTAAATTTGTCAATGAGGTCAAAACGTTTTGATTTTTGAATAGAAACTATAAAATCCCTCTTATAACAATAAAGAAATAAATCTGCTATCAGAGGGGCGCAGTTAGTACCCATAGGAATCCCAACTATTTGTTGATATATCTTGCCATCAAATTGCACAAAAATATTATTCATGAGAAAATCTAGTGCTTTACATAATTCCTTGCAAGTCCAGTATTTATATGAAGTATATTGTTTGTTGGAAAAGAATCCGGAGTTATTGGAAGTACATATGTACGTTTTAGATTCTCTGTGAAAACACCATTGTATAAGAGACAGTAACTTACTTTTAATCAAATCATGAGGCAGAGATGTATAAAGTGTAGAAAAATCAAATGTAGAAATTTGAGTGGCTTTGAAATTTAGTGAAAGAATTTTGTCTATAACTTCATGAGAATTTTTAATCGACCAAAAGTAATTGATGTTACTATTATGAAATGCGACATCACAATATTTGATAATATGATCTTTTACAGCAGTTAGAGCAGACGTAATATGCTTCGATAGTACCGTAGTAGAGCAGTGGCTAGAATTAGATATGAAACGTGATTTATATGGACTTTTATGTAGTTTTGGGAGCCAATATATGGTTGGTAGATCAGATTTATCAGTTTTAATTTTGAAGTCGGACATGGTCATGAGGTGATCGTGCAAGGTGCTGTCTTTTGAGGTAGGGCTTTCCACATATGTATGAGTGGAGTTTAATTCGTTTTTAAGTACTTCAATATAATATAGTTTAGTTAATATAGATATTATCGGCCGATGAATTTTGTAAAGATATGAACCTAGAGAATATGATAGTTCAAATTTGGATAGTGTAGCATTAAAAATAAGCTATATAGGGGAGAATTTAAACTTTAAATAATTGTTACGTAATGTTTTTGGAAACTTTCATTTTAAACTTTTTTTTTACTTAAACGGGTAACGGCGTCTTTGAATGTCTATAGGAAAAATATAAAGTGTGTAAATAAATCCGTTTTTCAGAAATTGAAATTGAAAAATGCTGCTAACTACGGCGCGTATTTCTCGCTTTCCGAGGGCGGCTCTCGATAGCTTTGACCGATAACCTAGGGAAAAGGGCAAATCATAAGAAGTTTTTGAAAAATAAATTTTAAACAGTGTACCTTTCTAGTTTTTCATGGTGAAATTGATATTCTAAATCGTTTTGTAGCATTTTTGAAATGCTAAGACTTAAAATAAAAGATTTTAAAAATTACGTAATTTTTAAATTTAAATAGCGTCTATACTATAATAACTAGATAATCGGTGTTGCCTTCAATGTCAAGGATATACCTGTCAAAAATGAAAATGAAAAATTAAACACTCTATCTTGAATATTAAACTTGTATTTGAGAAATTAAAAAAATAAAGCACTGTTATGTAATTTACTTAAAAAGAATAATTTTCCAATTTTTTTTTCTTATCAATCAATTTCCCCTGGCTCATCAAGTTAGTAAAACAGATCAAAAAGGTTGTTGGTCAAGCCGTTTCTGAGAAAATGGCAGTCAAAGTGCTGAGAATAATAATAATAATAATAATAATAATAATAATAATAATAATAATAATAATAATAATGATAATGAAAAAAAAATAGTAAAGAAAAACTTCACAATAACTTCATAATAAAATAGACATATTAATTAACAGTGATGTTATATATAAGCTGTCCGATAAGGTGAAAGGGAAGTGGAGGTAGGGGACTAGAGAAGTGGGGATGGAGGGGGGGGGGGCAGAGAAAAATATATAGGTGGGGGAGTGGGGATCTTACACTAATTATACAAAAATAAACGCACTGGATATTCGTAAATTGGTGGGAGGGAGGAGGTAGGGGGCGGGAGTGAAGGGGAGGGGGCATCGGGGCGGGAGATGGGAGAGGGTTACCTTATGTCCACTCCTCATATATGCCCTTAATTATATTTAGTAACAAATATTTCTATAATATATTAATGTTAATGTAATTGCTCGAAAACATAAGAAAAAAGAGGAGTGACTGGTTCAGTTATGTGGCAGATGTCACCATGGAACTATACAATACATGAATATAAATAATGCACTAGTACATATAACACATTACAAAATTTGATTGTAGTGCAATAACTCTTTCTCAAATGTAATGTCGCGTTTATGCTCTTGAATCCTTTCCCGTAAAGTCATTTAAGTCATATAAAAGTTGAAATAGGATGAGGATACATGTGATTGCGAACTATGTAAACTTATAAATAAGGGTGAAATTCGGGACACTAAAAGTAAACAAACATTTACTGTAATAAAGAACGCATATTGCAAAGACAGAAACTTAATATACGTACTGCTATGTGAGAAATGTGACAAGGTAATATATATAGGCGAAACGGAAATGACTTTACAGGAAAGGATTCAAGAGCATAAACGCGACATTGCATTTGAGAAAGCGAAACCGATAATGATACATTTTGCTGATCATACCGCAAGTGATCTTCGGGCAGCTATACTTGATAGAACAACTGGACAATCAAAACATTTTAGACTCATAGCGAAGAAAAATTGGATTAGAAAGTTCTTATGTTTTCGAGCAATTATATTAACATATTATGGAAATATTTATGTTTACCCTTCGCTACCTCCTCCCTCCCACCAATTTGCGAATATCCAGTGCGTTTATTTTTGTCGTTCTTGAGATAGTGTCAGATCCCCCCCTTTCCAGCCCCGCTTCTCTAGTCTCCTACCTCCTCTTCCCTCTAACACTGTCCGATACCTCATGTATTACATCGATGTTAATTAATATGTGTATTTCATAATTATTAGTTAGTTTCCCTATCAAACGTTCTATCTCATTTTCAAAAACATTCACACTTATAAATTCTTAGAGAGCTGCCAATTCTACACGTAGAGGGTATTCTAAGATTAATAAGTGCAACGCCAAGAAATGTCTTACTTGCCATCATTCAATCTGCAAGTCCAATATTGAATTTCAGTAAATTGAAATACATATAACACCAAATTAGACAAAGACATAGATTGAAATACTACCAATGTTATATATGTCATCACTTGAGAAGCTAGAGGATGTGGGGCTCAACATATCGGGGAAACTTCTCAAACTTTGAAACAACGTTTTCGGAATCATTCCTATAAAATTCGTAATAATTCACGACTTAAATACCAGAATTTTCTTTATAACCACTTTAATAAATACCAACATAATATTAACAATGTGAAAATAACTCCAGTAGAAAATATCTCTAAATTACCAGGTGATACGAAATCAGATGTTAAAAACGACTTTTGGAAACCGAGCTCTACTGGATTAAACAACTACAAACCCCATACCCTCTTGGTCTCAACGACCAAATATATCGACAAGGTAATATTTCTTCTCATCAGAATAAGATCAATATTTTACATTAAGATATAATACTATTAGAAAACGTAGGTCACATGGTCGTCGCCGTAATCGTAACATCAGAAACGTAATCGTTTAAATAGGTCAATAGACGATCTTTTATTTATCGTAAAAAATAATGGCCGTCATGAACTTTTGCATGCACTATCCTCTATTCCGGTAAATAAATTGAAACCTATCCTGGACGAAGCTGATCTTCGAAGTTTATGCAATTCTGATTGATATAAACTCAAACTGATTATTTTGTTTTCATATAATAAACTCTTTCCTCGTATTCTGTCTCTTCCACCCAAGCAGCAATTTCTCAAAATTAAATTTATTAATAAAGGCTTCGATCTACTTAACATTTCTAATATTTTCCGTGATCATAGAGTCACATCTAAAATCCCTCAATATTTTGAGAATTTAGAACCTCCACTTATTTGTTACCAGTACAAAAACCCTATAAGAAATCTTATTTTAAATTATAATAGAGTTACATCTTACCCTGATATTTTAGACTCTATTTCTTCGTCGTGTTCTTGTGAAAATTCTAAATATGTTTATAAACCGGCAGGTCATGTTATTACTGGTGACCTAAACTGTATTTCGGACAAGAAATTGCGCACCCTTTTTGGAAAAGGACCTAAATATAGGTTACCGTCCAGGATAGATTTCAATAAATGCCGTTACGTTATAGAAGATGCTTTAACTGCATATTGAAAAGGTTGGTGTAAAAAAGAACAGGTAAACGTTCATGCTCTTAATGATTGGAATTACGAGATTTCAAGAATTGTCGATATCCCTATTAAGAACTTTACGGAAACTCTGCATTTATTTCAACAGCCTAATACATTGACGGTAAATTCTACTAAAAAGAGGATAGCTGACTTACATGCTAAATATGTCTTTGTTCCTGATGATAAAGCAGGTTATAACATAATAGTTGTTTGAAAACTATGTTATATTGAAGTACTTAAAAACGAATTAAACTCCACTCATACAGATGTGGAAAGCCCTAAATCACAAGACAGTACCTTGCACGATAACCTCATGACCATGTCAAAACTACCTAAAAGTCCACATAAATCACGTTTCATATCTAATTATAGCCACTGCTCTACTACGGTACTATCGAAACATATTACATCTGCTCTAATTGCTATAAAAGATCATATAATCAAATATTATGATGTCGCATTTCATAATAGTTACATCAAATACTTTTGGTCAATTAAAAATTCTCATGAAGTTATAGCCAAACTTCTTTCACTAAATTTCAAAGCGACTCAAATTTCTACATTTTATTTTTCTACACTTTATACATCTCTGCCTCATGATTTGATTAAAAGCAAGTTGCTGTCTCTCATACAATGGTGTTTTCACAGAGAATCTAAAACTTACATATATACTTCCAATAACTCCGGATTCTTTTCCAACGAACAATATACTTCATATAAATACTGGACTTGCAAGGAATTATGTAAAGCACTAGATTTTCTCATGAATAATATTTTAGTGCAATTAGATGGCAAGATATATCAACAAATAGTTGGGATTCCTATGGGTACTAACTGCGCGCAGATTTACTTCTTTATTGTTATGAGAGGGATTTTATGGTTTGTATTCAAAAATCAAAACGTTTCGACCTCATTGACAAATTTAATAATACTTGCAGATATCTGGATGACATTTTAGTTATCGACAACCCTGAATTCGAACAATTTATATCAGAAATATATCCACCAGAGCTCAAACTGAATAAAGTTAATACTTGAGATAAATCTACACCTTTCTTAGATTTGAACATCAAAATTATCAACCACCTAATATATACTAATATTTATGATAAACGTGAGGATTTTGGATTTCCTATTGTAAATTTTCCTTACTTGGATGGCGATGTCCCTCGACTCCCATCATATCTCAATTAGTTCGATTTGTCAGAGGCTGCACCGTTGTTTTGGACTTTCATAAACGAAATTTACAAATTACTACTAAACTTTTAACTCAGGGTTACAGATATCACAAGCTAAGAAAAACATTCGGCAAATTCTTTAGATCTTATTCAGAACTTCTATCTAAATTTGGAAATATTTCTTTTCAACAGTATGTATCCTATGGAATTTCCCATCTTAATTTTTACGGTGATCTCGTATATGAACTAAGGAAAGTAAAAGGCTCCGATAACGTTATTTTATCGTGTAATAAAATAGTCAAACGTCTTCTAAATAGACAATATGACATTGAGATCATCAAAAAGACTATAGGTCTTGTATTTTGCCCCTCTACAGCCTTATGCAGACTTTTACTGAACGTTGCACGCTGACTAACAGGGCCTTGTCCAAACCTCTTTCAGAGGAGACATGATCCCGAACCTCGTCGCATCTGACTGTTAGTCGGGACTCCTACAGGTCTAGAGTCTTAGCTCGCTTTCAGACTGGCAGAGCACGGTTTATCGTGTTGATGTCGCATATATTTTTATATCATTATGTATTTTACAATACCTTACGTGTTTATATTTTTATGACCTCTCAATATGCGATACCTGTTGACCCTTGTTCTTTACATGGAGGATTATTTATAAATTTTTAAATGTACGTCCTTTGATTGTTCTGCTGTTACGGTGAGTGGGAAGGTGGGCCCGTAAACCGGTTAACCACACCATTTGTTTGGCTTTTGTCAAATTAATTGATAGTCCTAAGTTGGTATCGTAATTGCACTACAATCAAATATTTTTTTAATGTGATATATGTTCTAGTATATTATTTATATTCATGTATTGTATAGCTCTATGGTGACTTCTGCCACATAACTGAGCCAGTAACTCCTCTTTTTTTCTTTTATTTCTGTATAAAATACATTGATGATCATCATCATAACATCATAACGCAGCAGGCAAACCGATGTTTTGGCAGACTTTAAATTGTTATGCTATCTAATTAGATAGCGCATAGAGAAACGCTCAATATGTAGCCAATTGAAAAAAAACCCAGTTTTTATTAGACTAGTGCTTTGTATATATTTTCTATCTTTCCTTTCGTGTCTTTATATTTATGTAAGTGTTTGTGTGTGTCCTGAGGAAGAAGCAGATTGCTTAGAAATATATAAAGTGTCTTATTTTGTGTTTCCATGCAGGAATGTCTGATGCATTTATGATATATATTGCGCTAAAATGCATCCGGCGGCCATTGTAATTTATTCCTGCATAAAACACAAACTAAGACACTTACTCTATAAATTAAAGACTAGAATAATTTGAATTATCAACATTAGATTCTTCATTAAACTGAAAATGTCAAGAGCGGAGGAAAATATCCGCGTAGCTGGTTGTTCCTAGTAACTGACCAAACCAATTTATGAAACTATAATATGCTTTCAACGGCCAATCAAATTTCTTATCTCATAAAAAATTATATTATTATGAATAATTAGAAACTGTTGATCATATTTGTTTTGAATACCAAAGTGTAAGATTACCTAGGTTGTGTTTAAACGCGTGGTGTACAACTTAATACGATCAATCTAAATTTTCGAAAACGGATATGATCCAATGTAGTAATGCACTAATAAACATTTTCAAATTTTCACTTAAATGCGTATGCACAAATCATTTATCAAATGTTAAACCATTAAAACAACTTACTATAAAGAAAGGAGTTATTGATAAGTAACATGTTTTAACTTTTAAAGTTAGAAGAGGTCAATCAGGAAGATTGCTGGCTGACTGAGATACTTGCTAAAGACAGACACCACCCTAATAAAGAAATTTCATCCACTTGAAAGATATTTTGTTTATTGTTCCCTATTTACGTCACATCAAGATTGTATTGCTCAATGTAATGCGAAGGGGTTTTTTTAGACCTACATGTATGCAACGAACCAAACCGGGGCAATGAGAGATCTATTACGCATCATGTTTACCGTGACATGGACTTTAGTTATTACTGTTTTATACATATGAAAGGACACCGACGCGTCACAGACGGGGCTCTAACTCGGGACTCGGTCAAAGTCCAAGCATCTATCCGGATGAGGTACGTTGGCTCTACATTATACATGTCTACACAGTCAAAATTAGGTTATAACAAAAATATAATTCAAGGCAACAAACAATAGATTCCGTCATCAATATAACAGACGAGAGATTCCGTCATCAATACATCAGACAAGAGATTCCGTCATGATGACAAGACAAGAGACTCCTTTCTGAATACATCAAACCAGAGACTCCGACATTAAGAGAACAGACAAGACACTTTGTCATCGAGATAACAGACAGGAGAATCCGTCATCTAGACAACATATAAAAGATTCCGTCATCAAGAGAACTGACAAGAGACATCAAAACAACATACAAGAAATTCTTTCATCAATACAGCAAGCAAGAGATTCCGTCATTGATATAATTGAGGGATCGCCACATCCAACTTTAACCACGCCCATTACGTAGTTCCATTGTGACTTCATAGTTAAATTCATGTTTTGACGGGTCATTTATTTATGACGTCATAATGAACAAGTGTGCCAAAATGTGATGTCGGGCATCTAACGATCACTCAATAGACGAGAGACTCCGTCATCGAGATTACAGACAGGAAAATCCGTCATCTAGACAATAGACAAAAGAACACGTCATCAATACAACAGACAAAAGAACATGTCATCAAGACAACAGACAAGAGAATCTGTCATCAAGACAACAAACAAGAGAATCCGTCGTCAAGACAAGAAACCAGAGACTCTGATATCAAGACAACAAACCAGAGACTCCAATATCAAGACAACAAACAAGACTCCCTCATCAAGACGTCAAGCAAAAGACTCCGTCAAAAGCTTCCTACACTAAATGTTATATTTGTCATATATGGGAATAATGTCAAATGATATTCAAATATGGTACTCACAATTCTTCCTGATTTTCAACTGCGAAAATAGATTGAATATTGTGTCTACTTCCTGCTTCGTAAGTACGTTCAAAACCGTCGGACAAATATCGTTTAAGATCTTAATTGTTGATTTGTAATGGAACACTAACTTTGAACAGCTAACTTAATCAGTGGATCTGTATTTGAAATTTTAAATTCCTCTATTTTTAGTTATTCAAAAGCACGTATTGACCATGCACTGCTGTTTCGGTGTACATTTACCTATGCTATTCTAGTGCACGTTTACTAATCAGTGCTTTTCTAGTGTTTGTCGAGTGTATGTCTTTTTCATGCGGTATCATTCCAGGTTTCGTTTTATTACACAGTGCTATTCTAGTGTCATACGGTGTTTTTAAAATTAATGTTTCCATTATGCAGTACCTGTGTTTGTCTTTATCACGCAGTGCTATTCCAGTATATATTCTCATCATGCAGTGGCTTTCCAAAGCACGTCTTTGTCATACAGTGCTATTGAGTTGACGGTTTTATCATGCAGTGCTATTCTTGGGCAGCGGGAAGATTTGATATAGTATTTAAGCACTTGGCTTTCGGCCGCCGACGATCCGGGTCCGATTTCTGGATTGGGCCACTATGTGTAAGAGGTTGGTTACCTCCTCCTTCCATGTCGCGATATAACTGAAACATTATTAATCAAGCACCCAACCAAGCTATTCCTGTACACGTCTTCATCATGCAGTGGGTTTCCAAGGCACGTCTTTGTTATGCAGTGCTATTTAAGAGCACGTCTTTACCATGCAGTGCTATTCAGTTGTAGATCTTTATCGTGCAGTGTTATGCCTGTGGGTACGTGTTTATCATGCAATGTTATTCCAGTATATGTTTTCATCATGCAGTGCTATTCCAGGGCAGGTCTTTATCATGCAGTGCTATTCAAGTGCAAGTCTTTATCATGCAATGGTTTTCCAGGGCATATCTCTGTTATTCAGTGTCTCCATTATGTAGTGCGATTCAAGTGTAAATCTTTATAATTCAGTCCTCTTCCACTACATGTCTTGATCGTGCGGTGGTTTTCCAGAGCACGTCTTTGTAATGCAGTGCTATTTCTGGGAACATCTCTGTCGTCCAGTGCTGTTCAGTAACAGTTGTACATGCAGTGCTGTTACAGTATACGTCCTTATCATGCAGTCATGTTCCAATATTAGCCATTATCAATCTTGAGTGGTATTTCAAGTTACGTTATTATAATGCAGTGGTAATCCAAAATATGACTTTGGCATAGAGTGCTATGTAAAGAAGATGGATAAATCCAAACCATAAGTCCGAAAATCATGAATCCAAAGGACATACAAAATCAGTGAAAATGAAAACCAAATAGAAAACAATGAAAAATGTCTACTTGAAAAACAAGTATGAACCCCCTTGATCGAGTGAGATCAGGTGCCCGGGGAGAGTGACCATCTCCTGCTTGCTAGCAACAATGTCACATATACCCTGTAGAAAAAGTCAAATTGTGTAAATTCCACATATATTTGTATATGGAGAAGTCATAGAAAGTACCCTCCTAGTAAAAAAAGGTGTCAAATCTGTATAAAATGATCGGAATCGTTCTCAGTTCAGAAAATCATTTAGAAGCCTTGATATGTAAAGATGATGGATAAATCCAAACCACAAGTCTAAAAACCACGAAACCAGAGGACATACAAAATCAGTGAAAATGAAAAACAAATGTAAAATAACAAAATATGTCTACTTGAGGAGCATATGTGAACCCCTGTGATGGAGTGAGATCAGGTGCCCGGGAAGAGTGAGCATCTCCTGCTTGCTAGCAACACTCGTCACACATACCCAGTAGAAAGAGTCAAATCGTGTAAATTCCATGTGTATTTATATATGGAGAAGTCGATGTAGGTAACCTTCTAGTATAGAAGGTGTCAAATCTGTGTAAAATGATCGGAATCGGTTTCAGGCCAGAATATCATTTAAAAGTCTGGATAACGAGATATCATATGGAGTAATAAGAGTCTCGTAACGACCACAGAACTTCCTCCGTGACGTTGCTAGTTTAGCACATGTATAACCCTGGTTAAAAAGCTTATCTGAAAGTCATCTACATGTGAAGTCCTCAGAACAAAGTCATTGTAAATTGAACATGCTCTGGAATAACGTATTAACTGAGATATGAATATACCGTATGCGGACGATGATGGAATGTTGCTACTTGTGAAAGGAAAGTTTGTGATAGGGAAATTGAAATCGTCACGTTTGTTATAGATTGAGGTGTTCAATTGACCATTAATGTCGAAAGACAACATAATATCTAAATATGGAGTAGAATTACTACTTTCTGTGGTTTCTTTGACCTCCAGTTCACTTGGATAGGTGATGCTAAGGTAATCCGCGAATGGAGGATTATTAACTGAAATAATAAATAGAGAACATATATACCTTTTAATTTTGTGCACCATATGCGCATTTAGTTATGTCTCGTCAGTGATGCTCGTGACCGAATGATTGGAATTCTCATAATATATAAATATTTGAAGAGCAATGTTGAAGCCAAAAATGACCGAAAAGTGAACCAAAGAATGTATCTAAGGACAGAGCTATGCATGCGGGAGATGCTTTTTAGTTATAGAGTGATTTACTGAATTTGATGACTTAAAATTTGAAGTATATATTTCATGTCAGTACAAAAGCACTGAAAATTAGACTTATGATGCCCTCGTAGTACACCAGCAGTGACACCGGCCTAGTGGTTATAATAAATAGAGAACATATATACCTTTTAATTTTGAAAGTAAATGATCTATATATCTATAAGTGAAATTGAAGCCAAGAGCCAATAGTTTCTTTGCTTGCGAAAGCAAAAACTGAATGAATTCAGCTTCGTATGAGTAAAGGAACATGTCCACCAGAAGCGGAGCACAGTTAGTGCCCATTGGAATGCCGATAATTTGTTGAAAAACCTTTCCTCTAAACACCACAACAATGTTATCGATAAGAAAGTTCAACATCTGGATGATATCTGTTTCAGTGTATTTATTTTTGGAATCAGAATTTTCCCTAACAAAGTAAGTTTTATCATGGCTTATAACTGTATATTTGAATTTGCGTCTTCCGTTTTACTAGTAAATGCATTTTGAATAATTTCCGCTAATCTGTCTGTTAAATTCTGCTGAGGGATTGTTGTGTACAGAGTCGAAAAGTCAAAAGACTTGATGGAGTGAATTTTAGTAAGAAAAAAGAGGAGTTACTGGCTCAGTTATGTGGCAGAAGTCACCATGGAGCTATAAAATACATGAATATAAATAATATACTAGAACATATAACACATTACAAAAATATTTGATTGTAGTGCAATTACGATACCGACTTAGGACGGTCATTTAATTTGACAAAAGCCAAACAAATGGTGTGGTTAACCAGTTTACGGGCCCACCTTCCCACTCATCGTAACAGCAGAACAATCAAAGGACGTACATTTAAAAATTTATAAATAATCCTCCATGTAAAGAACAGGGGTCAACAGGTATCGCATATTGAGAGGTCATAAAAATATAAACACGTAAGGTATTGTAAAACACATAATGGTATAAAAATATATGCGACATCAACATGATAAACCGTGCTCTGCCAGTCTGAAAGCGAGTTAAGACCCTAGATCTGTAGGAGTCCCGACTAACAGTCAGAGGGGACGAGGTTCAGGACCATGTCTCCTCTGAAAGAGGTTTGCACAAGGCCCGTCATATAGTCCCCACCGCCCTGTTAGTCAGCGTGCAACGTTCAAGTAAAAGTCTGCATAAGGCCGTAGAGGGGCCAAATACAAGACCTTTTGCTTTTAGATGTTCTAACAACGCTTTTGAAATTTTAAGGATCCACATTTGATTAATTCCACTTCTGGAATATACTATTGAAGTATACCTATGAAGGCCAGATTTTATTTCTGATAATATTTTTGTGAACAGCATCGATACAGATTTTGTGGAACACTTCTAGGAACCAGCGATAAAGCGTTGTTTGTAAGGATTTTTGTGCATTTTTGGAATGCAGTACAAATATGGAACTTCTAAATTTAATTTATTTATGTCAATACCAAACGTATTCAAGACAGGTTTATGATTCTCAAATACTTCCGAAACCGAAAAGTTCGTGAGAGTATAAGTAGGATTTCCTGGAGCTGAATTTATTTCTAATTCTTTCACTAGGCTGTCAAAGTAGTATTTCGTACAGGTAAATGTATAATTATTAGACGCTTTTTCTGCTGGTGAAATGATTTAATGTTTTTTGAGGAAGGTAAGTTCTCTGACAACATCAGGATCTTTAAAAATAGATTCGAATCTGGTGTTTACATGGCCTTGGAAATCTTTAATTTTTTATCTCAGCAGTACTGAAATCGATTTTATCCATTTCGAAAGAGTGTCGACCTGTACTTCCTCTCTTTTCGCCCATTGTGTAGCATATTCCTCGCAGCTGTTCATAATATTCTCAAAAGTTTGGCGGCACGTGAATGATTTGGATTCTCTGTATTTTGGACCTTTAAGTAAAAGTTTTTCTTAATTTAGTGTTTTTAACAATATCAAGATCACCAGTTATGACATGGCAATAAGGAGAATATACAAAATTAGATGAGGAACATGCACACGGTTGAGGATGGCATGCAGAGTTGCTAAGATCAAGACATCGTCGAAACCCTTTGTAATTATAAATTTTGAATGCAAATGATGGTGTGGAGCTATAGGAAATCTATGACGGATCTTTGTTTTTGAAATATGGAGGTATTTTTTCTAATGTAGACTTATGATTTAAAATTTGGCCAAAATTTAAATCATCAATGCCTTTATTTGCAATTTTAATTTTGATGAAAGAGCGATTAGATTTTTCCATAGATATATCTGATCTGAAGGGACGAAAAAATCTAGGGGGTCGATATGTCAATAATAATGCCATCTAGTCTATACTCTGCAGAGCTTATGCCAGTATATATAGGGTGTCTGGACGATACGTACATCTCGTGAAATTTTCTGAGTGAAATAGAGTTTTGTACGAATCTGATGACGGCTCAAAAGTTTATAAAAGTGATAAATCATAATAGAGCATCAAAGGAAATATTATGTATTTCAGGTTTGTTGTATTTGCGTGCACCATGACTTGGATGCCTCCTCTGGCTTTTGTTGAATAAACCGAGTACATTAACTGATTGACACGCAGGACTAGTTAGGTTACCAATACTACTAATATTGTCATTGCATGCATCCCTAGGGCGAAGCAGTGCCGAGAGGTCTTTTCCAGTATTCTTGTCTTTTCCTACGAAAAGGAGTGCTCAAATTGGCATTGTTTGTGGGGAGAATAGAGTGGTCAGACTGGTTGAAGTAGCGATAGAGTAATTGGTTTCCGACACTATTTATTTTAGACCTGTGACCTGATACTCTTATCAAGAGTTGTCCCTTTGTCTCTCCAACATATATTAACCCACAGAGTAAACACTCAATACCGTATACAATATTTGAACTCTTACAATTTAAATGGTCAAATCTATGCGTATTAAAGGTATGTTTAGTTAAATTACTCGTAAAAGAATTGTCCGTAATTAAGATGTTGCAAGTTGTGCAATATTTGGTCCCGCATTTAGATATTTCACAATCATAAGGGGGAATTGGTAATTCTTAATTACGTCAACTAGTTTAAGCGTACAGGGCTTGATGCCATCTGCATGTTGATACCAGAGGTCATTATTAGTGATTGCCACAAATGTTTGATTTCTGTCCCCAAAATTTAAAATAATTTTGGGGACACCTAAGTTAACTGCTATGCACGTGTCCTTGCACATTGAAGTTTGGGGCCTTTTTATAGTGGGCGACGCTTCAGCCACTATCTTTGTCTTATTAACATTATCTATATATATTAAGGACTGCCCGAAAAGTGTCCTCGGGAACAAATTATGCACCAGCAGTAACACATGGACAGTAGTTGAAATGTAAAGATGATGGATAAATCCAAACCTATATGTATTATGTCAAATCAAGTATAGTGAAAAAGTTAAGATGGTTAGTTTGTATGGTCAGGTCCCAAAATATCGGTTAACATTTTAACAATTTTCATCAAACTACTATGAACCAACATTCAGCATGCATAGAGAAATTACTTTCATCAAACGAAGATGATAGATGATAAACTAACATTCAGCATGTAATACCACGACATTTATCAATCAATGAAGAAAATATTATGAAATAATTAACAAACAGCAGCATGAAGAGACGTGACATTCAGCAAACGATGATGAGAATAATGAGGAATGATGAACCAACATTCAGCTTGTAAATATACGGCATTCATTAAACGATCACGATAAAATGAACAGATGATGGACCAACATGGCTTGCCGGTAATTAAACACACCGTTTAGGACTTCATTATTACCTTCGACATAAATATTGAAAAGAATAAATCTGTATTTTATGGTTACTGCAAATGTACCAAATTATTTATATATATTACACAATATTTTAATCTACATCATGACAAAACAACAAGGAACCTAAACGATAGGGAAACAGTGGTATATAATATACTGCGAAAGCATAGATTGAAGTCAATACGAACGTAGAATACAGCAGATATGGTAATCGCATGTCTGTGTTTGCTACTGATACATACTATAACTGTTTGCTACAAATATATCAAATAGAGTATCTAGATACTTAGAAAAGTATGACCACTCGTGAAAATGAAGGACCCCTTTCCCAATTAAGATAATTTTGATGTAGTAATATGATAAAATATTGTTCTTTCCTTCTTTCTTTCTTTTTTTTCCGAAACTTTCTTTCTTTACCTTTGCCTGTACCTGTACACGTATTAATCTACACATGAGGTGTATATAAGGTGATGATCTTGATATTGATGATATATAGTTACAGTGTCACAATCTCCGGAGTTAAAGTACACGACGGAACGACGAATGTGTATGTTTACACGTGATCATTGTTGCATAAGGGTAAAGGTAAACATCTGAGAAGAGAAGCTTAGGAAACATGCAAAGAACGTCGTCAAAGGTAAGGGAAGCTAAACTTTCCCATGAATCCGAGATCAAAAGTATATGTAATTTATGTCACTCAGTGAGGTACGTTGATATTTGGCTGGATGTGGGGAAGGAGCATGATGAAGCTTTGTCCTCATACAAAACACATAGAAAGGAGGGAAAGATCTATAGGTTTGCATCCAGCATTGTTTTAAGATTAAATTGTATGTGGGAAGAAGGCGAAGAGATATGTTTATTAAGAACACGATGAAGTAGAAATTAAAACAAGAGCAATGCCCGTATTACGACGAATATTTATCCATCATATGCAGTGTGACGTTGATCTAGAAGATATAACTTTTAAGGTTTAATGTCAAGACACACCCTTGAGCCCTGGGCAACAATTCTGCGAAACATGATCTAAATCCAAGCGACATGTAAACAGTTATGGCCTGAAATCTACCTAGCATAAGCACTGTCACCTTGACCTTGAAAATATAACAATGAAAATCAATAAGGTTCATCATCCAGTCTTAGGAACAAGTGTGCAAAGTTTAAAATTTCTAGATTAAACGATTCGGTCTGTACCTTGCTTAAAATGTGGACAGACTCACGGACCCACAGACCCCGGACCCACAGATCCAAAACGCCATACCATGATACGTCCGTCTACGAGGGGCGTATAAAAACAGAGAGAAGAGGATGGATGGTGAGTTATATTCTATCATAAAGAAGAAAACAGAAGACATCTGACAAAGCTGTATGACACAAATCACCAAGGACCTGCACACAAAAAATGACAATAGCATAATATACACAGAACATTACAAAACTATTCGATTGTCTTGCGGTTAAGATACCGACTTAGGACGGTCAATTGAAGTAACAAACGTCACTCAATTGGTGTGGTTAACCGGTTTACGGGCGCCCACTTTCCCACTCACCGCAAAAGCAGCACAATTAAAAGACACACATTTAAAAAATTAAAAATAATCCTCCATATAGAGATCAAGGGTCAACAGGTTTCGCAAGGAGAGAGGTCATAAATATTTATTACACACGAAACATTATTTTCATTTACACACGAAAAGTTTATAGGATAATATGTTGCTATCAGAAATATGTAAGGAGACATCAACATTAGTGCTCTGCCCGTCTGTAAGCGAGCTCAGATCCTTGATCAATAGGAGTCCCGACTAATAGTCAGAGGGGACGAGGATCAGGACCCTGTCTCCTCTGAAAAGGTTTGGACAAGGTCTGTCATAGAGTCCCTATCGCCCTGTTACCCAGAGTGCAACGCTCAAACAAAAGACTGCATTGGGATGTAGAGGGACCAAATACAAGAACTATGATCTTTGCAATATTCTCGGGGTCATACTGTCGATGTCGAAGGCGTTTGATAATTTTAGAACCAGCCGATATGAAATTATCGGAACCTTTGACCCTCCTTAGTCTCTGCACTAGATCACCGTAGAAATTGGGATGGGATATTCCGCTAGAAAGGTATTGTTGAAAAGTAACATTTCCAAATTTAGGTAAAAGGTCTGAATAAGATCAGTAAAATTTGCCAAAAGGTTTTCGAAGTTTATGATATCTATAATCCTGAGTAAGAAGTTGAAAAGTAATCTGAGAATTTTTGCGTGAAAGTCCAAAACGTTAGTACAGGCTCTAGCGAACAGAACCAATTGACTAATATAAATACCATATGATGGAACTGTGGGGACATCATCATCTTAAATAAGGGAAATTTACAATAGGAAATCCCAAGTCGTCACGTTTATCATATAATATAATATATGTTGGTATGAATATTGTTGTTAACAATTTAAATATATAAGTCCAAAAAAGAAAGGTGTTTCCTGGTCGGAAGTATAGGCTTTGTTTAATTGAAGTTCAGATGGATAAATGTCAGTAATATAGTTTTCAAACTCATGGTTATCGATAACTAAAATATCATCGAGATAACTAGAAGAGTCATTGAACTAATCAATAAGGTCGAAACGTTAAGAGGTTTGAATAAAATGCATAAAGTCTCTCTCATTCCAGTATAAAAATAAATCTGCTATAAGGGGAGCGCAGTTAGTGCCCATAGGAATCCAATAATCTGTTGATAAGTCTTGCCATTAAATTGTATATAAATATTATCCATTAAAAATGTGATAGCATTACACAACTCAGTACAGTAATAGTATTTATAATTATCACATTGTTTGTTCACGGAAGTACACAGGTATGATTTAGACTCCCTGTTGAAATACCAGCGTATGAGACACAACAATTTGGTTTTGATTAAGTCATGAGGTAGAGAAGTATATAGCGTTGAAAAATAAGAAATATGAACGTTATTTGCTTTAAAAGTTCTCAAACGGAATTATTCAATGACTTCGTTAGAAATTTTGATAGCCAAAAAATAAATGACGTTACTATTGCTAAAAACAGTATTACAATACGATTTCAATGTATTAATACCAACTTCCCTTTTAGCAACATACCTTCCTCTCCCGCATATGGCGTCTTCATTTCACAATTTATACGCTATACCCGGTTATTCTCTTAATACGAAAATTTTTGTCCTGAGAGCGAGGTTTCTTGTCGCGAAACTACTCTCACAAGGATATATTGAGGAACTAGTGAAATTGTCACTGGGAAAGTTCTATGGTCGATATAGGGGCCTAGTGCAATTTAAGATTCCTCTTTCAAGAATGTTAACCGATATTTTGGGCCTGACCATACAAACTGATCATCTTAACTTTTTGACTATCATACATACGGACGAGTGCAGTCCTAACATGACATACACGTTAACGCGAAATTCGGTCACGAAGACTGCTTTAGCACACGTGCAGGGACTACTCGACCAGACACCCGTCCGCTCTTCACGTTAACGCGGGAGAATATTCGCGTTAACGCGATCTAATCCCGCGTGCGCTTGATCCAGTCGCACATGCACATGCCTGTATATGTAATTCTTTCCATGCAGTGTTACGGATGGAGGAAATAAAATGGATCTAATAAAATCACCGAGAATGTCGCCATATATATGTGTAGTAAATGTAATGTTAAAATGACATCACACATTAAGGGTTTAATATGCAATATAACAAAGGAAACTACCATGTAAACATGCAATAAGGTATTTGAAAAAAAAAAAACTTCGTCAGTTTATCCTAGCATAATTACTTTTTAAATTCTAGTTTTATTTATTAATGTATTTATTTCTTATTTCTTATCTATATCTAATTAATTAATCTATGTTTTTATTTCTTACGTTTCATTCATTCATTCTTTATTTCCTCCCTTATGAGATCACAATGCATAAATATGTACACAAAAAAGAAATGAAATAAAATTGTCACATTTTCATAAATAGAGAAATGTAAGTAAATTATATATCTATATAAACAAATCACTGTTACATATTGCGCACCCTTTTTGGAAAAGGACCTAAATATAGGTTACCGTCCAGGATAGATTTCAATAAATGCCGTGACGTTAGAGAAGATGCTTTAACTACATATTGTAAACGTTGTTTTAAAAAAGAACAGGTAAAGGTTCATGCTCTTAATGATTGGAAATACGAGATTTTAAGAATTGTCGATATCCGTATTAAGAACTTTATGGAAAATCCGCATTTATTTCAACAGCCTAATACAATGACGACGAATTCCATTAAAAAGAAGATAGCTGACTTACATGCTAAATATGTCTTTGTTCCTGCTGATGAAGCAGGTAATAACATAATAGTTGTTAGAAAACTATATTATATTGAAGTACTTAAAACGAATTAAACTCCACTCATACATATGTGGAAAGCCCTACCTCAAAAGACAGCACCTTGCACGATCGCCTCATGACCATGTCCGACTTCAAAATTAAAACTGATAAATCTGATCTACCAACAATATAAAGTCCATATAAATCACTTTTCATATGTAATTCTAGCCACTGCTCTACTACGGTACTATCGAAGCATATTACGTCTGCTCTAACTGCTATAAAATATCATATTATCAAATATTGTGATGTCGCATAATAGTAACATCAATTACTTTTGGTCGATTAAAAATTCTTATGAAGTTATAGACAAACTTCTTTCGCTAAATTTCAAAGTGACTCATATTTCTACATTTGATTTTTCTACACTTCATACATCTCTGCCTCATGATTTGATTAAAAGCAAGTTGCTGTCTCTTATACAATGGTGTTTTCACAGAGAATCTAAAACGTACATATGTACTTCCAATAACTCTGGATTCTTTTCCAACAAACAATATACTTTATATAAATACTGGACTTGCAAGGAATTATGTAAAGTACTAGATTCTCTCATGAATAATATTTTTGTGCAATTTGATGGCAAGATATATCAACAAATAGTTGGGATTCCTATGGGTACTAACTGCGCGCCTCTGATAGCAGATTTATTTCTTTATTGTTATGAGAGGGATTTTATGGTTTCTATTCAAAAATCAAAACGTTTTGACCTCATTGACAAATTTAATAATACTTGCAGATATCTAGATGACATTTTGGTTATCGACAACCCTGAATTCGAACAATTTATATCAGAAATATATCCACCAGAGCTCACATTGAATAAAGCTAATACTTGAGATAAATCTACACCTTTCTTAGATTTAAACATCAAAATTATCAACCACCTAATATATACTAATATTTATGATAAACGTGAGGATTTTGGATTTCCTATTGTAAATTTCCCTTACTTGGATGGCGATGTCCCTCGACTCCCATCATATGCTATCTATATATCTCAATTAGT
This sequence comes from Pteria penguin, assembly GCA_035048485.1. Classification (NCBI taxonomy): domain Eukaryota; kingdom Metazoa; phylum Mollusca; class Bivalvia; order Pterioida; family Pteriidae; genus Pteria; species Pteria penguin. The sequence continues at coordinate 671,747 of CM068580.1, forward strand.
TCGATTTGTCAGAGGCTGCACCGATGTTTTGGACTTTCATAAACGAAATTTACAAATTACTACTAAACTTTTAACTCAGGGTTACAGATATCACAAGCTAAGAAAAACATTCGGCAAATTCTTCAGATCTTATTCAGAACTTCTATCTAAATTTGGAAATATTTCTCTTCAACAGTATGTATCCAATGGAATTTCCCATCCTAATTTTTACGGTGATCTCGTATATAAACTAAGGAAAGTAAAAGGCTCCAATAACGTTATTTTATCATGTAATAAAATAGTCAAACGTCTTCTAAATAGACAATATGATATTGAGATCATCAAAAAGACTATAGGTCTTGTATTTGGCCCCTCTACAGCCTTATGCAAACTTTTACTTTAACGTTGCACGCTGATAACAGGGCGATGGGGACTTTATGACGGGCCTTGTCCAAACCTCTTTCAGAGGAGACATGGTCCTGAACCTCGTCCCCTCTGACTGTTAGTCGGGACTCCTACAGATCTAGGGTCTTAGCTCGCTTTCAGACTGGCAGAGCACGGTTTATCATGTTGATGTCGCATATATTTTTATACCATTATGTGTTTTACAATACCTTACGTGTTTATATTTTTATGACCTCTCAATATGCGATACCTGATGACCCTCGTTCTTTACATGGAGGATTATTCATAAATTTTTAAATGTACGTCCTTTGATTGTTCTGCTGTTACGGTGAGTGGGAAGGGGGGCCCGTAAACTGGTTAACCACACCATTTGTTTGGCTGTTGTCAAATGACCGTCCTAAGTCGGTATCGTAAGTGCACTACAATCAAATATTTTTGTAATATGTTATATGTTCCTGTATATTATTTATATTCATGTATTGTATAGCTCCATGGTGACTTCTGCCACATAACTGAGCCAGTAACTCCTCTTTTTTCTTTCATATCTATATGCAAAAGATTCTAAACTGTACATTGTACATCTGAATGGGTGATATAGTGAGTTGCCCATACACTGGCGTAAGATATCCTATAGTGAAGGTCAGAGCCTTATTATAAGCAGCAGCTGCATTACGCAATAACCGAAAGTTTTTCACACGGAATATATGGAGGTCCGTTGGCGTTAAAGTATGGCGTTCCAACAGGATGGTAAATAGTTCATCGTCGGGCAGACCAGTGAGTTCGGCACAGAGGTCAAGGTCGTTGTTGGCAATGTCAGACCACCATTCATCTCTTAAGGGAAGTGTATATAGACACGAACATGATGGATGAAGGAAGACGTTAGTAATCACAGAGTTACATAGAGCACAGACGTGAGGTTCTTCACAAATGTCACTGACCGAATAAACCTTACATACGAAATTGACAACTGAAGTATCCGAGCAGTTTAAAGGAGATTTCCATATGCTGCTTGGTTCCGATAATTAAAAAATGTGACAATATCTTCTGAGATCGCAAAAATATGATTTTCGGCCTTTTGTGTACGCGGACGTGACTCGGTCAGAAAGACTACACTTCTTCTTTACCACAATTCCGAGATGTGTGTAGTTGTCCTCACAAGGACGAGATTCCGTCCATTTTCTCCCCTGTTACACGGAACTTCAGAATACACGATTAAGAGCATTAAATCTAAATCGCCATCTGTTGGCATAAGAAAATGAAATGCCTAACATGGTCTGAAGTATGCGTGGATGTAATGCTATGAGGGACATATCGTCTGCCAGTGTAGGGTAACTACAGGGAATACTTAAAAGACCCTTGTAACCAGTTTGTAGCTGTATTTCATTTATCAGTTCATCAATATACACTAAATACAAAAATGTGGACAACACTCCACCTTGTCTCATACCTTGATTGACCGTGAACCACCTAGACTTAGTCTGATTGACAACAACACAACCTTCAGTATTGATTTGGCAGTCATCTATTATGGCCCGGACTTTCCCTGTTATGCCTAGTTTGTGAAGCTTATGCAGTATGCCCTTCCTCCAGAGAGTATCAAAGGCTTGCCTTGTGTCTAAGAAGGCAACGTAGGTATTACTTGTATAGCTCCATGGTGACTTCTGCCACATAACTGAGCCAGTAACTCCTCTTTTTTCTTTTAATTCTAAATTATGGCATATTGTTTCACGCAATATAAATGATGCAGTTAAACACCCTAAATCTGACTGAAAGCCTTGTTGTCTGTTCGGAAAAGCTATATTTTGTAAACAATTTTCTGAAATGCGGTCATAAACGATTCGTTGAAACAGTTTGAAAATGCTTGACAACAAGGCCACTGGCCTGTAACTGTTACACAGCTCTATTGGTTTTCCAGGCCTTTTATGCAAAGGAACAATAAATCCACGATCCACGATGGCGGATTCTCGCCACATAAAACGACAGCGTTAAATAACTTTGTGAGACAAGATATTATCTCAGACCCGCTGAGCTTTATGTGTTCATTTGTAATGCCATCCTCACCCGGAGCTTTGCCGAGTTTTAACTTGCTAACTCCCTTTCGAATATCGTCCATTGTGATCTCGCTGCCAGGTAACATATCATCCTTAAAGGCCGTGCATTGTGCTTTAAATTTGCCATACTCCTCTTCCATGCGATATTTGAAAGCTGAGTCAAAATTATCGTCACAAAGAGGCGTGTGTACACCTTCAAAACAAGTTGCAAACGATTCACTGATATTCGAGGGGTCGCTTATTAAGACCTAACCCTAACCCTAACCCATAGTCCATGGAATAAAGGGGACAATATCGCGTTTAGTGTCATATTCAGACAAATGCGAACCTCAATAATGTAAAGATGATGGATAAATCCAAACCACAAGTCCAAAAACCATGAAACCATAGGACATACAAAATCAGTGAAAATGAAAAACAAATGGAAAATAACAAAATATGTCTACTTGAAGAGCATATGTGAACCCCTGTGATGGAGTGAGATCAGGTGCCCGGGGAGAGTGAGCATCTCCTGCTTGCTAGCAACACCCGTCACATATACCCCGTAGAAAGAGTCAAATCGTGTGAATTCCATATGTATCTATATATGGAGAAGTCGAAGTAGGTAACCTTCTAGTATAGAAGGTGTCAAATCTGTGTAAAGTGATCGGAATCGGTCTCAGTCCAGAATATCATTTAAAAGTCTGGATAACGAGATATCATATGGAGTAATAAGAGTCTCGTAACGACCGTAGAACTTCCTCAGTGACGATGCTAGTCTAGCACATATATAACCCTGGTTGAGCAGCTTAACTGAAAGTCGCCTAGCCCTCAGAACAAAGTCATTGTAATTTGAACATGCTCTGGAATAACGTATTAACTGAGATATGAATACGCCGTATGCGGGCGATGATGGAATGCTGCTACTTATGAAAGGAAAGTTTGTGATAGCGAAATTGAAATCGTCACGTTTGTCATAGAGTGAGGTGTTCAATTGACCATTAATGTCGAAAGACAACATAATATCTAAATACGAAGTAGAATTACTAGTTTCTGTGGTTTCTTTGACCTCCAGTTCACTTGGATAGATGATGCTAAGGTAATCCGCGAATGAAGGATTATTAATTGAAAGCAAGTCATCTATATATCTGTAAGTAAAATTGAAGCCAAGAGCCAATTGTTTTTTTCCTTGCGAAAGCAAAGACTGAATGAACTCAGCTTCGTATGAATAAAGGAATATGTCAGCCAGAAGCGGAGCACAGTTAGTGCCCATTGGAATGCCGACAATTTGTTGAAAAACCTTACCTCCAAACACCACAAAAATGTTATCGAGGTGAGACCAGGTGCCCGGGAGGAGTAAGCGTCCCCTGGTTGCATACAACACCCGTCGCAAAAGTCCTGCAACAATTGTTCAAATCAAGGATGTAAATACATAAATATACACGCATGAACATACGAAGGAGATAGGAACACGAAGTCAAATCTCCCATTCAAGGCAAGAAATGCTGCTTGCCTGAAATTCTGGTGTCGGAAACGCGGGTGAACAAATATCTGTATATACATGTATACACGTATTATGTCAAATCAAGTATAGTGAAAAAGGTAAGATGGTTATTTGGTTTGGTCAGGTCCTAAAATATCGGCTTACATTTTGAAAGAGGAATCTGAAATTGCAATAGATTCCTATAACGACCATGGAACTTCCTCAGTGACAATATATCCTTATATATCCTCAATATATCCTTGTGAGAGTAGTTTCGTGGCAAGAAGCCTCTCTCAGGACGTAATTTTCGTATTTAGAGCATACCCTGGCATAGCGTATAAGTTGTGAAATGATAGGGAGGCTCAAACTCTTTCCTTAAAGAGACATGAGATACACGTTTTTGATACCTATGAATAATTTATTTGTATCAAAATATACCAAAGAATAAATAAGTTACAACGTACGCTTTATAGTTATCAAACTCGGAAATTTTCACCGGTTTATCTCAAGTATTTTACAAGATATGAAGATGTGAAAATAGACAATATCGGATTTTCACATCATTTTCCAGCAAATGAAAATGCACGACCTCGCAATTTCATAAGTGTATAACTTAGTCAGTTATGCCTAAAATTTGTGATTTATTTATATTAATCTACTTTATGTACTACAGGTATTACGAAAAAAAAAGATAAAAACATTGATTGTAAGTCTTATTATCTCAAACATATACTCTTAAACTTGACGAAGAATGTTTTTTAACGTTGATGAAAATGACGTAGTCCAAATGTCCAAGGTCATTTTCCTAAAAACATATACAAGGATTCATATTAATGTAAAAACTTTTTAAATGGTTAAATGAGGTGACATTACGTGATAATTTAGCCGCACAGGTGACAGGTGATCGCCCTAGACGACGTTACCCGATATACCGTCGATATATTGAAAATGTTGCAACTTGATTAGGAAGTCAACTATTAAAGATATTATAGAATTCGTCTTGGGACTGACCATCTGATTGCACCTGACGCTGGTGTTTTCATGCGAGCTGTAATTGAAACACACGTTTTCGAGTGCCAATTACAGGTATATCGGGGGAATATCAAAATTAGAATTATTTTATAAAGTCTTCAATACATAGTTTTTTAAATAAAAATTACGTATTTAAAACCTTTATTTATTTCATGAATCTTAGGTCACGCGATTGGCGTTTCGTAGTACCTTCACATAACTTGTTCTCTCATTGTTATAAACTTGTTCTCTCATTGTAATATATACACTGGCGGAGTTATAGGGGTGCCCACCCCTCTTCTTTTGCCACAAGTATGAGTAAATCTTTAGATTTCGCCCCTAAATTGGCAGAGTATTTTGGCTCATTTTGGACTCTCACATGTGCCCTCCTTCCCCAATTTCGGAAATTTTGAATTCACCACTGATAGAAATACCAAAATTAATTAAAGAGGTGTAAAGATGATGGATAAATCCAAACCACAAGTCCAAAAATCATGAAACCATAGGACATACAAAATCAGTGAAAATGAAAAACAAATGGAAAATAACAAAATATGTTTACTTGAAGAGCATATGTGAACCCCTCTGATGGAGTGAGATCAGGTGCCCGGGGAGAGTGAGCATCTCCTGCTTGCTAGCAACACCCGTCACATACACCCCGTAGAAAGAGTCAAATCGTGTGAATTCCATATGTATCTATATATGGAGAAGTCGAAGTAGGTAACCTTCTAGTATAGAAGGTGTCAAATTAAAAAAATCATTTCAATCAAAATAAGCTCTAAGTCTTGTCTTTTTGGCTTAAACAAAAAATGTATTCCTTAAAAATGAATAGCTTATCCCCCCTTACCTTCCTTTCGCAAAGTTATCTACACTTATCTGCAATAAAAATGTTAGTCTGAAGCTGGAAACTGGGGGGGGGGGGGGGGGGGGTCAGTGTAAAGTAAGTGATGAAATGATGTCTTATTTTATCGCACAATATATAAGTCTGGGTATTTATTACATTGAAATGTGTATTTCTGTACATAAAAATATAACGTGGAAGTCGCCGAGTCAAAGGAAACTCTTGTAAAATCTACAGTTTTATTACAGAGCTACAAAATAACAATAAACTATATAAAATCGTCAAATGTTTAATTAATGTAAATACCAATAATTATCAATTCGAATGTAAAAATCGTTCATGGTAAGTAAACCCCACGCGCCCACGCCGTGCTTAAAATTTATGTATTATGAATGATGAAATGAAACTTGTAAGAAATAAAACTTTGTAAATAATAGCTACGGCGTTATTTTTTCACAAATAGGATATTCATAATTACTTCTATAGACATTGTTTTTGTTATGTCTTCTCTTATTTGAAAACTTTATAATGCACGTTTGTTAACTATGTATATCGATGTAATCTAATGACTCGTGAAAACAATATGGCGGACCGTTGTTTTGGCAAAGACAATAACGCTATATTTTTATTTTTGGATGGTTTGTAGTCATTTCTAGGTGTATTTTTATAGAAAAAAAGGTATCAAATGAATCGAGGGAAACATACTTATCGTATATTATGAGCCGGTAGAAATAAATTCAAAACTGAACACTATATATTTAAAGAAATTATGTGTGCCCGCGTCGCCCATTGTTTTAGCTTCGACGATCAGCTGTTTACAGGTAAGGGACTTATTTACCTGAAAAACCTCACTTCACTGGATTTGATACAACCGTGACCCCGAACAACGCCAGTGAACATATCGCTTTTACGCTCATTGATTCTAAGCGCGCCGTCAATTACAAGGCAAAATAAACATCTCGCTGTACCGCCGCGGTATCGTTAGATACTTTGATGATTTTTAGCTATTTTCAATGAATATTCTAATGATATGATTTATATGTTAAAAGTATTTCTCGATGAATTATTGATGTATAAATTGCAAACAACGCATTTTGATGAATTTGAACTTAGTCATTTGCGATGGGCCTCACTAGAAATGAAGACGTCATATGCAGGAGAGGAAGGTATGTTGCTACTCAGAAAAGGGAAGTTGGTAATAATGAAATTGAAATCGTCACGTTTGTCATAGAGAGAGATAACTCACGAACCATCGTCACTAATTTATAGCAGTATGAAGCAGAAGATGCGCTCTCTGTAGTATCTTTTATCTTGAGTTCCTATGACGGGCCTTGTCCAAACCTCTTTCAGAGGAGACATGGTCCTGAACCTCGTCCCCTCTAACAGTTAATCGGGACTCCTACAGATCTAGGGTCTTAGCTCGCTTTCAGACTAGCAGAGCACGGTTTATCATGTTGATGTCGCATATATTTTATATCAATATGTGTTTTACAATACCTTACGTGTTTGTATTTTTATGGCCTCTCAATATGCAATACCCGTTGACCCTTGTTCTTTACATGGAGGATTATTTATAAATTTTTAAATGTACGTCCTTTGATTGTTCTGCTGTTACGGTGAGTGGGAAGGTGGGCCCGTAAACCGGTTAACCACACCATTTGTTTGGCTTTTGTCAAATTAAATGACCGTCCCAAGTCGGTATCGTAATTGCACTACTATCAAATTTTTTTGTAATGTGTTATATGTGCTAGTATATTATTTATATTCATGTATTGTATAGCTCCATGGTGACTTCTGCCACATAACTGAGCCAGTAACTCCTCTTTTTTCTTTGGATATATGACGTTGAGGTGATGCTCAAATACAGGGTTCTTAATCGAATATGATATTGAGATCATCAAAAAGACTATAGGTTTTGTATTTGGCCCCTCTACAGCCTTATGCATACTTTTACTTGAACGTTACACGCTGACTAACAGGGCGGTGGGGACTATATGACGGGCTTTGTCCAAACCTCTTTCAGAGGAGACATGGTCCTGAACCTCGTCCCCTCTGACTGTTAGTCGGGACTCCTACAGATCTAGGGTCTTAGCTCGCTTTCAGACTGACAGAGCATGGTTTATCATGTTGATGTCGCATATATTTTTATACCATTATGTGTTTTACAATACCTTACGTGTTTATATTTTTATGACCTCTCAATATGCGATACCTGTTGACCCTTGTTCTTTACATGGAGGATTATTTATAAATTTTTAAATGTACGTCTTTTGATTGTTCTGCTGTTATGGTGAGTGGGAAGGTGGGCCCGTAAACCGGTTAACCACACCATTTGTTTGGCTTTTGTCAATTTAAATGACCGTCCTAAGTCGGTATCGTAATTGCACTACAATCAAATATTTTTGTAATGTGTTAAATGTTCTATTATATTATTTATATTCATGTATTGTATAGCTCCATGGTGACTTCTGCCACATAACTGAGTCGGTAACTCCTCTTTTTTCTTTCATATCTACACTTATTCTCAGATGCAGTGTGGAGCCTGTAAAAAGGTTCCCCGTGTCTGGGTGTTTCAAGTGTTATTATTCACCCAATAGTTACTGACTTGGTTGTGTGGGAGTTTTCCCCAGGGTTTGTACATCATTATCCCCCTCCCCCTCCTTTTTCATTAAAATGGCTTCAAATATAATAAAAATAAAATACAAATCTCCTAAAGTTATAATCACACCACTAAGATTGCCCTCTGTGTCCACTCTTCATATACCTGGTATTTCTTGTAGAAAATTATTCGGCACCACTAAAGTTCTTATTCTCCACTTAAAAGTAGTTTCCCTATTAAACGTTCGATCTCATTTTCAAAAACATTCACACCTATAAATTCTTACAGATCTGTCAATTCTATACGCAGAGGGTATTCTAAGATTAATAAGTGCAATACCAAGAAATGTCTTACTTGCCATCATTTAAACTGCAAGTCCAATATTGAATCTTCGTTTAATGGAAATATATTTAACACCAAATTAGACAAAGACATAGATTGAAATACTGCCAATGTTATATATGTCATCACTTGAGAAGCTAGAGGATGTGGGGCTCAATATGTCGGGGAAACTTCTCAAACTTTGAAACAACGTTTTCGGAATCATTCCTATAAAATTCGTCATAATTCACGACGTAAATACCAAAATTTCCTTTATAACCACTTTAATAAATAGCAACATAATATTAACAATGTGAAAATAACTCCAGTAGAAAATATCTCTAAATTACCAGGTTATACGAAATCAGTTTAATCGTTTAAATAGGTCATTAAACGATCTTCTATTTATCGCAAAAAATAATGGCCGTCATGAACTTTTGCATGCACTATCCTCTATTCCGGTATATAAATTGAAACCTATCCTGTACGAAGCTGATCTTCGACGTTTACGCAATTCTGATTGATATAAACTCAATTTGATTATTTTATTTTCATATAATAAACTCTTTCCTCGTATTCCGTCTCTTCCACCCAAGCAGCAATTTCTCAAAATTAAATTTATTAATAAAGGTTCGATCTACTTAACATTTCTAATATTTTCCGTGATCATAGAGTGACATCTAAAATCCCCCATATTTTGAGAATTTAGAACTTATTTGTACCAGTACAAAAATCCTATAAGAAATCTTATTTTAAATTATAATAAAATTACATCTAACCCTAATAAACTCTTTCCTCGTATTCCGTCTCTTCCACCCAAGCAGCAATTTCTCAAAATTAAATTTATTAATAAAGGCTTCGAACTACTTAACATTTCTAATATTTTCCGTGATCATAGAGTGACATCTAAAATCCCCCAATATTTTGAGAATTTAGAACCTCCACTTATTTGTTACCAGTACAAAAAGCCTATAAGAAATCTTATTTTAAATTATAATTAAATTACATCTAACCCTAATAAACTCTTTCCTCGTATTCCGTCTCTTCCACCCAAGCAGCAATTTCTCAAAATTAAATTTATTAATAAAGGCTTCGATCTACTTAACATTTCTAATATTTTCCGTGATCATAGAGTCACATCTAAAATCCCCCAATATCTTGAGAATTTAGAACCTCCACTTATTTGTTACCAGTACAAAAAGCCTATAAGAAATCTTATTTTAAATTATAATAAAATTACATCTAACCCTGATGTTTCAGACTCTATTCCTTTGTCGTGTTCTTGTGAAAATTCTAAATATGTTTATAAACCGGCAGGTCATGTTATTACTGGTGACCTAAACTGTATTTCGGACAAGAAATTGTGCACCCTTTTTGGAAAAGGACCTAAATATAGGTTACGGTCCAGGATAGATTTCAATAAATGCCGTTACGTTATAGAAGATGCTTTAACTACATATTGTAAACGTTGGTGTAAAAAAGAACAGGTAAAGGTTCATGCTCTTAATGATTGGAAATTCGAGATTTTAAGAATTGTTGATATCCGTATTAAGAACTTTACGGAAAATCCGCATTTATTTCAACAGCCTAATACATTGACGACAAATTCTAGTAAAAAGAAGATAGCTGACTTACATGCTACATATGTCTTTGTTCCCGCTGATAAAGCAGGTAATAACATAAGAGTTGTTTGAAAACTATATTATATTGAAGTACTTAAAAACGAATTAAACTCCACTCATACATATGTGGAAAGCCCTACCTCAAAAGAGAGCACCTTGCACGATCACCTCATGACCATGTCCGACTTCAAAATTAAAACTGATAAATCTGATCTACCAACCATGTATAGGCTCCCAAAACTACATAAAAGTCCATATAAATCACGTTTCATATGTAATTTTAGCCACTGCTCTACTACGGTACTATCGAAACATATTACGTCTGCTCTAACTGCTATAAAAGATCATATTATCAAATACTGTGATGTCGCATTTCATAATAGTAACATCAATTACTTTTGGTCGATTAAAAATTCTCATGAAGTTATAGACAAACTTCTTTCGCTAAATTTCAAAGCGACTCAAATTTCTACATTTGATTTTTCTACACTTTATACATCTCTGCCTCATGATTTGATTAAAAGCAAGTTGCTGTCTCTTATACAATGGTGTTTTCACAGAGAATCTAAAACGTACATATGTACTTCCAATAACTCTGGATTCTTTTCCAACAAACAATATACTTCATATAAATACTGCACTTGCAAGGAATTATGTAAAGCACTAGATTTTCTCATGAATAATAGTTTTGTGCAATTTGATGGCAAGATATACCAACAAATAGTTGGGATTCCTATGGGTACTAACTGCGCGCCTCTGATAGCAGATTTATTTCTTCATTGTTATGAGAGGGATTTTATGGTTTCTATTCAAAAATCAAAACGTTTTGACCTCATTGACAAATTTAATAATACTTGCAGATATCTGGATGACATTTTGGTTATCGACAACCCAGAATTCGAACAATTTATATCAGAAATATATCCACCAGAGCTCACATTGAATACAGCTAATACTTGAGATAAATCTACACCTTTCTTAGATTTAAACATCAAAATTATCAACAACCTAATATATACTAATATTTATGATAAACGTGAGGATTTTGGATTTCCTATTGTAAATTTCCCTTACTAGGATGGCGATGTCCCTCGACTCCCATCATATGGTATCTATATATCTCAATTAGTTCGATTTGTCAGAGGCTGCACCGATGTTTTGGACTTTCATAAACGAAATTTACAAATTACTACTAAACTTTTAACTCAGGGTTACAGATATCACAAGCTAAGAAAAACATTCGGCAAATTCTTCAGATCTTAGTCAGAACTTCTATCTATTTCTTTTCAACAGTATGTATCCAATGGAATTTCCCATCCTAATTTTTACGGTGATCTCGTATATAAACTAAGGAAAGTAAAAGGCTCCAATAACGTTATTTTATCATGTAATAAAATAGTCAAACGTCTCCTAAATAGACAATATGATATTGAGATCATCAAAAAGACTATAGGTTTTGTATTTGGCCCCTCTACAGCCTAATGCAGACTTTTACTTGAACGTTGCACGCTGACTAACAGGGCGATGGGGACTATATGACGGGCTTTGTCCAAACCTCTTTCAGAGGAGACATGGTCCTGAACCTCGTCCCCTCTGACTGTTAGTCGGGACTCCTACAGATCTAGGGTCTTAGCTCGCTTTCAGACTGGCAGAGCACGGTTTATCATGTTGATGTCGCATATATTTATATACCATTATGTGTTTTACAATAACTTACGTGTTTATATTTTTATGACCTCTCAATATGCGATACCTGTTGACCCTCGTTCTTTACATGGAGGATTATTTATAAATTTTTAAATGTACGTCTTTTGATTGTTCTGCTGTTACGGTGAGTGGGAAGGTGGACCCGTAAACCGGTTAACCACACCATTTGTTTGGCTTTTGTCAAATTAAATGACCGTCCTAAGTCGGTATCGTAATTGCACTACAATCAAATATTTTTTTAATGTGTTAAATGTTCTATTATATTATTTATATTCATGTATTGTATAGCTCCATGGTGACTTCTGCCACATAACTGAGCCGGTAAATCCTCTTTTTTCTTTTAATCGAAAAAACATCATCGATGTATCTGTATGTACAGTTGAACAAAGATGCTGATTGTTTATTGCCTTTAGAGAGCAGAGACTGTATGAATTCTGCCTCGTAAGAGTACAAAAATATGTCGGCCAGAAGAGGCGCGCAATTAATACCCATAGGAATAACAACAATCTGTTGGAACACTTTCCCACCAAATATCACATAAATATTATCTATAAGAACTTCTAACATTTGGATAATCTCTTTTTCTGTATACTTGCTGCTGGAATCAGACTGTTCTTTAACAAAATATGTGTCGTTATTTATATCTGCTAATCCCTGGCTCCTCCCGGGCACCATGGAGATATACAATACATGAATATAAATAATATACTAGAACATATAACACATTACAAAAATATTTGATTGTAGTGCACTTACGATACCGACTTAGGACCTATGGTCTTTTTGATGATCTCAATATCATATTGTCTATTTAGAAGACGTTTGACTATTTCATTACATGATAAAATAACGTTATCGGAGCCTTTTACTTTCCTTAGTTTATATACGAGATCACCGTAAAAATTAGGATGGGAAATTCCATTGGATACATACTATGAAAAGAAATATTTCCAAATTTAGATAGAAGTTCTGAATAAGATCTGAAGAATTTGCCGAATGTTTTTCTTAGCTTGTGATATCTGTAACCCTGAGTTAAAAGTTTAGCAGTAATTTGTAAATTTCGTTTATAAAAGTCCAAAACATCGGTGCAGCCTCTGACAAATCGAACTAATTGAGAAATATAGATACCATATGATGGGAGTCGAGGGACATCGCCATCCAAGTAAGGGAAATTTACAATAGGAAATCCAAAATCCTCACGTTTATCATGAATATTAGTATATATTAGGTTGTTGATAATTTTGATGTTTAAATCTAAGAAAGATGTAGATTTATCTCAAGTATTAGCTTTATTCAATGTAAGCTCTGGTGGATATATTTCTGATATAAATTGTTCGAATTCAGGGTTGTCGATAACCAAAATGTCATCCAGATATCTGCAAGTATTATTAAATTTGTCAATAAGGTCAAAACGTTTTGATTTTTGAATAGAAACCATAAAATCCCTCTCATAACAATAAAGAAATAAATCTGCTATCAGAGGCGCGCAGTTAGTACCTATAGGAATCCCAACTATTTGTTGATATATCTTGCCATAAAATTGCACAAAAATATTATTGATGAGAAAATCTAGTGCTTTACATAATTCCTTGCAAGTCCAGTATTTATATGAAGTATATTGTTTGTTGGAAAAGAATCCAGAGTTATTGGAAGTACATATGTACGTTTTAGATTCTCTGTGAAAACACCATTGTATAAGAGACAGCAACTTGCTTTTAATCAAATCATGAGGCAGAGATGTATAAAGTGTAGAAAAATCAAAAGTAGAAATTTGATTCGCTTTGAAATTTAGCGAAAGAAGTTTGTCTATAACTTCATGAGAATTTTTAATCGACCAAAAGTAATTGATGTTACTATTATGAAATGCGACATCACAATATTTGATAATATGATCTTTTATAGCAGTTAGAGCAGACGTAATATGCTTCGATAGTACCGTAGTAGAGCAGTGGCTAGAATTACATATGAAACGTGATTTATATGGACTTTTATGTAGTTTTGGGAGCCAATATATGGTTGGTAGATCAGATTTATCAGTTTTAATTTTGAAGTCGGACATGGTCATGAGGTGATCGTGCAAGGTGCTGTCTTTTGAGGTAGGGCTTTTCACATATGTATGAGTGGAGTTTAATTCGTTTTAAGTACTTCAATATAATATAGTTTTCAATCAACTATTATGTTATTACCTGCTTTATCAGCAGGAACAAAGACATATTTAGCATGTTAGTCAGCTATCTTCTTTTTAATAGAATTTGCCGTCAATGTATTAGGCTGTTGAAATAAATGCGGATTTTCCGTAAAGTTCTTAATACGGATATCGACAATTCTTAAAATCTCGTATTTCCAATCATTAAGAGCATGAACCTTTACCTGTTCTTTTTCACTCCAACGTTTACAATATGTAGTTAAAGCATCTATAACGTCACGGCATTTATTGAAATCTATCCTGGACGGTAACCTGTATTTAGGTCCTTTTCCAAAAAGGGTGCGCAATTTCTTGTCCGAAATACAGTTTAGGTCACCAGTAATAACATGACCTGCCGGTTTATAAACATATTTAGAATTTTCACAAGAACACGACGAAGGAATAGAGTCTGAAACATCAGGATTAGATGTAACTCTAATATAATTTAAAATAAGATTTCTTATAGGCATTTGTACTGGTAACAAATAAGTGGAGGTTCTAAATTCTCAAAATATTGGGGGATTGTAGATGTGACTCTATGATCACGGAAAATATTAGAAATGTTAAGTAGATCGAAGTCTTTATTAATAAATTTAATTTTGAGAAATTGCTGCTTGGGTGGAAGAGACGGAATACGAGGAAAGAGTTTAATATATGAAAATAAAATAATCCAATTGAGTTTACATGTATATCAATCAGAACTGCGTAAACTTCGAAGATCAGCTTCGTCGAAGATAGGTTTCAATTTATTTACCGGAATAGAGGATAGTGCATGCAAAAGTTCATGACGGCCATTATTTTTTGCGATAAATAGAAGATCGTTTAATGACCTATTTAAACGATTACGTTTTCTGATGTTACGATTACGGCGACGACCATGTGACCTACGTTTTCTAATAGTTTTATGTCTTAATGTGAAAATATTGATCTTATTCTGAAGAGAAGAAATATTACCTTGTCGATATATTTGGTCGTTGAGACCGAGAGGATATGGGGTTTGTAGTTGTTTAATCCAGTTGAGCTCGGTTTCAAAAAGTCGTTTTTTAACATCTGATTTCGTATCACCTGGTAATTTAGAGATATGTTCTACTGGAGTTATTTTGACATTGTTAATATTATGTTGGTATTTATTAAAGTGGTTATAAAGAAAATTCTGGTATTTACGTCGTGAATTATAACGAATTTTATAGGAATGATTCCGAAAACGTTTCAAAGTTTGAGAAGTTTCCCCGACATATTGAGCCTCACATCCTCTAGCTTCTCAAGTGATGACATATATAACATTGGCCGTATTTCAATCTATGTCTTTGTCTAATTTAGTGTTAACAACATTTCATGCCTTGAATAGGAAAATTTGACTTCGTGTTCTTGTCTCCTTTATGTATGCATACATATATATTTATGTATTTACTTCCTCAACTTGAAAAGTTGTTGCCGGACTTTTGCGGCGGGTGTTGCATGCAACCAGGGGACGCTTAATCCTCCCGGGTACCTGGTCTCACTTCGATTTCATTGGGGTTCGCATTTGTCTGAATCAATATCGAAGAAGTACTAAACCGTTAATCATTCTCAAAGTCCAAGGACAGATACAAAATCGTGTAAGTTTCAAAAAGAAACTGTTGTGAACCCCGAAATACTGAAAAATTCCGAGGTGAGACCAGGTGCCCGGGGAGAGTAAGCGTCTCCTGTTTGCATGCATCAACCGTCACAGCAGTTC
This sequence comes from Pteria penguin, assembly GCA_035048485.1. Lineage (NCBI taxonomy): Eukaryota > Metazoa > Mollusca > Bivalvia > Pterioida > Pteriidae > Pteria > Pteria penguin. Next base: position 687,647 of record CM068580.1, read on the forward strand.
TTAAGAAACATGTCAAAATCAAGAGTTTTGGTTTCCTAATTGTACATACGAACGTACAAAACTGGTATACAAAGTCATATTTGGTGTTCACTGAACAGGTCATTTAGTCGCATTCCAGAATATTATCAATCATTCTAGAAAGAGGCACATCATATTTTCGTACAAGATCGTGAATATGACACTATACATGATATTGTCCTTTTATTCCATGGACCATGAGATATGGTTTACCCTTCGACACATCTTGGTTTTTTATTTAGATTTAAACATTAAGATAATTAACAATAAAATTCTTACTAATATTTACGATAAACGTGACGAGTTTGGATTTCCAATTGTAAATTCACTTCTTTGGATGATGATATCCCTAGACTCCCATCATATGGCATCTATATATCTCAGTTGGTTCGATTTGCCATGGGCTGCACTGATATTTTGGACTTTTATACCAAAAATTTTCAAATTACTTTGAAACTTTTAACTCAGGGTTACAGATATCACAAACTTAGAAAAACATTTGACAGATCTTTAGATCGTATTCAGAACTTGTATCTAAATTCGGAAATATCACTTTTCAACAATATGTATCCAATGGAATTTCCCATATCAATTTCTACTATGATCGTGTATACACACTTAGGAGGGACAAAGATTCCGACAACTTTCTTTCGTCGGGTATCAAAATAAACAATATCACCGGGAGATCATAAAAAAGACTATAATTTTTGTATTGGGCCCCTCTAAAGCCTTGTACATATTTTTACTGGAACGTTGCACACTGACTAACAGGTCAGTGGGGTCTAAATGGTAGGCCTTGTTGAAGCCTCCTTCAGAGGAGACATGGTCCTGACCCTCGTCCTCTCTGACTGTTACTCGGGCCTCCTGCAGATCAAGGTTTGAGCTCGCTTCCAGATCGACAGAGGAATGTTTTCTGATTTTGATGTCGCTTTATATATTTTGATACCATGATGTTTTCTGCATTACTATACGTGTTTATATATTTGCATGACGTCTCAGCTTTAGACATTCTTTGACCCTTGCTCTCTATATGGAGGAATATTCATATTTTTAAATGTGTGTCCTTTGATTATTCTGCTGTTGCGGCTCGTAACCTGGTTTACAACACCAACTGATTTACTATTTTCGTATTAAATGACCGTCCCCTTATCGAAACTGCACCATATAATCAAATATTTTTGTGATGTTCTTATGTGTTTTTTTATTATTACGATGTATACTGTATATTTCCGTGGTGACTTCCGTCACACGTCTGATTCAGTCAATTTTCTTTCTTCCTCAACATGTTATACCAATAAATCCGAATGATATGTCATTACAACCCTGTGTATATCGATATAACCAAATGTTATATTGGTATAACCTTGTGTTGTAACTTTACAACCTAGTATCACAGCAATACAACTGAATGTTATGTAAATATTACCAAATGTTATATCGGTACAACCTAATGTTATATCAGTACAACCCAATGTGACAATGTCATAACCCAATGATATATCAGAACCACCATTTGTTGTGCCTTGTCTACAGAGGGGTATTACAATAGCCTGCTTAAGGCAGATGAGGTGTTCTATATTCTCTTTCCTTATGATGTATCAGAACCACCATTTGTTGTGCCTTGTCTACAGAGTGGTATTACAATAGCCAGCTTAAGGTAGCTGAGGTGTTCTATATTTTCTTTCCTTATGATGTATCAAAACCTCCATTTGTTGTACCTTGTCTATACAGAGTTGTATTGCAATAGCCAGCTTAAGGCAGCTGAGGCGTTCTACATTCTCCTCCTTATGATGTATCAGAACCACAATTTGTTGTGCCTTGTCTACAGAGTGGTATTACAATAGTCAGCTTAAGGCAGCTGAGGCGTTCTATATTCTCCTCCTTATGATGTATCAGAACCACCATTTGTTGTGCCTTGTCTACAGAGTGGTATTACAATAGCCAGCTTAAGGCAGCTGAGGCGTTCTATATTCTCCTCCTTATGATGTATCAGAACCACCATTTGTTGTGCCTTGTCTACAGAATGGTATTACAATAGCCAGCTTAAGGCAGCTGTGGGGTTCTATATTCTCCTCCTTATGATGAGTAGGTAAAGAAAAACTGGTTAACCATTTATATCTATTTTTAAATTAATCCCTACGTAGTTGAGGCGTGCGATCGTCTCCATAAAAGATGTCTGCGTCGGTGATGATATTCGGCGGTCATTGAAAATAATGACCAGGTGATAGTGCCATCTTGCGGTCAATACATATCAAAAGAGCGTAATGTTTTTGGTCATAAGTCATGTTCAACCAATCAGAATCCCAGAATCCTAACAGAAGCCATAATAATAATAATAATAATAGTGGATGATCGTGACAGAGCAGTCCCGGGTTCGACTCCCGCCGTGGGAACCAGAAGTGTAGCCAGAGGGCAAATGATGTGTACGCACCAGAAAGGCATCCGGTTTGGGGGCTGCCTTGAAGACCACAGTGGGTCCAGGGCGAAGCCTTTGTGGGAGCCCAGGGATTAAGCCCCCGGAAGTTGATGGATTTTAGTGTTTTAAAGAAGGGTAAAGTCGTCATTCTGAATCTTTATTAAAGGAAAGAAATGCTCAAAATATGAACATCTTTGAAGTATACACAAACTCTGAAATACAAAAAAATTAAAAAAAGAAAATAAATAAATAAAATAAAATAAAATAAAAACCAATGTTATACTGAATGGTGTATTATCTTCTTCTTCTTCTTCTTCCATTACGAAGTGTACTCATAAATGAGTGTCATACTTCATGCGTTATATCTGATGGTACCTAATTGATACACGGCATAATTTTCTTACAATCCTTTTAATTTTGGAAAATAAAGAGAAGACGTCTATTTTTGCCTTCTGCAAAATGTTGGATGAAGTTTTCTGAATCAATACCCATATCTTTGTGTAAAACGAGGCCCGAAATGCGCTCATTTGTCATTGTTGCTCTTTTTATGAATGTTTTCAATCTGCTTCTGACAGAGTGACAATGTCGGGGTAGGACGGCTCTGAGTTTTTAATTTGTTTTAAACTGACGCTGTTACTTTCAGATGGACCTTTTTCGTTATTACTTTTGCTACGTAGGAAAGTATAATAATAATAATAATAATAATAATAATAATAATAATAATAATAATAATAATAATAATAATAATAATAATAGTGGATGATCGTGACAGAGCAGTCCCGGGTTCGACTCCCGCCGTGGGAACCAGAAGTGTAGCCAGAGGGCAAATGATGTGTACGCACCAGAAAGGCATCCGGTTTGGGGGCTGCCTTGAAGACCACAGTGGGTCCAGGGCGAAGCCTTTGTGGGAGCCCAGGGATTAAGCCCCCGGAAGTTGATGGATTTTAGTGTTTTAAAGAAGGGTAAAGTCGTCATTCTGAATCTTTATTAAAGGAAAGAAATGCTCAAAATATGAACATCTTTGAAGTATACACAAACTCTGAAATACAAAAAAATTAAAAAAAGAAAATAAATAAATAAAATAAAATAAAATAAAAACCAATGTTATACTGAATGGTGTATTATCTTCTTCTTCTTCTTCTTCCATTACGAAGTGTACTCATAAATGAGTGTCATACTTCATGCGTTATATCTGATGGTACCTAATTGATACACGGCATAATTTTCTTACAATCCTTTTAATTTTGGAAAATAAAGAGAAGACGTCTATTTTTGCCTTCTGCAAAATGTTGGATGAAGTTTTCTGAATCAATACCCATATCTTTGTGTAAAACGAGGCCCGAAATGCGCTCATTTGTCATTGTTGCTCTTTTTATGAATGTTTTCAATCTGCTTCTGACAGAGTGACAATGTCGGGGTAGGACGGCTCTGAGTTTTTAATTTGTTTTAAACTGACGCTGTTACTTTCAGATGGACCTTTTTCGTTATTACTTTTGCTACGTAGGAAAGTATAATAATAATAATAATAATAATAATAATAATAATAATAGTGGATGATCGTGACAGAGCAGTCCCGGGTTCGACTCCCGCCGTGGGAACCAGAAGTGTAGCCAGAGGGCAAATGATGTGTACGCACCAGAAAGGCATCCGGTTTGGGGGCTGCCTTGAAGACCACAGTGGGTCCAGGGCGAAGCCTTTGTGGGAGCCCAGGGATTAAGCCCCCGGAAGTTGATGGATTTTAGTGTTTTAAAGAAGGGTAAAGTCGTCATTCTGAATCTTTATTAAAGGAAAGAAATGCTCAAAATATGAACATCTTTGAAGTATACACAAACTCTGAAATACAAAAAAATTAAAAAAAGAAAATAAATAAATAAAATAAAATAAAATAAAAACCAATGTTATACTGAATGGTGTATTATCTTCTTCTTCTTCTTCTTCCATTACGAAGTGTACTCATAAATGAGTGTCATACTTCATGCGTTATATCTGATGGTACCTAATTGATACACGGCATAATTTTCTTACAATCCTTTTAATTTTGGAAAATAAAGAGAAGACGTCTATTTTTGCCTTCTGCAAAATGTTGGATGAAGTTTTCTGAATCAATACCCATATCTTTGTGTAAAACGAGGCCCGAAATGCGCTCATTTGTCATTGTTGCTCTTTTTATGAATGTTTTCAATCTGCTTCTGACAGAGTGACAATGTCGGGGTAGGACGGCTCTGAGTTTTTAATTTGTTTTAAACTGACGCTGTTACTTTCAGATGGACCTTTTTCGTTATTACTTTTGCTACGTAGGAAAGTATAATAATAATAATAATAATAATAATAATAATAATAATAATAATAATAGTGGATGATCGTGACAGAGCAGTCCCGGGTTCGACTCCCGCCGTGGGAACCAGAAGTGTAGCCAGAGGGCAAATGATGTGTACGCACCAGAAAGGCATCCGGTTTGGGGGCTGCCTTGAAGACCACAGTGGGTCCAGGGCGAAGCCTTTGTGGGAGCCCAGGGATTAAGCCCCCGGAAGTTGATGGATTTTAGTGTTTTAAAGAAGGGTAAAGTCGTCATTCTGAATCTTTATTAAAGGAAAGAAATGCTCAAAATATGAACATCTTTGAAGTATACACAAACTCTGAAATACAAAAAAATTAAAAAAAGAAAATAAATAAATAAAATAAAATAAAATAAAAACCAATGTTATACTGAATGGTGTATTATCTTCTTCTTCTTCTTCTTCCATTACGAAGTGTACTCATAAATGAGTGTCATACTTCATGCGTTATATCTGATGGTACCTAATTGATACACGGCATAATTTTCTTACAATCCTTTTAATTTTGGAAAATAAAGAGAAGACGTCTATTTTTGCCTTCTGCAAAATGTTGGATGAAGTTTTCTGAATCAATACCCATATCTTTGTGTAAAACGAGGCCCGAAATGCGCTCATTTGTCATTGTTGCTCTTTTTATGAATGTTTTCAATCTGCTTCTGACAGAGTGACAATGTCGGGGTAGGACGGCTCTGGGTTTTTAATTTGTTTTAAACTGACGCTGTTACTTTCAGATGGACCTTTTTCGTTATTACTTTTGCTACGTAGGAAAGATATACGATTGGATTGAACTGACATAATTTAAGTAGTACAAATAGACTTCTCAACTTTACACCGGATAAGCATTTAATTACATTTTACGTCGAATCATAACTACTATCAATCCGGAAAGGAAAATAACCTCTCTCTCTCTCTCATGAGACACTATATATTTTACAAAATGATGTGTACGCACGTGCGTATTTGGCGTAATGGTAGCTACGCCATATGATGTTTTGCCTTTCGGACGAGATAGTAAAATAAATTTTAACAATAATAGTGGTAATATAATTAGGACCTGGACCTCAGTGGACAGAGGGATTAGTGTACAGCCTAGACGTAAGCTAAGAAAGCCATAACATTCTGACTTGCATGCGTACGATATTTCATACCGCAGATGTAGGTACTATGTGGCTGGCTAACTTATACACGGAGTGCGGGAAAATCGGTCAAGGACGCCGGCAATTTCACAGAAAGGGTGTACGACCTGCCCTATGCTAAATCAGTTGTACTCTCTTATGAAATATTGCACTTAATGAAATGTATATCAGTGAAATCAGTGGCGTAGTTCGGCAGCGAAAAGTAGGGGGGATGGGCACAACCTTCCAAAAGTGAAAAGCAAAAAAAAAAAAAAAAAAAAAACCCAAACAAACAAACAAAACAAAACAAAAACAACCCCAAACAAACAAAAGCAAGATGTGTTTGTGGAACACTATGTTCCCGGCGACAACAAAGTCCGTAAAAGCTATTTTTAGCACAAAGGTAACTGTGAAAGTCTCAAGGTCATTGACTTTGCCGAGTGGGATCTTTTACATTCCATGCCTACCGTGACACGGAACCTCGGTTTTTACTGTCTCATCCGAAAGACAGAACACCGGAGTGCCCCCCAACGGGTGTCGAACCCAGACCTCTTAGTCACAAGCCGAACAACTCATCCACTAGGCTACACCTGCTTATATCTTTCAAATAAGAGCAGAAGCCGGCGTGGCCTAGTGGTATCGCGCTGGACTCCTGATCGGGAGGCCGGGGATCGAGTCCCGCTCTGGTCATGCCGGTGTCCTGTCTTTCGGATGAGACAGTAAAAACCGAGGCCCCGTGTCCAATCGGAACACCGTCGCCATTTTTTTTTACAAAAACAGACGCTTACGGAAATGGACGAGTTGTTACGATTGGCCCCGTGTTCCCTCACTGCTTCGGGTGGGTTCGTTGCAAAGGTCAGAATTTGTATGCCCCGCATCAGGCAGATACCGTCACCATATACGTGAAATATTCGTGGTGTGACGTTAAACAAACATCAATCAATCAATCAATCTACCAATCAGATAAGAGCAAACTATAATAATGCGATTCTATTGCATTATCTCGGACTTGTATAATATCATTCAAAGCATGATAAATACTTACAATGGATGACATCACACTAATGCATAAGCTGAAAGATATTTTATTGACGAAACTTTCTATTGTTGCAACATGTTGCGTAATCAGGATACATCAACAGCCAGTAAAAACAGAAAACCTTATCCGTAATTTTGTAGTAATGGATTAGAAATCAGACGTTAAAAATATAAAAGAAAATAGATTTACTTCGCTCAAAATGTCTTATTTAAGTTTATTTAAACTTTAAATATTACCCTAAAAGTAATGTCTGTGCCCCCCCCCCCCCACTCTGAAAAGTCAAACCCGGGACTTCTCGATCACGAGTCGAGCCCCTCACCCACTAAGCCACACCGACAGGTCTATGTATGTTTTGATTTGAACATAGATATAAAGCAATAATGTATCATTGTGTCCCCGGCGGCAACAAAGTCCGTAAAAGCTATTTTTTGTATTCATTGACTGACAAATATTTTTTTGTATTCATTGACTTACGACACATAGGAAACAAAAAAGAATTCAAAATATTAATGCAAGACACAAGGGGGGGGGGGGGGGGGGGGCACGTGCCGCACCCCCCCCCCCCCTTTGTGTCTTGCATTAATATTTTGAATTCTTTTTTGTTTCCTATGTGTCGTAAGTCTATGAATAAATTTTTCCTGATAAAAATTACACTCAGCACATTCACTGACGAAGTGATTTGAACAATGATACATTATTGCTTTATATCTATGTTCAAATCAAAACATACATAGACCTGTCGGTGTGGCTTAGTGGGTGAGGGGCTCGACTCGTGATCGAGAAGTCCCGGGTTCGACTTCATAACACCATAGACTTATAAATACGTCTATGATAACACTGCACATTTTGAACTTTGAAACTGAAAAGATCGTGGAGATTTACCCGTATTTAGTCCAAGTCGAATTTTTTCAAAACCGCAGGAGACGTCTACTGTATGATTTAAAGGTACTGTAGAGGTGTACGATGTTTGTGGCATGATCGGTTGGTTCTGAACACTTTATCACCTAAGATAGAACGGGTTACTAAATAAGAAGTGGGGTTTGAATCGCATTCGCAATCGCGTCGCCTTTGTTTATTCAAATTATTTGTATCGTCACTAACAGGTCACAGGGCGAACATGAAACATGTTACATGGCTGTGTGGATGCTTTGTTATTTATAGATTTTAAATTATAGACTTTTAGGCCTACTATAGTATGTCTACAGTAGCCTGAACGATCTGACAGCGCAAGCGGTGTAGACGTAAATTTGTTTAACGTCATTCTCGAAGTCGGTGTGACATCGCACTATGATCTAAATGAAGATACTCCCCAAATATTCCGATGATGACCTGGACAGCAAACTAACACCATAGGAAGATGAGCATATTGGAAGGGGAGTGCTGTACAAAAACATTTACAGGAGATATTGCCCTTGGATTTAATTTTCTTAAAATACCTTGTCTTTGCCACAGGTACTTCTATCATAGTATTAAACTTTACTATGAATATTGTATGTGGGGGAAAGAAAGGGGTGGGCCTTTCTTTCCCCCATGTACAATATTCATAGTAAAGTTTACTATGATAGAAGTGCTTGTGGTCTTTGCAACTCCTAAATCCTGGGGGGATTTTGATGAAACTTGATATAAACAGGTTGGGCACATCCCTCTAAAGAGAGACATTCCCTGTTTAGAGAGACATTTTGCTGGCATTTAAAAAAATGTCTCTCGAAAGAGGGATGTTTTCAACCTAATTGCATGAGTTCCCAAGAACTAAAAAATCAAAATTTTTATATTTGACCTGAAACTTAAAATCGCACATCTACAGTACATACTGAACAGTGTTTGTAAAAGATGTTGACCAGAAGGAAGCACAGGCACTTCTATCATAGTCAACTTTACTATGAATGTTGTACATGAGGAAAGAAAGGGGTGTTTTAATTTCATTCCCCCACGTACAATATTCATAGTAAAGTTTACTATGATAGAAGTGACTACCCGGGTAGGAAGTACTGTTTTCGAGTTTGATCATGTAAAACTTCTGCAGCTATAAACACAAAAACGGTTGCTAGAAATTCCAAACATTCTTTACAAATATTGTTTAGGACTTTAATTGTAAAGATGTGTGCTTTTAATTTTCAAATCAAAATTCCAAAAGTCGCGTATTAAGGAACTCGTGCATTAATTAAGCTGGAAAAAATCCCTCTTTAGAGAGACAATTTTTTAAATGCTAATGAAATATCTCTCTAAACAGGGAATATCTCTCTTAAGAGGGATGTGCCTAATCTGATAAAGAAAGAACACTGTAAGAAGTCTCATGTTCAAATTTGAAGGGAAATGCAGTCCAAAAGCATTTTCAGGAGTTATGACCCTTGAACTTAGATTTTTGCACACTAAATGGCAAAGATCAAATAACTTCTGATGGTCATGCATGTTCTATGAACTTTCTTACTGACCATTTAGATCAATCTGTCATGATTACTACAAATAAACACTCTCAGGCATCTTGGTAGTCTTCTGTAATCAACATTGATAAGGTGTAAACTCCTGATAACCATAATTTACTGTCCAGTACACTTCATCATGTTTGCTTGAAGAATAACACTTTAATATGCCATAATCATTATGTATACTGTAGTAGAATTCATAATCATTCAGGGCTTCACTTTATCCTGTCTCAAGCAAAAGACAATTACAGGGGCAGCAGATGATAAATCACCATAAAAAACATTTCCTTAATGCGGGGTGTGATTAAAAATCCAGTGTGATACCACTAGAAGCACTTAGTGCCTTTCTGCCATTTATGGCATTGATACTTCTTAAGCAGTGGAACCATGGATACAGAAGATAGTTATAGTAATTAGTATGTATATTATGTCCAGATAATAAAGTAACACCTAACATAATCATAGTTATTTACATTTATTAGGTAATGATAGGTAAATGACATAGATTTTCAGCATATTATGGTAGGACATGTTTGTATGGATAACAGTTAAGCCATATTTCTATGTAGACGGGTAACGTGTGTATGGGTCTGTATTGGCGTTCCTTATCAGGGGCTGTAAAATTGTAGTCCTATGTATAAATACACATATATCTCAAGACAACATTCCTGGGTTGGTAAAATTTGCATTGTAAGATATAAAGAGTGTGGATATGATAAGGAGTGGACTATACTGGTATGCATGCAGCCTACTGCATGCATGCAATTGAATAATTCTAAGCCTCTGCATATATGCCTTCTTTTAATATTTCATAATAATTGAGGGATCTGCCTTTGTTATATCATACTAGCTTGGTGTTTTGTGTAAATTGTGTTGGATATATTTCTTAAATTACTAAACCACTGTGTGCGTAATTACAGTCTGTAAGATAGAATTGAAACTGACTGCATGTGACAGTTCTCTTGGAAGAAATTTACAATAATGTCTGTACAGGATGTGACAATCCCTAATGCTTCTTTTGTGCACCATCAGGAGCATTTACTGACATCAAATGGCAACACATATGGTGCTATGAATCCCGGGATGGATGGCAAACACATTATTGATGTCAACAGACAACTGTCAAAGTCTGGAGAAATAAAAGGAGCAACAATTACAGCTCATCATATTGACTACAGTGTTATGGTCAGTGACAAACCATGTGGAGCAAAAACAAAGAAAGACATCCTGAAAAATGTCAAGTGAGTTACCATTGTAAAAGCAGTTACTGCTATTTTAATGCTAGTTTTCTTTTATGTATATTCATTACTGCTATTTTAATGCTAGTTTTCTTTTATATGTATATTCATTACTGCTATTTTAATGCTAGTTTTCTTTTATATGTATATTCATTACTGCTATTTCATTGCTAGTTTTCTTTTATATGTATATTCATTACTGCTATTTTAATGCTAGTTTTCTTTTATATGTATATTCATTACTGCTATTTTAATGCTAGTTTTCTTTTATATGTATATTCATTACTGCTATTTTAATGCTAGTTTTCTTTTATATGTACAGTATATTCATTACTGCTATTTTAATGCTTGTTTTCTTTTAATATGTATATTCATTTTTACCTTATTTTATTTGTATTAATAATATGTGCATTAGATATTTTATATTTTTAATGAAATGATGTGTTTGATAAGAAAATTACTATGCATATATCTGTTAAATCTCCGACTATAGTTTCCACACGTTTAAGATTTTCATTAGAGATTTATTGTAGTGCACTTCAGCTTCAGAAATATCTTAAGACTTTATTTATGTAACATTGTTGTACTATTTATATCCCCTTGTGTCCCATCACGTGTCTGCAAGTTAATGTTGACTCCAGGTAGACACTTGGTGATAACAGGTAATCTGACATTTACCTGTATCTGTTAAATGTCATTACCTGTACAGAATTATTTGATAAGAGCTATAGGTACACTTTAACATAAAAAGAACTTTTTAGAGAAAGCTGAATAGGTAGATTCATACAGTTAAAACATTCATATATATATATATATATACATGTTTATCAAGCTTGAAGTTTGACATGTATTAGGATTTTGTTGGTAATAATGAAAAAAGTGGTTCAAACAAGTACATGTAGCCCTTTGTTATACTTAATGGACAGGACAACTGTTATTTGTTTGTCTATTATGTAATCAAGATCACTTGATTTTACATAGTGGTCTATTAAAAAATCATAAATTCTCACCATGAAAAATGTGTGTGTGGAATGCCAAAGACAGCAAAATATTTTAAGTGTCTCAAATACAGAACAGTTTGGGTTAATGTATATAACCCTTTTAATATGCTAATCCAAATGAAGAAATTATATTACCAGTAAAAAAATTGTCTCATGCATGGGGAAGAACTTAATGGATGGATATTCCTTGTGGTGCAAGAATATATCTAACTCGGGTAAAGATTTTAACATCAACTGCAGATACAAATGAATCATAATAGATAAAATCAAATCCGGGCATCTTAATCCTCCAGAACGCTAAATCCAGAATTAATACTTAATTTGTCATCTGATTTATAAATTTACCTATTAATTGTATTTAACAAGTTCACAAAAATACCTACATTGGATATATATTCAAAATTCATCAGTTTCTCTGTATCAGTATTTCGGAAATGATAAAGTATTCACACAGTAAATGGAAAATATTATATATCTTTTATAAATTCATTTGTTTACCACATGTATGAAAAATGTTTATTACAATGATATTACTGGAGGTGTAACAAAATAGCTTCAAAAATACTTAGTGTGTAAGTGACACCCTCCCACTCTACCACTAAACAAACACAAGAAAAAACAACATTTTCTGGCATTCTAGAAAAATATTCAAATACATAAATGGCGATTTTGATTTTTATTCCAATTCATACCAGAGTCTCCTGAGAAGTATTTTGCTTTGCACAGACATTCAGTCTGACAAGATATGGACTCTCATCGGTGGTAGTTTGCTGACAACTTAATCAAAAGTAGTACGAAATGTAGCGCTATAAATGTTGCAAAGGAGAAAATTTGTGTACAGTGCATTAGGTAGATAAAATCACCATGAATTATAAATAAAATAATTTGGAAATAAAATAAAACAATAAATCTTAAGGTTTGAAAAAATTTCATCGTTGTTTAAAATTCATTTTCCATGAATCATATTTATCAAATAAAGTACAATTGTGGAACTAGCACTGTGATTTCTTCCATATTTTTTTTATGTTTGTTATCACAGTCATTATCATTAGTCAGACTGGTCATTTATTAGCAATGTAAAGATGATTGATAAATCCAAACCATAAGTCTAAAAATCATGAAACCAGAGGACATACAAAATCAGTGAAAATGAAAAACAAGTGGAAATTAACAAAATATGTCTACTTGAAGAGCATATGTGAACCCCTGTGATGGAAAGAAATCAGGTGCCCGAAGAGAGTGAGCATCTCCTGCTTGCTAGCAACACTCATAATTCATTAGCTAGCTAATAAAACTGATAAACACTCTGTTATGTACTTCAGATCTCATCTTGACCTAAATTTTCCTCTTCGTCCATATATTTTTGATGCAGAAATGAGTGATGTTCTTTAATTAGTTATTAATTGCACTTTGATATTAAATGTTTTCATCTCTTTTTACCAACAGAATTGAAAAACAATAGATAGATTGATGTAAATGTAAAAAAAGCTTTTCTTAATAAAGTTACCCAATTTTTTCACCTAGGACTGATTGGAAACAAATCTGTTAATTTGGCTTTTTGGATTTCATAAAACTACATACACTACAGTCCAGGTGTTTTGGAGAAATTGCACAAAACACAGTTGGCAAAACACCAGAAATCACAGTGGGAATCCAGGTGAAATTTACCTATGAACAATCACATCTTTGTTAATTACACTGTGTATTGTATAATTCTTGAAATTACACCTGGATGTGGCCCACTTTTTCAGTTGGAAAAATTACGAAACACCTGGACTGTACTGTACCTATGAATACACTTTGGAATGGGTACTCTGACAGTGCCAACATTTGGTGACCTTGAACTTGAGCTTACATTTCCTGGTTGTGCTATTAAATTATTTTAATAACAAACATTTAGACCCAATAAAGGTTTTTTATTTCATAGTTTTTGTGTAATCTTGTTTTATGTTTTTATTTTATTGTATAGTTTTGACAGTTTTAGCTGTATTTATCTTGATAAATCAATAATTTATAATTTAATATTAATGCAATGAAATAGTTTAAGATTTAAAAACAAATAAATTTGCTTATGCTAGACTTATTTGAATAGACACTGAAGTCACAGTCGCTTTATATTGCCATACATATCTTATATAATATATACATACATGTAATTACATGCTAAATCAATAAACTCTAAGAAACATTTATTGTGCAGTAGGAGTAATATTATTGTCACTGAAGTGTATGTTATACTTTCAGTTGTATCTTCAAACCTGGAATGAGTGCTATCTTAGGACCAACAGGAAGTGGAAAATCATCGTAGGTTACATTCATTTGTATATTTAAAAATTTCTTTCTAGTCTTGACAAAGTAAATGAGTAGATTTCATGTATATACCACAAAATGTACTTATTTAGAAGTAAGATCATCACACCCATAATATGTAAATATCTGTAGACAAAATTTAACTAACTTTGATTGATTCTATGTATGTCATTCCTATTGATTATTCCTTAATTGTAAAACCACAAGATAAAAGTTTTCAACTGTCAATAATCATGTGGTATCTTGTTGCAGACAATTGCAGATTGATATGAGATCACTTGACCAATGTCTCTATTTTGTATTGTTATCGGTATGATTGCATGTTAATGATTCTGCATAATAAAAACATGTACATTTCTTGTCATTTACACTGAAAGACGTAGTCTGGTGAGCGATTTAGGCCGAATAGTAATCTGCCTAACGGGAGGTAACTCGTGATGTCGCGATGATGTGACATTTTCAGTCGTGATAGAAAATGCAATAGTAATATTCATTAATTTGTCTGTTACGCATGTGTTTGTAAATTAGTTTTTTTTTTTTTTTTTTTTTTTTATTGAAATATAACATTCTACAAATATACACATAATTTATCAAAGCATATCATGATAGTGGTAGAGGTAAAGTAAAAAGTTGTGGAGGATAGTAGTGGTGTGGAGGGAATAGATATACAGATTTGGTGAAGGAGGGAGGAGGAGTTAGTATGAGAGGGACTAGTACAGGAGATTTCTAATCAGTAGCATTGCATGACTTAATAACTTATACCATACATTTTCTAAATAAAATGACACATATCTTATAACCTATATTTATAGAACAACATATCAATATATCATATATATGTAAAACAACATATCAGTATTATAGACATAGTTACAGTTGTTCTAGAAAAAACCAAGGACTCCAAATACTATTGAACTTCTCTAAACTTCCAGATTTTGTTGATATATATCTCAGAGTTTTAAACATATCTTTTAAATCATTCAAAAGTTGCATGAAGGATAAATTTCTATTAAAACGTCTTGTTTTATATATGTAAAACTTGAGAGTCACAATAATGTTATTGAAGGCAGAGTTTGAATTATTTGATCCACATTTACCAAACAGATATTCCAATTTATTAAAGTGAAGCATAATATTATGTTCATTGCACAGTTGACAGAATTGTAAAATTATATTTTGTATAAGATTACATTCCCATAGCAGATGCAATATAGTTTCCTCATCTGAACCACAAAAAGAGCAAAGAGAAGAATTTTTTATCTTCACTTTTTGTAAAAAAATATTTGTAACAAGAATTGAATGATTTATTCTAGTTTGGAGCCTTCTCATTTTAGTGCTACAAAACTGAGAGAATGGTATTGTATAAATGTTTTTCCATTTTAATGTATTATTAGGAAAAATTGTGCTCCATTTTTGTTGTCCACTAGGGACAATTATGGATCTATTCAAAATAGTATACATATCAATAGATCCATTCACTAACATGTAAAATACATGTATATTATAAGGTAAAAATGGTTCATTTGATCTACATGGTTTTGTTCTCACACTGGATAGCTTAATAAAGTCATGTATTTGTTTAACTATAGCAGAATATGTAAGGAAATTTATCGTAACATTAAATGTATCTTGAAAAACATCATGCAATAACAATTTTCCATTAATATCTAAAAAATCATTTATATACTTTACACCTTTTCTGTACAACATTTTTATAAATATTTGTTTGTTATCAATTTTGATATTCTCGTTATACCATACATTTTGTGTTATAATATCTTCCCATGACTCAGTGCTTTGTTTTCCTTGTAAATCAGACCAAGCTTGTAGAACATCTTTCCAAAACATAGTTTTTTTATTTTCTCTATTTTTGTAATTAAAAATCCTTTGCCTAAATTAAAAGCATCATTAACTGGAAATATATTATCTACTAATGTTCTCCAAGTACAATTTGTGGCGTTAAGCATGCGTCTTATCCATGTTGTTTTCAATGATTTTATTTTATTTTCTATATTTATCATTTTAATTCCACCATTTTCATATTCTTGAGTTGCTACACTACTTTTAATCTTATTTACTTTTGAATTCCATAAAAATTCAAATAAAATTGCATATAAATTCTTCAATATTTCTTCTGATGGGTTCGGTAGTGCTATAAAAAGATGGTTAAGTTGCGAGATTAGTAAAGTTTTTATCAAAGTAAGTCTTCCTAAAGGTGTAAATCTGCGTTTGCTCCAATGAGATATAATAGATTTAATTTTTACAAGTTTTTTGTCATAGTTGTTTGTAAATTATCATATAATATTGAAGAAAACCGTTTTTAGAGTTATTCTTTAACCATTTTTATGTTTTACGACATACCGGTTTTCGTCGCTCTGACAATCGACGACGGTTATTTTAAAACCACAAAAGCACAAGATAGGCAACTAATAGCGAAGGCCGGTCTATTTAATTATCTTGAAACAATCAAAACTAAATTTAATGAACAAGAGAGGGTTTTTATTTTTAAGCCTTAGAGTGCCAACGTTTTTGAAAAGAGCTGCAGATATACGTCACACAGCAGATGATGACGTCATTGTGACGTTACGTAGTGACGTGACGTCGTCGCACATTTTAAACTTTTAAATAATATTACGATATTGTTACTGACATATTCATTGAAGCAGTTATATATGTACAATAAAGGCAAATTCTTCTAGGAAACATATGTAATTGTTTTCCAAATAGCGTCCATCTTCCTAAAGGGGGGGATAAATGTGTTTATATATTTTGATTTTGTCATCGCACATTTTAAACTTTTAAATAATATTACGATATTGTTACTGACATATTCATTGAAGCAGTTATATATGTACCATAAAGGCAAATTCTTCTAGGAAACATATGTAATTGTTTTCCAAATAGCGTCCATCTTCCTAAAGGGGGGGATAAATGTGTTTATATATTTTGATTATTTCAAATCTAAACATGATTTTGATTTGAAATGTCATTTAAAGCTTGTATGGATACAAATCAATCCCTTTCTTGATCATCAAAAGGAAATATTTCATTCAGTATATATTACACACAAAATGAATGAAGCTGTAACAAAATGGGGGGAGGGTGTAATATCTATCAAATTTCTTTGTAAAGTGCCCCATTACCTATTATAATTTTATGTTGTTTCGACTTATTACAGACCATTGGACATTACAGTATAATATCACAGTGATGTAGATTTCAGAAATTATCAAATAAGTGTATTTCTTGTGAAATTGTCATCATTTTAGTGGGTTTGTTTAATTACTATAGCCACTTATAATGAAAGGCTCCAGTAATTGTCAGAGCTTTACCTAATTCTTGTTGTTTTTCAATCAATTAGTATAAATTCATAAGTGTATCTACCAAAATAAAAAAACCCAACTTTTCTGTGTAATATTTGTGAAAAAAAAAAGATATAAACTGCTCTAAAATGATATTTCTGTATATCGAAATAGGCATGACACCATGTTAATTTGCATTGATTCTAGCACAATAATTTGCTCCATAATATGATACGTTTTTGTTATTATTTAATCTACCTCTGCCTATTTTAATAGAATATGCATGAAATAGCCAGTTATAGATTTTAATTCTTCTTACTAGCTCATTAGACTACCCCTTCAAAGGGACAGTTGAGATTATAATTATTTTTACATATGTTAATTGTAGCTAGTTATATTGTGAATAAGAATTATTAGTAATATTTACTGGTACTTAAATAAGCCAATTATTGCGATAAAGTAATATCTGTGTTCAAATCTGCCATCTTGCGCAGTTAGCTTATCAGTCCTTTGCCAGATATTAGCTTGATGATTGATGCTGTGGATTTGTGACACATCTACAACACTTGCTCTCCGGGATAGCTGTTTCTTATTATTAGTTGAAAATGTGATATGTAGTGTACAAAAGGTGAATTAATGCATATGATTTGACTGTTTACCCATTTATATAACTGAAATTTGATTGACCACTTGAAAAAATACTGGAATTAAAATGAAAATATGTTGATAATACTTCCTTATTCCAGTAGTCGATATAGACAACTTGCATGATTATAAGTCTGATTTATTACTCATGTAAATCAAACACTCTGAATGTCTCATGCTGGTCAGTTATGATTGTGATCTCGCCTTTTGCAACCATGTGATTCAGTGAATGAATATTATGCTGATATGCAATACTAAATTACTAAAACAGCTGTAATGATACAGCATATTCTCGCAAAGATGTTTAAAGCTCTCACTGGTCAATATTGAAATGATGGATTTCACGGGGACAGAGGGTGAAATACACAAATTATTTAAAATAAGTACGATAATTGATCTTACCATCCTGTAATGAAATTTACATATGAAATGTCAAACTAAGCAATGAAAATCCTGGATACTACAGTATTGAAGGCCACAGGATTCAAAACAGATAAGATAATTAATTTCGAAACCTACATAAAACCTAAAACATTCCAGTTCCTAGATCGCACATGCACTTTTTATCCTGCTGTATTTAAATAAAAATGTTTTTAATTAGATTCAACTGTAGTTGCATATAAAAGAAACAAAAATCTTATAATGACATTTTCATCTCACCTAAGGTGTAATGTATGTGTAATTAGCAAGTAGACTCCTAATGGTGGTTTGCAATACCATCAGTTCACACTTGTCATCAATACATAATATAATATTTCAACTTTGTATAACTCTTATGTATTGCAAAACATTAGTGTGAATTCAAGTGAGTGAAGTACACAGCCCTAATGGAAGCCACAGTATCACATCCGTAATTAATTTACTACATGATAGAGCTGCAAGTAACAGTCTGGAAATGTTGCAGCTACGTACATCATAATTAACCATCTGGCCGCCATATTGATAACCATGTGCTCCATGAAGCTTTATTAACAATTTCATAATTATTCCACAATTATCACATGGATGACAATTTGATTTAATATTTTTAAATATGCTTCCATAATGTATACATAAAAACTGTTTTTTCCAGACCTTAATTGCCTTTAAAGAACTGCCAAAAGCCTTTTGTATTGTTTGTTTTTTTCCTGAGTATGTGAAATAAAAGTAAGAAGTCATGTGATACAGCTGTATGAAGGAAGTTCCATGGACATGGAGAACATACAAGAATAAGCTCATAAAATACAATAACTGGGCTTACCCAATACATGACTCTTATTGTAAATTGTCCCTAGGCTTTTTACATGTGGTATCACACTTACAGAGTCTATCATCTATTTTCTGTTTGTAGGCTTCTTGATATACTGGCAGGAAGAAAAGATCCAGCCGGCTTAATGGGAACAATTCTCATAGATGGCGCTCCTCCTCCTGACAATTTCAAATGCATGGTGGGATATGTTGTCCAGGTGAGAAATGCATTGTGAGATATTCTGTGTTGTAGGTTGGTGTTGCCTAATAGTAAATGATTAGTAAATACTGAAAATGGCACACTAAAGTTCCATTGTCAGATCAAGATGGCCTATTTTAATAATTTAATAGTTAGATTTGCTTATCAGTTTTACTGTTTATGGTCCAGTAAAAAAAATATATATATTCCTCAGTTTCTAGACTTCAAAACTGGCGATTAATTCTAACAGCATTTTGATTGGTTGGTATTTGTTTACGAACCAATATGAGTTCCATCTTAGTATATAAAATCTAATATTGTTGATCAGTATTAAATACTTTCGGAGGAATAGACACTTGGAAAAAGAACAGTGTTGACACAGTTTGATCGTGGAAATTCCATGGAGAATTTATGGTGTCCTCCATTTGCTTATAATTGACCACAAAGAGGGCTTTCCATCCTTATTAAGATTGTTCCTTTTGCACTAACATTGTCTGAGTGAACACTGCAAGTTGTGAAGGAGGCTGCTCTGTCCAGATCGAACCACATGTAAAACTCTATACATCATAGACTTATGTTTAAAAAGAAGAAATCTTAATGAGACAGAAAATTAATGGAGTTGATATCTTTGTTTTTACTATGATGATATGATATAATTGAATGAATTGAAAACATGAAAAAAAGAAAAACATTTTAGATTCATTAAAGTAATCGCTTAAAGTCCTATGTCGCTTTTGTGAATTTCTTCTTTAACACAATTAGTCTAATTTTAATGGATTTTAGCTGAAATATGTTTCCTACATTCATTCCCTCGATGCTATGCTATTGGATTCCATACATGTCTAAAACACTGTATATTTTCTTGGCAGGAAATGCATCATGGGATACTTTGTACAACTAAAAAAATGAATGATTAGAATTTATGATGTACAGAAAAATGCATAATTTGATGTTTCAATCAGTTTTCAACATTGAACCTAAATGAAATGTTATATGAGTAGATTTGTAAAATATTTTATGTTGATACTAGGATGATGTTGTTATGGGAACATTGACGATTCGGGAGAATTTCAGTTTCTCTGCAGCATTACGTTTACCTAGAAGTATAAATCAGCAGGAGAGGACAGAACGTGTGAATAATGTTATACAGGAGCTAGGACTGACACACTGTGCTGACACCAAGGTAACATTATAACACAAATAATCATATGGATCACTTCAGAAAAATCAAAGTCAGTTAATAGCCAAGTGAGGATAAAATAAACTAGGTTTAATCTTAAAGTGTGCTTAATTTTGCTTTATTTGCAGGCTACATATTGATGAATTATGTATTATTCTAACATGACTTGAGAATTTTCCCCTATATGTCCCATAGAGTTTCACTGTGCTTTATTCTCCGATATATTCACGGTCAGAATCACCACGCCTGCTGAGCAGTCATGAGTTTAAAAGCCCCGCCCCCATCCATCGGTGTTATTGATTTTGACAATTTGTGAATAAAATCAGTTTTCAGAAAACCGATTTAGGTCATGCTATTTAGGTTTTCTGGAAATCAAATTATTGAATTTTACGTAACATCCACTTTCAATACACAAAACTGCATCCATTTTCTATACACATAAAGTACATGCACAATGGATAAAGCGTATATGATCTAAATTTATTGTTGTTGAAATAAAATAGTAATATTAAAGTACTTATTTTCATACTTGTTTCTACAGTTCATGTCAGAATAGAAATTATGACGTCCTAGTCGTTATCTAATGTCCAGTAACCGCCCATCGTTGCATTAACCAATCAAATTATCACCTTGCCGCTGTGCGGCTCGGTGACAGTTTGATTGGTTGATGCGACTCGGGGCTGTTACTTGACATAAGATAACGACTAGGACATCATTATTTCTTAAACAATTCTAAGCTAAGCTTCATTTAATGTTGGCAAATCCTGTTTATAGTAATGTAGTTCCATGGAGCTAGATTGCATTACTTCTCCCTCCGTTTACAGAGACCTACTGACAAAAAGAACTGAAAGTGATAAGCTTTTTGTGCAGAATGTACACAATAATAATCTGAGCGTGGCAATCCAATCATAGTAGCTTTACTAACACAGATTGAGGTCAGCAAAGAAGGTGTTGGAGTCTCATTTTGTAATTGTTTTAATTTCTTATGTCAAACTACATGTATTATTAATTAATTCACCTATAGTATATGGTGGTGGCAAGTGTTTAGTGGTGGCTATATTGTGGTGGCAAGTGTTTAGTGGTGGCACTATGTGCTGATGGCATGTGTTTAGTGGTTGCATTATATGATACATGTAGTGGCAAGTGCTTAGTAGTTGCACTATACACATGTATGCTGGTGGAAAATGTTTAGTGGTGATTTTATATGATGGTGCCAAGTGTTAAGGTGTATCTAGTGGTGGCACTATATGGTAGTGGCAAGTATTTAATGGTGGCACTATTTTCTCATTGGTTCTCATATCGTCATAGGGCCTGAATTGTAATGAAACTAACGCACATGCTCCCCATGAGTTGTGATGTGCCCTATTGGTTTCAGGATCAAAAGGTCACAGGTCAGGGTCATAAGCCTTGATAAGTGAATATAGTTTTTCATGCTAAAACTGTATTTACATTCTACCTATTGTTATGAATCATCACACAAGTACTCTCCATGAGCTGAGGATGTGCCCTATTGATTTTGAATCAAAGGATCAAAGGTCAAGGTCATAGTGAAAAACGGTATAAAGTCTAGGGTATGAAAACATTTTTCAACTATGCATATTGCATCTTTGATGCAACTTTCTTATACATGTAATTGAATTTATCTACTGAAATAAAAAAATCAATATAAATATCAAATTTTGATTCACTACTGCCACAAATAAAAATAGAAGAAACTTATCAGTTCACAACAATTATAAGAAAGGATTATTTACTGCTGTAGACTTATATATATACAGTGTATGACACATTCTAAGATTGGCACAGTATGTTCTGCTGTAGACTTATATACATATATATACAGTGTATGACACATTCTAAGATTGGCACAGTATGTTCTGCTGTAGACTTATATATATATATATATACATACAGTGTATGACACATTCTAAGATTGGCACAGCATGTTCTCCTGTAGACTTACATATACATATACAGTGTATGACACATTCTAAGATTGGCACAGCATATTCTGCTGTAGACTTACATATACAATGTATGAGACACCATCAGTGTATATTGGCACTGGATGTTCTGCTATAGACATACATATACAGTGGATAACACACAATCAGTGGATGTTGTCCCTGTGTGTTCTGCTATAGACTTAAATATACAGTGGACAACACACAAATAGTGGATATGTTGTCACTGTGTGTTCTGCTATATACATACATATACAGTGGATAACACACAATCAGTGGATTTTACCCCTGTGACTGTTCTTGGACGTATCTAGTTTTAGTGTCTATGGCATAGCTTTGATATTTAAGTGGGTTTTTTTCAGGTTGGTACTGAGTTTATTCGTGGAGTTTCAGGAGGAGAACGGAAAAGAACTAACATTGGAATGGAGTTAATCATCTCTCCTCCAGTATTATTTCTAGATGAACCTACAACAGGCCTGGATGCCAACACAGCAAACTCTGTCATGATGTTGCTAAGGAGGTATGCAAGGCACAAATATATATTAGATAATGTCAATATGGCTTCCTACAGTATCATCACTTTGGTAATAAAGTCATGGATTATGTAGATATAACTGCTGATAGAAATAAGACATAGACAAGAAAATCTATTGATGCAAGCATCAAAGTTTTGGGCCGTAACCAAATTGTTCACCGACTTATATTTCCATTACTATAGGTTTCGACCTACCTATAGTGTACAGTTGTTTAAACACCGTTTTCTTTTTTGACTTTATGTAATAAGCTCAGTACAAGTTTGATTATGATATGTTCCTAGAAGTAATACTGTAATTTAAAAAAAGTTAAATTGTGATATTGTTGGTTATGATTGAATAATATTTGAAAGGATAATGCCCCTTCATACTGAAAAATAGCATTCTAAAATATCGTCAAGAAACTACTTTAAAACTTTTAGCAAGTCAATACTTATAGCACGTGGCCCTTAGTACTTAGTGTGTAATCGGGCGACATGTATAATTGTTTTGAAAAATTAAAAAAAAAAAAAAATATTGCTCCCAAACACGATGTTGCTTGCCATATGTTTACCCATAAACTTGACCTTGAATATGGCCTTGACAGTCTCAGTTTGACCTTCGGCTCTCATCGTAATAAATCAATCCTGCAAGTTTGATTTGAGGTATAGATGTTTAATACTAAATTATGACCAATAATGTGAAAGCGTGACTGACAGACAGACGGATGGACATCGGACAAATTGATTCAAATGTTTTGTTTCGCAGGTGACATAAAAAAAGGGTCTGAAAAGTGCAATGAAGATCCAATTTCGATGAAATCTAGATATGAAAGCAGTTTTAAGGGATCAGGAGTAAAAATCTTCTGTCTAGTTGTGCAGGCAGATAAGTCATGGCACATTATACATGTCTAGTTATCACAGACAGACAAAATAACAGTAAAGGTTAATGCTGTGTGTTAAGCCATTTCATGCCAAGTATTGATGTAACACTTTGATTGAAATAAACATAATGTATTGATGAAAATCACTATGTGTTAGCTAGGGCAAGTGTAACACACCAAGTATGTTGAAAGTTCATTTCTGTATTCTAAATTTCTTACTGATACTTTAATATGATGAGAAATGATATACAGATCAGATGAAAAACTTTTCTCTAGGAAAACACTTATATAAACAATAGAAAAAACTAAACATTTGACTAGCATGCAAGATTTTTGGTCATTCATTGATATAGATAATGTTATCAAAACTTACAAAACTTGACTGCAAGTCAATGTAAACAAATTATTCTTGGCTCAAATATAATTCAAACTAATATTGAAAGCAAATTTGTAATTAATCCAAAAATTTAAAAACAAATAATATTTGGATAATTTTGTCAAGTACAAGTGGTGTTACTGTTAATGTTTATAGTACAAATCAAATCACACTAAGATTAATCAATACAATAGGACCATCATAATTGTTATATCAAATTAATAAATCTATGCTACAGTTTAACTTTTAATTTTGAAATAAGACTTTGGAAATGAAAGATATATATATATATATATTGGAATAATTGTTCACCAATCTTTACTTTGTATCAAATATAAAATCTGTTACTTAAAATGCTTTCAATATAACCTTTAAATTCAAAATATCTTTCAATATTATTGACTGAATCCAAATTAAGAATATTACAATGAAATCAAACCAAAGAATAAAAATTTGAATTTAAATGTTACAGTTTAAGTTTAAAAATTCATGGGGATTTTTTTTACCTATTATACTTTTGGAATTTTGAACAAAAAGGTTTAAAGTAGTAGTATCAAAACAGTTTGTATTATTTTGAATTACTTTTAATTTTCTTGCAATTTCTTACTAATTTCTATGAAAACTTTAATTCAAACTTCATATCTACATGATTAGTGATAATAATTTCAAACATGAGCTGTTGTCTTTATTTATCTCTAAGTAATCATTTTGTTGTACAATTAACCTTTAAAAATATTGTAGAAAATTTGTTTTTATGAAGTTATGCCCATCTCGTCTCTTATTTTTGGAGGTTAATCGTACAACCTAAGACACTCTTGTTTCAGACAAATGTATGAATAGAATACAATTTCTTCAGTGATCACTTACAATTATAATCAGAGGAAATACTGGTAAATTTTTATTCTGTAATTTTCTTTTCGGTAGATTTTACGATCTTTTCGGTAAACTGAACCTCTCCAGTAATCCCTTCTATACTATCGCGTACAGCTAGGTTTCTAAAAATAAACTAAACATTGAGCACAACATCGCCATATATACATATCTATAAATAGTGCCGCAACGATGATGTCATAATTTTCTGCTCTTATAATAACAGGAAAAAAAATTTCACAATGATATGTACAAAGAATGTTAACGTAACGTATTTGTCAAGCGTTTTAATGACCTTTAGTGACCAAGATGATATCTAGTAAACAAAGTAATACTGCAGTGAATCATAGTACTTTACAGGGCAGCAATAAATCAGAGTGTTTTCTCCAAAGTTAAATCAGTAAATGGGCCGGCCCAAATAATGTCAGTATGACTGTATACAGAAATAAGACATAGATAATGTCAGTGTGACTATATGCAGAAATAGACAATAGATAATGTCAGTATGACTGTATACAGAAATAAGACAATAGATAATGTCAGTATGACTGTATACAGAAATAAGACAATAGATAATGTCAGTATGACTGTATACAGCAATCAGACAATAGATAATGTCCTTATGACTTATAGACAGAAATAAGGTAATGTTTGTTTGACTGTGTACAGATATATTTACACTATAGGTTATGTTTGTACATGTATAACTTCTAACAGTAATAAGACAATAGATACTGTCAGTGGAACTACTCAGAGACAAAAGTCAATAGAGGACAGCTCTTGTTTTTACTGAAATAAAGAGTGTATAAATATAGCTGTTAACAGCTGCAAGTTAGAAAAATGTAGATAATGATGTACATGTGATTTCTTACAGAAATAAGAGATTAAAAAATATGATTATAGCTGTTAACTATATTTATATTTTAACTACAAGAATTTGGATAAAATCCATATGACTGCTTGTGAATATAAACATTAACGACTGAAAGAATGTAGATACTGTCTATATGCTTTTGTAAGAAATAAGATTATTGGTAATATCAATATGGTTGTTAATAGAAATAAAGACTATAATGTCTATGTGTCTGTTTATAGAAATAAAACTATAGATGATGTCAGTAATTTCATCCATCTGATTAATTATCCCCTCAAAACATAGTTTTGTGGTGAATCAAGCGATTTACTTCCATGTGTCCCTGTGTAAGTAGATGTGTGTGCTTTTGTGTTTTGAACCTTTAGAACGTGTTGGAAGATTTTCAACATGGAATCAAGAAATCGTTCTCAATTGTTTGACATGGGATGAGAATGAACCTTATTGATATTAAAGTTTAGAGGTCAAAGATCAAGGTCGAACTAAGTATGCCATGTCTAGAAGATACCAGGCTTTGCAATGCACTTTTTAGCTCACCTGAGCCAAAGGCTCAAGTGAGCTATTGCGATCAATCGCTGTCCATCGTCTGTCTTCCGTCGTCTGTCGTCCGTCCGTCGTTAGCTTTTCTACATTTTCGACTTCTTCTCCAGAACCGCTGCACAGAATTCCACCAAACCTCATAAGAAGTAAGTACTCAAGGTCCTCTACCAAGTTTGTGTTTTTCGTGCCCATCCATAATCCAAGATGGCCGCCATTGGCTCTGATTGGTTGATACATTTTCGACATTTTCCAGAACTGTTACACAGAATTCCACCAAACCTCATAGGAAGTAAGTACTCAAGGTCCTCTACAAAGTTTGTGCCCATCTGTTATAAAAGATGGCTGCCATTTTCTCTGATTATTTGACACATTTTCGACTTCTTCTCCAGAACCGCTGCACAGAATTCCACCAAACCTCATAGGAAGTAAGTACTCAAGGTCCTCTACCAAGTTTGTGTTTTTCGTGCCCATCCATAATCCAAGATGGCCGCCATTGGCTCTGATTGGTTGACACATTTTCGACATTTTCCAGAACTGCTACACAAAATTTCACCAAACCTCATAAGTAGTGTTTTTCGTGCCGATCAGTAATCCAAGATGGCCACCATTGGCTCTGATTGGTTGACACATTTTCCACTTCTCCTCCAGAACGGCTGCACAGAATTTCACCAAACCTCATAGGAAGTAAGTACTCGATGTCCTCTACCAAGTTTGTGTTTTTCGTGCCGATCTGTAATCCAAGATGGCCGCCATTGGCTCTGATCGGTTGACACATTTTTGACTTCTTCAAAATGACTGCACAAAATATCACCAAACCTTATAGAAAGTCTTGTTGAGAAAAAGCAAAATTGTCTACTGAAATTAGCTGTCATTTTATTGTAAATAAGCAATTTGTGCTCAGGTGAGCGATATAGGCCCATTTGGGCCTCTTGTTTAGTATGTATTCACACTAGTCACAGTCTATCTGGCATCAGGTCAATAACCTGTGAGAATTCTACTCTTGAATATATCAAATGAGAAATTATCTTGTGAATTATCAGTTTCCTATCAAACCTGAATTTTACATGTGACTATTTCAAACCTTGTTTTTTGCTAATTAATTTAATTCGCATATTAGATTACTCAATAGTCATGTGAAACTCACCTGAAAAGCTAAGTTGAAACTATGTTGATGAGTTTTAGTAGGGGTAATATGAACATTTTAGTGCAGTAACTTGTATATTTCACATATGCTAATATAAGTAGTTTATTACAATGTTAAAGTTTCCCAATAAAAATCTCTGGAAGCATTTGTGATGTTTTAAAAATGTAGAAGCCATTTATAGAGATATCTTGATTTGGATTTAGATTGGCTCTTAGGGGCCGCACCATCATCTTCTCAATTCACCAGCCTCGGTACTCCATCTACAGATTGTTTGACAGTATAATGATGCTATCTCTGGGAGAGACTGTATACTTTGGACCAGCAAAAGAATCTCTCGATTACTTCAAATCTATAGGTCAGAATGGGTCAGAAAATCTTAGTAATAACTTAATTGATTATATCATTAACATTACAGTGAAACAAAGACGATAAAATCAATGGATTGCTATATTTAACAGTTTTTTTATGCTCTTTCAGGGGAGCATATAGTCGCTGTCGTGTTTCTGTCCGAGGTCATATCTCTTATACCTTTCAGCAGAATTTGATGATACTCTTGATTTTAAGATTTTTCTTCTTATATGTACTCAGCATCTGCCTGATGCATTATACAGAGTTTTTCACTTTTTAATGGACTTTGAAGGACCTTTTATGAGCCAACATGTGCTGTGACATGGGGCCTTTGTCATCTTTGTCTCAATTGAGAGACTGAACTGATGACTAGCTGGTCAGCACAAACTCTGGATGTCTTGTCCTCATGTCAAGCACTGCTGACTGAACATTGATGAGTTGCTGGTCGGCACAAACTCAAGGTCTTTTGGCCTTATGCCAAGCACTCTGCTGACTGAACATTGATGAGTTACTGATCGGCACATTTTTTAACTCAAAGTTTTTTGGCCTCATGTCAAGCACTGTTGACTGAACATTGATGAGTTGTTTGTCAGCACAAACTCAAAGTCTTTTGGCCTCATGTCAAGCACTCTGCTGACTGAACATTGAAGAGTTGCTGATCAGCACAAACTCAAAGTCTTGTGGCCTCATGTCAAGCACTGCTGACTGAATCATGTTTGTTCTGTATATTTGACAGAATTGTAGAGAATGTTAATATGTTACCTATGACATGATCTTTTAATCCTTTGTTTTATCACTATTGTAGGTTATGAGATTGAAGAACACAATAATCCTCCTGATTTCTTCCTTGATGTTATCAGTGGAGATTACAATATCAGTGCAGAAACATTAGACCCTGAGAAAACTAGTACAGGTATGATGATATATAGCAGCGGTTGTGGCTAATGTTCTTATTTGAATTTGGGATTTATGTTTACCAAATGGAAAACTCTGTGCTTTTTAATACAAACACTTAATTTATAGATTAAATCTTCTTTAATAGTACAATACAGAGAACAATATCAACTAGTGTTTTAAACTAAGAGCTGTACCAACATTTAAGCAAGCAATTTTTTATAATTATATTAAATAAAGTGTTTTTAATGTAATAAACAAACATAGGTGTTATAAACCTTTCTATAACGTACATGTATATAATGAGCGTAATTCCTACGTACTGTATGCCTTTATTTTAGCACAGAAAGGTTTGTATTCTCTCTATTATCTAATCCCTTATTTCACACCATACTCACACTGTCAAAGGTTTGTATTCTCTCTATTACCTATTCCCTTATTTCACACCATACTCACACTGTCAAAGGTCTGCATTCTCTCTATTACCTAATCCCTTATTTCACACCATACTCACACTGTCAAAGGTCTGTATTACGGTTGTACAGTATATTTGATTTATGATGTTCTGTGTCTCTACTCGCCATTTTGCATTTTATACCTCAGTACTGGGTTTGACATATTGAGGATGTCATTTTGTTTCCTATTAAGAATGCATTAGCTTATGACATCATATAAGTAACGACTGTAAAGCCTCTTAATGTTCATCATTTATAGTAGTGCCAGATGGAATGGATTCCCAGATTGCACCACTATATTGAGGAGGTTGGTAACCTCCTGCTTCCATGTGGCGACATGACTTTAAAAATATATTCATGTAAAACACCATTCAACCAACTCCTTATAGGTTGTTGAGTTCCCATGTGCACAGTGTTCAGCCATTCACCATATATATTATATAAATAGACAGATGCATATATATAAGAAACTATATAATAATTATTTATGTTTACACATTCAGTATGGTAATAAAATGAAGGGAAATCATAAGATATATATCTAACCAATGCAGTAATTTTCAGATATTATGAAATGGAAGGAAGCTATAAAATCTTTTCATACTTACAGTGCTTGAAAGTGTTATCACATGTCACCAAATATACACATCTGTTTATGCATCACTTATAAAGTATAGATATAAGACTGTTATTTTTAATTAAGGAGCAAAGAAGAAATCTTAAAAGTATTTCATGACGCATTGAAATGGATGAACACAGTTTAACAGAATGTTATGTTCTTGATGTTTTTATTTGATGTCTGTCTAGTTCATGTAAGTGAGGGATCGCTAACCTATGACTATCACAGTTAAATTATGTTTGATGGTCCATTTTTATGCCCCTTTGATTTAGGGGCATCTAGTTTATACTATAGTCTTTTTGTCTGACTGTCTTTGTCTGTGGCAAAAAAAATTTTCACATTCCACATAAGTTTTCAACTGTAAGAGATTTTCATATTTCCCATTTGTATCCCTTGTGACAAGACCTTTACATAGGTACAATAATTTTTGACCATATGACCTTGACTGTGACCTTCGACCTACATTTCAAAACTTTTCACATTGGATATAACTTTTGAATCATAAGAGGTAGGGCTTTCATAATTCACAAATGTATTCCTTGTGACAAGGCTTTTCTGTCAGTATAATAATGTTTTACCTCATGACCTTGAATGTGACCTTTGACCTGCTTTCAAAAACTTCAACATTTGTTATAACTTTTAAGTCATAAGAGGTAGCACTTTCATGACTTTTAAATCATATAAGGTAAGGCTTTCATATTTAACATGGGTATCTTTGTGACAAGACCTTTCCATCAGTATAACAATCAGAGGGCCTCAGTGTTTTACAAACACACCCCTTTCTGAAATTGAAGTATAGGCATGTCCCAGTGTGACCCCATTGGATGGGGTGTAATCAAGATATAGGATATTGCAAAAATTGAATTATTTGGACTTTCTGCGATGTGGGCAATCATGTTTCACAACACATCTTGTCTAGTTTTAATAAAGGCAGGTTCTGGCACGCTGAAGGCCAGCGGTTTAAACCCCACTAAAGGCAAAACTTCATTTTAATTTAGTTTAAACCAAAACAAAGTTTTAAATATTTTGCAGCACTTGATATATTAACTATGCCTTTTAAGAAAAATATTAACAGAAAGAAGTCTGACTTATTCTTTTTCACAATATATTTTTGTCATTGTCTTGTTTAAGTCAATGTAGAGAAACAAGTTTACATGACTGTGCAGTTGTCAAAAACACAATGAGCAATGAGCAAGAGAACATATGTATCTGTGAATTTCTTCAAACAGTGTTTTTGTAAATGAGCAAATTGTGCTCATGTGAACAATTTGCATAGCCTACAATCATAATAAGTTGAACAAATAGACCCATAAGGGTAGTTTGTAATCATGATATAGAAAAAAATTTCCTTTTCTTCAGATGAGAGACAAAACCACGATAAACTTATAACAGATTTCAGACAATCCCATTTGAACAGAAGGTAGGAATTGCTCAAGGTTTTTTTCTGCAAATATTAAGTAAATTGCATGTTAGTGTTTATTTATTATTTGCTTAAGCAATTTGTTCCTGGGGATGTAGTTATCATTCTCATGACTGGAGAGAAGAGAGTGAAGAAGTGTTGTTAAATTTAATGGTTCTCAGTGGTTTTAATAGGTGTGACAGAAGTTGTGATGTTTTGTATTTTAGACAGAAATCAAATTTTTGACATATTTTAGATATTTTTGTCAACTTAGATCTAATTTTTAATATTTTGGCTTTTTCCTATGTATTGATGAATTATAGTTAAATAACTACCTATATGCATTTACCTTGTTTATTTGAAATACATTTAGATAATGCAAGCATTAAGTAGAAACTATGCTTTCATTTTATTTTTAAAGAATGTCTTTTGAATGTTTAAACTGTTCCCTCTTTGAGTTTACTTGACAAAAGCTACCTTAATCTACAGGTGACTTTTGAAGCCCTTTAGGCCATAATAAAAGAATTGCTATACTCTCATCCAACTTTTCAAAAAACTTTGTGGGGAGGGGGCAAATTTTATGTTTATATTTTTCTCTAAAATGGAATTGGACATTGAATATGGCAAAATTGACCTGGTAAACACTAAATAATAACATTGTTAAGCTTTCATAGTTTATTTGACTTCCTGTGAATATAACAATAACCCAAAATCACAAATTCAACAAATATAAAGAAAATCTCATATACATGTATCTATAATGGAAACGGACAAGACATGGGATATTTCAAGTCTGTTATATAGTTTTTCGAAAAAGTAAATTTGAAAAAAAAATTAGTGCAGGTGTGAAAAATTGGGGCGGATGGGGATGAGAATCGAGGAGTATTTTTACTATGGCCTGAAGTCTCTTATTTTACTATTTCACTGGACACATATGTTCCATTAGACACTATTTTCAAGTTCATATATTTAGCATTTATATTAAAAGTCATGAATATAATACCAATTTTGCAAGCTTAGGATAAATAATTCATTCTTCTGCCCACTACTAATATTCCCTTGGGAAATTTTTAAGACCTTTCATTCCTGTGACATCACTTATGAGTGGTACAAGTCATATTTGTATAAGGTTTGTATGTACATGTACTAGTAACTTGTTGTCATTTACTTGTTCTAGTAATTTGTTGTCATGTGCATTTACTAGTAACATGTTGTCATATACATGTACTACAGTACTAGTAAAGTGTTTTCATGTACATCTACTTGTAATTTCTTATGTACATGTACTAGTATCTTGTTGTCATATACATGTACTTGTAACTTCTTGTTTATGTACATGTACTAGTACTTGTTGTCATATACATGTAGTAGTAACTTGTTGTCATGTACATGTACTAGTATCTTGTTGTCATATACATGTACTTGTAACTTCTTGTTTATGTACATGTACTAGTACTTGTTGTCATATACATGTAGTAGTAACTTGTTGTCATGTACATGTACTAGTATCTTGTTGTCATATACATGTACTTGTAACTTCTTGTTTATGTACATGTACTAGTACTTGTTGTCATATACACATACTAATAACTTGTTGTCATGTACTTGTACTAATAACTTGTTGTTATGTACATATACTAATAACTTGTTGTTATGTACTTGTACTAGTAACTTGTTGTTATGTACTTGTACTAATAACTTGTTGTTATGTACTTGTACTAATAACTTGTTGTTATGTACTTGTACTAGTAACTTGTTGTTATGTACTTGAACTAGTAACTTGTTGTTATGTACTTGTACTAATAACTTGTTGTCATATACATGTACTAATAACTTGTTGTCATATACATATACTAATAACTTGTTGTCATATACATATACTATTAACTTGTTGTCATGTACTTGTACTAATAACTTGTTGTTATGTACTTGTACTAATAACTTGTTGTCATGTACTTGTACTAGTAACTTGTTGTTATGTACTTGTACTAGTAACTTGTTGTCATGTGCTTGTACTAATAACTTGTTGTCATGTACTTGTACTAATAACTTGTTGTCATGTACTTGTACTAATAACTTGTTGTCATGTACTTGTACTAGTAACTTGTTGTCATGTACTTGTACTAGTAACTTGTTGTCATGTACTTGTACTAGTAACTTGTTGTCATGTACTTGTACTAGTAACTTGTTGTCATGTACTTGTACTAGTAACTTGTTGTTATGTACTTGTACTAGTAACTTGTTGTTATGTACTTGTACTAGTAACTTGTTGTTATGTACTTAAAGTGTTATTAGAATGATCCCAATTTTTAGGCATCGAGCGCCTATAGGGATCGTAAAAATTTTACCTCTTCGCCGCATTTCCTGGCCAAATCTCATTCGCGAAAGAAAATAGTACTTTCTTTAGATTCTAGAAATGCAGTTGTACTTCCTGATTGTCTTCTATTGCCTTGAAACATTTATTCGTAGAAATGTTTAATATGCAATGTGACGTAAATGACATACGTAAACATTGCGATTCATGATTAAATTATGTGAAGGTATATACAAGATTTGACCTTAACCAAGGGTCAAATTCCACGTTTATGCTTTCGGATATCCTCGACCTTTTTTTTTTGTAAAAGGCGAGATTGTTCCGAATGTTGTTTATAAACTTAGATATTGGGGCGTAAGGATACATGATGTCATGTTTTGATTAAAGATCGATTTGTGAACTGTGCGCGTAGTTATGGGTATGCAACTGTAGATACAGCAGTGAATTGAATTTTGAAAGTTTGAAGTGCATTTGCATTATTTGTTGTTAATAAACCTCAATGGTATATACAGTCCACTCTCGTTACAACGTCACTCGAAATAACTGCATATTTCGAAATCGGCAGAAATCTGCCCGTAATAAAAGTACATGCTCTTATTTGTGTTCTTTGTACTGGCATATTCGCCTTCTGGCATCGGCAGCGTGGAACAAATGTACATTTTCATACCAATTAAAATTCTATACACCGGCAGACTACCTTAACTGCCGATCTAGGAACTATCGACAATGGATTTCACGGCTGACCGCACCAAATATCCGGCACGCGGTTTAGTCTGTTATTTGCTTTTTTACAACGCACATGCGTTTACCTGTACATATGGCCACGGATGTATAGTTTAAGAACTGAACTATACTTCCCTGATATGGCTTCATTTGAAATAATAAAACACTAATTATGCAGGAACTGGAATATGTTTATTCTACACTCGGTATTTCTACGTAAATATTTTATACATTACATACACTGTACATATAAATTAACAGAACACAATAGAGTTCGGTAATGACCTTAATTATAGTTGTCTCCAAGTTTATTAATTAAAAATTTTTGATTTATATAATTTTATACGAAATAGCAGCAATTCGTATATATCAGCAATTTTAAATTCGTTTAAACGGCAAAATTCAGAAATACAGACATGGCCGTTGTAACGAGAGTTACTGCACCAGAGTCGTTGATGTACTCTATAGACTTGGGATTCCAAATTTCAAGGACTTGGAAATATTTACCATGATACCCCCGCCAAGGAAGTTGGGGGGGGGGGGGGTCCTATATAGGAATCACCACGTCCGTCTGTCCGTGCGTCCCGATTCGTGTCCGTTTGATAACTTATGTACCATAGGACTCAGGATGATCAAACTTGGTATGTGAATGTCTCATGGGAACAGGATGTGCCATGTACCAAAATGTGGTCACTGTGACCTTGACCTTGACTTAAGACCTGTTTGATAGTAAATCCTTGGCCACTTTGTGTCCGGAGCATAACTTTTTATTTGGTCAATAGATTTGGATAATATTTCACAGGATTGTTGCCCATGACCTAAGGATGTATCATGACCTTAACCCAAGGTCAAAGGTCAAGGTCAATGTGGAATTGGTTGTGAAATCCTGTCCGGACCATATCTTTTCACTGGACGGATGGATTTAGTGTGGCCCTTTGCCTAAGGATGTGGCATAGGTCAAAAGTTGATGTTACTGTGGATTTGGTTGTTAAAATACTATGCGGGCCATATCTTTATATGGGGTTGATGGATTTAGATATTTCGCAGGATCGCCCAAGGGTGTGTCATGGCCTTGACCTAAGTTTAAAGGTCAAGTTCAATGTGCACTTGGTTATTAAAATCGTTTGCGGGTCCTATCTTTTTATTTGGTCAATAGATTTGGATAATATCTCACAGGATTATTGCCCATGACCCATGGGTGTGTCATGACCTTGACCTAAGGTCAACAATGAAGATCACGGTGTACTTGGTGTTAAAGATCCTGTCCAGGCAATATCTTGTTATTGGGTGAATAGATTTGGATAATATTTCACAGGATTGTTGTCCATGACCTTAGGGTGTGGCATAGTTCAAGGTCGCTGTTTCTTTGGTGACTAAACTCATGTCTGATGGATTTTGGCAAGACTAAATGTTCAGCTTCCTGAATTATTGCATGTTCAAGTGTTTTGCCCCGTGGGGTATTTGTCCTGTTAGGACATCTCTAGTGTTTAGCTTGCCAGGACAAATGTCTGGAGACCTACTATCATACCCTTGTTGTCACATGTATCCAGTCATAGTTAATTTAAAGAAATTAATCAACATAGTTGCTCATTGTCCCACTTGCACTTAACACGGCTTGATAATCAGTCCTGCTCGATGCCTTTATGGCCTTTCAGGCCTTTGATTCTATATTGTGTGCCTATCTACATAAACGAGTCGCTCACAAAATATTATGCTCATGCGTGACGCTGATCTCAAGATATATACAATAAGCAATAAAATGTTCGATAGCTTTTTTCAGTACTTAATTGTCATACCGGTAATATGTGACGTCAGAAGTTGTGCAGGTGCTACTTTTCCCTGATTTTTCATTATTACGTTAAACTTTGAATTGTGACGTCATACTAACTAATATGTTAAAAGTTGTACAAAGGTTCTGTAATAAGTTAAACCGGAAGTCTTTCATTTTGTTCATGATACTAGGAAAACAAGTATTTTAAAACATTTCCCAGAGAAATACTTAAGAATGAAAATTTGTAATTTCTATCAATGGAAGAATAATTCAATTGGTACAGCATGAAAACGCAAAATTCTCCAGCATTCTAACAGCACTTTAAGTAACTTGTAAAACAACAAGAATTATTATATGCCCGTCATAAGACGGGACATATAATGTAATGGCTTTGCCCTTGCATCTGTCTATCCAAGGTCATATGTTTTCTGGTATTGGATTGAAACTTGGCATATAACTTTATATCAATAAGGTTAGGTAACAGTTTGCAATTTGGTATGATTGACTTGGTTTTGCCAGAGTTATGGCAATAGTTACCCATTGCACAGAATTGTTGGCAAAGGGGGATTGTTTCCATACTTTCAAATTCATCCCTTCAGACTAACCGATGGGCATATTGTCCAACGCTAGGTTTTTGTTTTTATTCTGCAGTTGCTAAGACCACTCTTCCCTGGAAAAAGCATCCTTGTGTTTAGAAGTCAGATGATTTATATATTTGTCATAGTCTGGTCAGAGGATGATGAGTCATATAAAGGACACATATAATTATAATAATTATATTTTTCTACTAGAATCCTTAAAAAATGTATAAAACCCTTTGCTTTTCTGCAGATGACATAAAAATGTGACTTTGAACTTGTCCAGAATGAGCTTTAAGTGTTCATTGATAGGTTGGTGGAGTCAGGTTTTTCTTTGGTCATATCAAGATAAGGATTTAGGAGGCAACTAACCTCAGTGGTGCAACTCGGGAGTCAAACATAGACCACCTGCACTGCAAGCCAGTTGCTTAACCACACCTTCAACTCAGCGGTAGATCATGGAATATCATATTACAGTGCATTACTTAACAATATGCCCTCATGTAATGTTAATAAAGCTGCCCCAATGAACACCAAAGGTTAACAAACATGTGCATTTACAGAAGAATGGGTTAAAATAGCTGAAACTCTTTCAGGTTATGTGTAAAACACATGTTTGTAAAGTCTTAAATACAGATAGTGTATAGGGAAGTATTACTGAATGTAACATAAAGCATAAAGTTAATCACATAAATGTTATAATTTTTTTTATTCAGCTTAATGAATGAATTAGAACCAATACTCCAGACATTTCTAAAGAATTGCAAAGATAATGCTGTTCTTCGGCTTCCTGCAATAGAGTATAAGACGTCATTTTTTACTCAAGTAAGACATAAATTATACTTACCATTGATCTATAACAATTAGTGGCTTAATAACGATCATAATAATAAGTCAATATGATCAGAGGGTGACTGACAAGTCAATATGATGGTAATTATCAATCTGTGTGATCAGCTAGCTAGAGGGTGACTGACAAGTCAATATGATGGTAATTATCAATCTGTGTGATCAGAGGGTGACTGACAAGTCAATATGATGGTAATTACCAGTCTGTGTGATCAGAGGGTGACTGACAAGTCAACATGATGGTAATTATCAGTCTGTGAGATCAGAAGGTGACTGACAAGTCAACATGATGGTAATTATCAGTCTGTATTATCAGCTAGCTAGAGGGTGACTGATAAGTCAATATGATGGTAATTATCAGTCTGTGTGATCAGCTACCTAGAGGGCGAGTGACAAGTCAATATGATGGTAATTATCAGTCTGTGTGATCAGAGGGTGACTGACAAGTCAACATGATGGTAATTATCAGTCTGTGAGATCAGAGGTTGACTGACAAGTCAATATGATGGTAATTACCAGTCTGAGTGATCAGAGGGTGACTGACAAGTCAACATGATGGTAATTATCAGTCTGTGAGATCAGAGGGTGACTGACAAGTCAACATGATGGTAATTACCAGTCTGAGTGATCAGAGGGTGACTGACAAGTCAATATGATGGTAATTACCAGTCTTTGTGATCAGAGGGTGACTGACAAGTCAACATGATGGTAATTTTCAGTCTGTGTTATCAGCTAGCTAGAGGGTGACTGATAAGTCAATATGATGGTAATTATCAATCTGTGTGATCAGCTAGCTAGAGGGTGACTGACAAGTCAATATGATGGTAATTACCAGTCTGTGTGATCAGAGGGTGACTGACAAGTCAATATGATGGTAATTACCAGTCTGTGTGATCAGAGGGTGACTGACAAGTCAACATGATGGTAATTATCAGTCTGTGTGATCAGCTAGCTAGAGGGTGAGTGACAAGTCAATATGATGGTAATTACCAATCTGTGTGATCAGCTAGCTAGAGGGTGACTGACAAGTCAACATGATGGTAATTACCAATCTGTGTGATCAGCTAGCTAGAGGGTGACTGACAGTCATTATGATGGTAATTATCAGTCTGTGTGATCAGCTAGCTAGAGGGTGACTGACAGTCATTATGATGGTAATTACCAATCTGTGTGATCAGCTAGCTAGAGGATGACTGACAAGTCAACATGATGGTAATTACCAATCTGTGTGATCAGCTAGCTAGAGGGTGACAGACAGTCAATATGATGGTAATTACCAATCTGTGTGATCAGCTAGCTAGAGGGTGACTGACAGTCATTATGATGGTAATTACCAATCTGTGTGATCAGCTAGCTAGAGGGTGACTGACAGTCAATATGATGGTAATTACCAATCTGTGTGATCAGCTAGCTAGAGGGTGACAGACAGTCATTATGATGGTAATTACCAATCTGTGTGATC
This sequence comes from Pteria penguin, assembly GCA_035048485.1. Taxonomy (NCBI): domain Eukaryota; kingdom Metazoa; phylum Mollusca; class Bivalvia; order Pterioida; family Pteriidae; genus Pteria; species Pteria penguin. The sequence goes on from CM068580.1 coordinate 726,668, forward strand.
AGCTAGCTAGAGGGTGACAGACAGTCATTATGATGGTAATTACCAATCTGTGTGATCAGCTAGGTAGAGGATGACTGACAGTCATTATGATGGTAATTACCAGTCTTTGTGTTCATTATTGGGGAGAAGTCTCATTAGTTTTCTTTTATTTACAGAACATATATTCAATGTACTTTATTGACATTCCTAGTGCGACTGCCCTTGATTATGTTTCCATATAGTTACATTTAGTCATTCCAATGTAAACCATCTGTGGGTGGGCATCAGTTGTACGCAATATCAAGCTTTACTAACGGTGGTCTTTGCATCAAGTCTGCACAACGTCAAGCTTTACTAATAGTGGTCTGTGCATCAAGTCTGCACAACGTCAAGCTTTACTAATGGTGGTCTGTGCATCAGGTCTGTGCAACGTCAAGCTTTACTAATAGTGGTCTCTGCATCAGGTCTGCGCAACGTCAAGCTTTACTATTGTGGTCTGTGCATCAGGTCTGCACAACGTCAAGCTTTACTAACAGTGGTCTGTGCATCAGGTCTATGCAACGTCAAGCTTTCCTTACAGTGGTCTGGGCATCAGGTCTATGCAATGTCAAGCTTTACTTACAGTGGTCAGGGCATCAGGTCTACACAATGTCAAGCTTTATTTACAGTGGTCAGGGCATCAGGTCTACACAATGTTAAGCTTTACTTACAGCGGTCAGGGCATCAGGTCTACACAATGTCAAGCTTTACTTACAGCGGTCAGGGCATCAGGTCTACACAGTGTCAAGCTTTACTTACAGCGGTCAGGGCATCAGGTCTACACAATGTCAAGCTTTACTTACAGCGGTCAGGGCATCAGGTCTACACAATGTCAAGCTTTACTTACAGCGGTCAGGGCATCAGGTCTACACAGTGTCAAGCTTTACTTACAGCGGTCAGAGCATCAGGTCTACACAATGTCAAGCTTTACTTACAGCGGTCAGAGATCAGGTCTATGTAATATCATGCATTACTTAAGGTGGATCCAGACTACTGTAACTTAAGGTGGATCCAGACTACTGTAACTTCATAACTTTGTGTCATATTCATCCATATTCTCATACATTCAACATTGATATCCTCATACTAGATACAATGATATTGCCATTCTCTGAACACCAACATTGATATCCTCATGCTAGATACAATGATATTGCCATTCTCTGAACACTAACATTACGCATACGGCGTATTCATATCTCAGTTAATATGTTATTCCAGAGCATGTTCAAATTACAATGACTTTGTTCTGAGGGCTAGGCGACTTTCAGTTAAGCTGCTTAACCAGGGTTATATATGTGCTAGACTAGCAACGTCACTGAGGAAGTTCTACGGTCGTTACGAAACTCTTATTACTCTATATGATATCTCGTTATCCAGACTTTTAAATGATATTCTGGACTGAGACCGATTCTGACCATTTTACACAGATTTGACACCTTCTATACTAGAAGGTTACCTACTTCGACTTCTCCATATATAAATACATATGGAATTTACACAATTGACTCTTTCTACTGGGTATATGTGATGGGTGTTGCTAGCAAGCAGGAGATGTTCACTCTCCCTGGGCACCTGATCTCACTCCATCACAGGGGTTCACATATGCTCTTCAAGTAGACATATTTTGTTATTTTCCATTTGTTTTTCATTTTCACTGATTTTGTATGTCCTTTGGTTTCATGATTTTGGACTTGTGGTTTGGATTTATCCATCGTCTTTACATTGATATCCTCATACTAGATACAATGATATTGCCACTCTCTGAACACCAACATTGATATCCTCAAGCTAGATACAATGATATTGCCATACTCTGAACACCAACATTGATATCCTCATGCTAGATACAATGATATTGCCATTCTCTGAACACCAACATTGATATCCTCACGCTAGATACAATGATATTGCCATTCTCTGAACACCAACATTGATATCCTCATGCTAGATACAATGATATTGCCATTCTCTGAACACCAACATTGATATCCTCATGCTAGATACAATGATATTGCCATTCTCTGAACACCAACATTGATATCCTCATACTAGATACAATGATATTGCCATTCTCTGAACACCAACATTGATATCCTCATGCTAGATACAATGATATTGCCATTCTCTGAACACCAACATTGATATCCTCATACTCTGAACAATGATATTGCCATACTCTGAACACCTACATTGTCATACTCTGAATATTGATACTGTCCTACTCTGAATGCTGATACTGCCATTCTTTAAACACCTACATTGTCGTACTCTGAACACAAGTATTATCATACTCTGAGCACTGATATTGTCATACTCTGAACACTGATATTGTCATACTCTGAACACTGTCATACTCTGAACACCGATATTGTCATAATCTGAACACTGATATTGTCATACTCTGAACACTGATATTGTCATACTCTGAACACCGATTTAGTGTCGTACTCTGAGCAGGGATATGGTCATACTAGAAACACTGATATTGTCATACCAAGATATTATACCCCTTGCAAATGAAGTATGGAGTAGGGGTGGGGGAAGCAATCACCCTGTCCATTTGTTCTTCTGTCAAGTTCTGAAAGCTGATTTCTCTTACAGTATTAGGAATAGGGCTTTCATGTTTCACACACACATTCAACATAACAAGTACTACATTGATTTTTATACCAAGTCATAAGACCTAGTGACCCTGACCTTGAACTTTGGTCTTTTAATTATACTTTAATTAGAAGTTCTGTAAGCAGATTTTTCTTACAGTTTAGGGGGTAGGGGTTTCATATTTCACACATGCATTCACCATAACAAGTTCTACATACTGATACCAAGTCATTTGATTTGGTGACCTTGACCTTGAAGTTTGAACTTTTAATACTAATTTTATTAAGAAAGCAGATTTCTTTTATAATGTATGAGACAGGGGCTTCATATTTGTTATTCTCATTGATTATACCTCTTGAACATTAATAGTTAGAGTTTCAATATATCGTACAGATGTATACCATCACCTTGATCTAGACTCACTTAGTCTATGAAAAGATTTGTTGTTATTCTTCTTTGCTGCCACAGGGAGTATTTGTCCTGATAGGACAGTTCTAGTTGTTGTTATCCACTAAACAGGGATATGGTCATACTCTTAACACTGATATTGTCATACTCTAAACACTGATATTGCCATACTCTAAACACTGATATTACCATTCTCTAAACACTCTGATATTGCCATACTCTAAACACTGATATGGTCATACTCTAAACACTGATACGGTCATACTCTAAACACTGATATTAGTATACCATTCTCTAAACACTGATATTGCCATACTCTTAACACTGATACTGTCATATTCTAAACACTGATATTGTTGTACTCTGAACACTGATATTGCCATACTCAAAAACTGATATTGCCATACCCAAAAACTGATATTGCCATACTATTAACACCGATATTGCCATACTCTAAACACTGATATTACCATTCTCTAAACACTGATATTGCCATACTCTAAACACTGATATGGTCATACTCTGAGCACTGATATTGCCATACTCTAAACACTGATATTGTCATACTCTAAACACTGATATTGCCATACTCTAAACACTGATATTACCATTCTCTAAACACTGATATTGCCATACTCTAAACACTGATATTACCATTCTCTAAACACTGATATTGCCATACTCTAAACACTGATATTGCAATACTCTAAACACTGATATTGCATTACTCTAAACACTGACATTGCCATACTCTAAACACTGATATGGTCATATTCTAAACACTGATATTGTTATACTCTGAACACTGATATTGCCATACTCTAAACACTGATATTGCCATACCCAAAAACTGATATTGCCATACTATTAACACTGATACTGTCATATTCTAAACACTGATATTGTCATACTCTAAACACTGATATTGTGATACTCTGAACACTGATATTGTCATATTCTAAACACTAATATTGCCATACTCTGAACACTGATATGGTCATACTCTGAACACTGATATTGTCATACTCTAAACACTGATAATGCCATACTCTAAACACTGATATTGTCATATTCTAAACACTGATATTGTCATACTCTGAGCACTGATATTGCCATACTCTAAACACAGATATTACCATTCTCTAAACACTGATATTGCCATACTCTAAACACTGATATGTTCAAATTACAATGACTTTGTTCTGAGGGCTAAGCGACTTTCAGTTAAGCTGCTCAACCAGGGTTATATATGTGCTAGACTAGCATCGTCACTGAGGAAGTTCTACGGTCGTTACGAGACTCTTATTACTCCATATGATATCTCGTTATCCAGACTTTTAAATGATATTCTGGACTGAGACCGATTCCGATCACTTTACACAGATTTGACACCTTCTATACTAGAAGGTTACCTACTTCGACTTCTCCATATATAGATACATATGGAATTCACACGATTTGACTCTTTCTACGGGGTATATGTGACGGGTGTTGCTAGCAAGCAGGAGATGCTCACTCTCCCCGGGCACCTGATCTCACTCCATCACAGGGGTTCACATATGCTCTTCAAGTAGACATATTTTGTTATTTTCCATTTGTTTTTCATTTTCACTGATTTTGTATGTCCTATGGTTTCATGATTTTTGGACTTGTGGTTTGGATTTATCCATCATCTTTACATGGTCATACTCTGAACACTGATATTGTCATACTCTAAAGACTGATAATGCCATACTCTAAACACTGATATTGTCATATTCTGAGCACTGATATTGCCATACTCTAAACAAAGATATTACCATTCTCTAAACACTGATATGGTCATACTCTAAACACTGATATTGCCATACTCTAAACACTGATATTACATTTCTCTAAACACTGATATTGCCATACTCTAAACACTGATATGGTCATACTCTGAGCACTGATATTGCCATACTCTAAACACTGATATTGTCATACTCTAAACACTGATATTGTCATACTCTAAACACTGATATTGCCATACTCTAAACACTGATATTACCATTCTCTAAACACTGATATTGCCATACTCTAAACACTGATATTGTCATACTCTGAACACTGATATGGTCATATTCTAAACACTGATATTGCCATACTCTAAACACTGATATGGTCATACTCTAAACACTGATATTGCCATACTCTAAACACTGACATTGCCATACTCTGAACACTGATATGGTCATATTCTAAACACTGATATTGTTATACTCTGAACACTGATATTGCCATACTCTAAACACTGATATTGCCATACCCAAAAACTGATATTGCCATACTATTAACACTGATACTGTCATATTCTAAACACTGATATTGTCATACTCTAAACACTGATATTGTGATACTCTGAACACTGATATTGTCATATTCTAAACACTAATATTGCCATACTCTGAACACGGATATGGTCATACTCTGAACACTGATATTGTCATACTCTAAACACTGATAATGCCATACTCTAAACACTGATATTGTCATATTCTAAACACTGATATTGTCATACTCTGAGCACTGATATTGCCATACTCTAAACAAAGATATTACCATTCTCTAAACACTGATATTGCCATACTCTAAACACTGATATGGTCATACTCTGAACACTGATATTGTCATACTCTAAAGACTGATAATGCCATACTCTAAACACTGATATTGTCATATTCTAAACACTGATATTGTCATACTCTAAACACTGATATGGTCATACTCTGAGCACTGATATTGCCATACTCTAAACAAAGATATTACCATTCTCTAAACACTGATATTGCCATACTCTAAACATTGATATTGTCATACTCTGAACACTGATATGGTCATATTCTAAACACTGATATTGCCATACTCTAAACACTGATATGGTCATACTCTAAACACTGATATTGCCATACTGTAAACACTGATATTGTTATACTCTGAACACTGATATTGCCATACTATTAACACTGATACTGTCATATTCTAAACACTGATATTGTCATACTCTAAACACTGATATTGTGATACTCTGAACACTGATATTGTCATATTCTAAACACTGATATTGCCATACTCTAAACACTGATATGGTCATACTCTGAACACTGATATTGTCATACTCTATACAGTGATATTGTCATATTCTAAACACTGATATTGCCATACTCTAAACACTGATATGGTCATATTCTAAACACTGATATTGTCATACTCTAAACACTAATATGGTCATACTCTGAGCACTGATATTGCCATACTCTAAACTGATATTACCATTCTCTAAACACTGATGGTCATACTCTGAGCACTGTTATTGCCATACTCTGAACACTGATATGGTCATATTCTAAACGCTGATATTGCCATACTCCAAACACTGATATTGTCATACTCTGAACACTGATATTGCCATTCTCTAAACACTGATATTGTCTTACTCTAAACACTGATATTGCCATACTCTAAACACTGATATGGTCATACTCTAAACACTGATATTGCCATACTCTAAACACTGATATTAGTATACCATTCTCTAAACACTGATATTGCATTACTCTAAACACTGATATTGCCATACTCTGAACACTGATATGGTCATATTCTAAACACTGATATTGTTATACTCTGAACACTGATATTGCCATACCCAAAGACTGATATTGCCATACTATTAACACTGATACTGTCATATTCTAAACACTGATATTGTCATATTCTAAACACTGATATTGCCATACTCTAAACACTGATATTGTCATACTCTAAACACTGATATGGTCATATTCTAAACACTGATATGGCCATACTCTAAACACTGATATTGCCATACTCTAAACACTGATATTAGTATACCATTCTCTAAACACTGATATTGCATTACTCTAAACACTGATATTGCCATACTCTAAACACTGATATTAGTATACCATTCTCTAAACACTGATATTGCATTACTCTAAACACTGATATTGCCATACTCTGAACACTGATATGGTCATATTCTAAACACTGATATTGTTATACTCTGAACACTGATATTGCCATACCCAAAGACTGATATTGCCATACTATTAACACTGATACTGTCATATTCTAAACACTGATATTGTCATATTCTAAACACTGATATTGCCATACTCTAAACACTGATATTGTCATACTCTAAACACTGATATGGTCATATTCTAAACACTGATATGGCCATACTCTGAACACTGATATTGCCATACTCTAAACACTGATATGGTCATATTCTAAACACTGATATGGTCATATTCTAAACACTGATATGGTCATACTCTGAGCACTGATATTGCCATACTCTAAACACTGATATTGCCATACTCTAAACACTGATATGGTCATACTCTAAACACTGATATTGCCATACTCTAAACACTGATATTAGTATACCATTCTCTAAACACTGATATTGCAATACTCTAAACACTGATATTGCCATACTCTGAACACTGATATGGTCATATTCTAAACACTGATATTGTTATACTCTGAACACTGATATTGCCATACTCAAAAACTGATATTGCCATACTATTAACACTGATACTGTCATATTCTAAACACTGATATTGTCATATTCTAAACACTGATATTGCCATACTCTAAACACTGATATGGTCATACTCTAAACACTGATATGGTCATACTCTAAACACTGATATTGCCATACTCTAAACACTGATATGGTCATACTCTGAGCACTGATATTGCCATACTCTAAACACTGATATTGTCATACTCTGAACACTGATATTGTCATATTCTAAACACTGATATTGCCATACTCTAAACACTGATATGGTCATACTCTAAACACTGATATTGCCATACTCTAAACACTGATATTGCCATACTCTAAACACTGATATTAGTATACCATTCTCTAAACACTGATATTGCAATACTCTAAACACTGATACTGTCATATTCTAAACACTGATATTGTTGTACTCTGAACACTGATATTGCCATACTCAAAAACTGATATTGCCATACCCAAAAACTGATATTGCCATACTATTAACACCGATACTGTCATATTCTAAACACTGATAATGCCATACTCTAAACACTGATATTGCTATACTCTAAATACTGATATTGTCATACTCTAAACACTGATATTGCCATACTCTAAACACTGATAATGCCATACTCTAAACACTGATATTGCCATACTCCAAACACTGATATGGTCATACTCCAAACACTGATATGGTCATACTCTGAACACTGATATTGCCATACTCTAAACACTGATATTGCCATACTCTAAACACTGATATTGTCATACTCTAAACCCCATTATTGTTTATATATGTATTTTATGGTTGATTTACTTTGTCCTCTTTGATCTGTAATTGTCTGACCTTTACACATACATCTGCTAAAGGCTGTGTTTCTAAAGTTGATTTGTCCATTGTTTTATTTATGTTTGAAGCAGATCCTTGTTACAGTTTTATGGTCGAAACACTAATTTTAGCCATAAGTGACCTTTACCTTTGTAACAGTCATGTGAAGTTTGAAGCACATCTATAGTAAAGAATAGCTACATGTACCTTTGTAAGAACCAGATACTTTTTACAAGCTCATGATGACTTTTAAACTGGAGGTATGATCAAAGTAATACCATGCCCAAGTGTCATGGGTAACAATTACATAAAATAATTAATTTCACCATATGTAGCAGTTATATTTTTATAAAAATTTTCAAAAATCTCTTAGATGGATGCACAGACACTGAGGAAGATTCATATATACCCAATAGTAAACTTTGTGTGCGGGGTATATAATGATATAATTATCTATTTTGGGGCATAAATATAACCTACCTTATTAAGGTTTGTGGTGTAAATTTTATCATTTGAATTAAGAAAAATATAACAATTTTTTATTGTAACACGAAGTGTTACACTGTTATGGACCCGGGTCATGGGCGCTGCCATATTGGGATTCACCCCTTTACTCATGTATTCCTACACTCAGTGAAATAGGTCCATGATTATGTGCATTAAATTTGCAAATATTCATGAACATTTGATACTTCTGGTATGCTAATAACTACATATTCAGCAAATTATTTAGGAAGATGTATGGAAAGTCTATACCAGAGCTGAACAAACACGATGATTATTTTTGAAACTAGCTGGCATGGAACCTATGTTTTCATTCAGTCGTTGATTACTACGCACTGATCGCACATTTTCGGGTCTTTCCGTCAGCCCTTGCCAACCACAATAACAACATGCTTTTGATGACGTTATGGCGAAAAATTGATGTTTTACTTGATTAAATTGGGACAGCAGACTGTATAAGTTATTTTTTTGCCTTTCCGTATTGTAAACATTCTGCGTAAGTTTCACCAGAGCTGGGTGTAAACGTGAAATTGCCCCCCAAACTCCACGTTGCTAAGGGACGAATAGCGTCATGCATAAAATTCTTCCGAGAAACGAATTGATATTTAGTGCACCGACATAAGAAGTTTCTTCGGTTTCATATTCTTAAAATTCCATGATTAAATTATTAATCACAAATTGATTCATACATGAGTGACTTGACATCGCATCGTAAACAGCTGAACAGGCAAATTTGCTCCGGCGCGGCGAGATGAAATAACATGATGGAAAGCATGTTGCACGGTGGTACGCATGCATGTTATGTACGTTGTGAGTTTTGTTGGTTTAACTTGATTGTAATAATTGTGCACGTGAATGGTATAACTTGCAAATCGTCTTTGATATGAGATATATATTTTCTATATTTATTTCAGATGGACGTTAAGAGCAGTGAACGAAGTTGGTTCAGACAGAATTTTTGATAGTTGGAGTCAGAGGCAATGTGGACAAAGAGTAGGTATAATGATTTATTATGTAATAATAAATTTGCGGACGGTATATCGTGGTTATACATGTTTGAACGCTAATGTGTGGACCAATCAGAATTAACAAAACAAGTGAATTAGAATGTCTTTTTAACATCACTTTTTGTCCCCTGCTTTTGTGAAAGCAAGGGGACATTACATCACATAATACTCATTCCTCCAACTGTCAGTCTGTCACAAAAACTTTAACCTGGGCTATATCTTTTGATCCAGTAGGGGTACATCTTCACATGTAGATTCCTTGTGATGAGACTTTTTAATTAAGATAATTACTTTTGACATCTTAGAATTCTTTGAATTCACTTGTTTATCTTGACAGTTGTATATCCTCAGGAACACCCTCATCTGATTACAGCCCCCTCCGAATTTCAAACATGGATTCACCATATCTTCTCTGTCTTTGTACAATCCACAGCAAATGATCTGAGCAAGGACAGTTTTAGATCACCTTCACATAGTTTTTATGATCTTGTGCTATAGGCCTGACATCTGCAACTGGAAAACTCAGTTTTGGACAAACTACAAATGCTACAAGTAGCAAACGTCTTGGGATATCACTTGATGGCATGCTTTGGATGCTGCATGTGACAATTTTTCGGTTTGACTGGCATAATTAGCCTTTTAGTGTACCTCGATTCTGGACAAGCTACATGCAAATACCAAACTTACACTAATTAATTATTCATCTTGCAGACTCGAAAAAAATCTTTCAAGCTGTACCTGACATACTTTTTGACACCCGCTTTTTGTGAAAGTGTGGGGACATGAAATCTTATTTGTCCATCTGTCTCTGTCTGTCTGTCACAAAAACTTTAACCTTGGTCATAACATAGGGCCATTATATCTGGCATGTTTGTGCCTAGTTGCAATACCTTTCCTGTATCTGTAGACATGCACAACAATGACAATGTCACAGATCACTGTACCCCTACTGTTAGAGTGTCAAAAGCAGGGGACCACAATTCTCTGAATTTGCTTGTTTCATTTGAGTCATTTTGGTATCCTGTTTTGGGCACATTAGTATCACAGTTATGGACAGTACAAGTACCAAAGTTGCACAAATGATTCATCTATGGGATGCATACTAGAGTACCTGGTTCGATTGCTTCATGTGACAGTGTTCTACTTCAGCGATTTGGTTAACCTGTTGGGGGTACCTCAGTTTGCGACAAACTAGAAAAAATAAAAGCCTTCTGACTTGGCCGTATGCCAAGCCACCTCGACTAAACAGTGTGTGAAAATGGTTCATCTTGGGATGCTGACTTGAATGCAAGCTTTGTATAACTATTCCCACTTCAATTTTGTTTCATTAAAAGAAAATTGATTAAAATAACTCAATAATGATTCAAGTGTCATTTTGAATTTGTGCTGTTAATTGTGAGAATGAAACTAGTCCTGAATTAAGGGGGTAGTCTGGTGAAGTAGTGAGATGAATTAAAATCTACAACTGGCTATTTCATGCATATTCTATAAGAACAGATAGAAGTAGATTAAATAATAAAAAAAATGCATCATGTTATGGAGCAAATTATTGTACTAGAATCAATGCAGATTAACACTGTGTCATGTCTGTTTAATAGAGAAATGTCATTTTAGAGCAGTTTATACATTTTTTTTTTTTGTTCACAAATATGACACAGAAAAGTTTGGGTTTTTTTATTTTGATAGATAAACTTATGAATTTATACTGATTGATTGAAAAAATAACTAGGATTAGGGAAAGCTCTGACAACTTACGAAGCCTTTCATAGTGGCTATAGTAACTAAACAAACCTACTAAAATGATGACAATTTCACAAGAAGTACACTTATTTGAAAATTTCTGAAATCTGCATCACTGTGATGTTACACTGTAATGTGCAATGGTCTGTCATAAGTCAAAACAACATAAAATTACAATAGGTAATGGAACATTTTACAAAGAAATTTGGTAGATATTACACACAACCCCCCCCCTCCCATTTTGCTATCACCTCATTTGTGTGTAATATATATTGAATGAAATATTTCCTTTTCATGATTAAGAAAGGAATTGATTTGTATACATATAAGCTTAAAATGACATTTCAAATTAAAACTATATTTAGATTCGATATAATCAAAATATATAAACATATTAATGCCCTCCCCCCTTTTAGGACGATGGAGGCTATTTGGAAAACAAGTACATATATTTCCTTGAAAAATCTGCCTTTGTGGCACATATATAACTACTTCAATGAATATGTCGGTAACAACATCGCAGTATTATTTAAAAGTTTAAAATATCTTCTTTTTAATGATAAGTAAATCATGCCTCTACTGTGAACAAGTCCGAAGATATAATGGCTCAAAGACACCATACTTTTCAACAGACAGTATATACAGCAGGAGCGACGACATCACATCATTAAGATGTAACGTTTCAATGACATCATCCTCTACTGCATGACGTAAATCTGCAGCCCTTTTCAAATATGTTAGCACTCTGAGGGTTAAAAATAAAAACCCTCTCTTGTTCATTAAATTTAGGTTTGATTGTTTCAAGATAATTAAATATACTGGCCTTCGCTTTTAGTTGACTATCTTGTGCTTTTTTGGGGTGGGGGGTTAAAATATTTTACTTTTCCCATTTCGTATTTGCCGGCATAGAGATCTATATCAGCATTGTCGATTGCTAGAGCAACGGAAACCGGTATGTCGTAAACAAGTTTTGGTGAATAGAATAACTCTAAAAACGGTTTTCTTCAATATCACATGATAATTTACAAACACATGCATAATAGACATATTATTGAATATTACTTCTGTATTTTCTATCACGACTAAAAATGTTACATCATCGTGACAGTACGAGTTACCTCCCGTTGGGCAGATTACCTTTAGGCGTAAATCGCTCACCAGACTAAGTCCTTGATACTGTTGATAAAATGATTTCCTCTTGATCTTCATATGAGTGTTACTCAGGACCTTCAGTCCTTTGATTATATCTATAATTATTTCTTAATTTTATAAAAGTTTTAACAATCTTTATTTTGAGAAGACTGTTTTCTTTATGTCCTTGATGACATCACACATTTTTACCATAGGTTGAATAAATTGTTTTAGGTCTATAGTTGTCACAACCAGTGTCAAAATCAGATTTTTATTTTATCCAACTTTATGTATAGTTTCAGGGTTTTCCCATTACTCTCAAGGTATAGCTGAGGGTAACTTTAAGTCTTCTTTTCACTACAATAACAAGGACAGCCTTCTTAAGTGTGAATCCTGATTCTCTCTACTTGCATTTTGCATGCATTAATAAAACTTTCAAATTGACTGTTGCTAGCAAAAATTCCATTACAGGATCTGTGATACTAAGATGATATAGCTGACAGCTGATAAAGTGTTGTCTTGATCATCCAGTAGATCTTAGGTTCAAGTCTATCCTGTAATATGTCTTTTCTTCTGATAAGTAAAAATGATGCTCACATGTCACCATTGATATTCCATAAATAAGATCCCTTGCTTTATTGGGTAGAAATTTTATGAGTAGTGCATCAGATAAATGCTGTCACTGAGAAAATACAACAATCTTGACAGGATGTAAAAATCACAGAAAGGATAATAAATATTCATCATGTTACCATAGAGGCTTTTAATATCATATTACATCAAAGAAATAGGGAATTTTATCCCATTGTGGTCATGGAATTACATCAGATACGTTTTGTGATATTAATAATATACACAATGTTTTATTGACAGTTTGGTTTGTTGTCGGGGAGAACTGTGAAGAATCTGCTACGAAATCCTCAGACATCTATCATGCAGGTTTGTCTTTCAGAATACTTGACATGTATATGTATTCATTTAGATTTGAGTTCATTAAGGACAGAAAGGGTAGAGATTTGTGACATTTCAGTGTAGTCATGAAATAAGAGCACAACAAATGCTTTCTTCCCTCATTCAGAATTAAATTTTCTGACTTAAAAAAGTACACATACAAAATGATTTTGTTTTAATCAAATGTATAATGAACATATGAAAATGTATTATGAACTCCTAGAAGTTGTCATGAACATGTTAAGATGTAGATGTTTTGACTATGTTAAACTGTTTACCTAGTATGAGGTACTTTAAATGTAGTACAATCTGTTGAGGAAACAGTTGATTTTATGTCAAGTTTTAATAATTTAATTATTTCCACATATAACGCATATACCAATGCACAGAGCTAAATTTCGTGTATTTCTATCATAGACAATGTCCCTTCAATTCATACATAATCAGGGCTGCATGTAAACACAAGTCTGGTTCAGTCTATATATTAAACTATATATCAAGTGTTTTCTGACTGAATAAGTCAGTTTTAAATTCAATAGAATAAAATAAAATATAAAATCATTAGTGCCTTTTTCTTTCATTTCGTGGTTTTTTTTTCTATCTCATACATATACTATCTCTATTTTGAAATACCTGTAATTAGTTATAAGAAATTAAGAAAACAAATTTCTATCTATCGATGACAAAAACTGATGCACATCTGTATAATCTGCGAAGCACATTATATTTAGTTTTTGTCTATACATCGATAGACAGAAAATTTTTTACAGTCATTTCTTAAATGTTTCAGTTAGTGGTTATTTTGATATTTGCTGCCATTGTTGGTGCTATATACTGGAGATTAGACAATGACTGTTCATCTGGTATTCAGAACAGGTAAGCTGCTATTCCAGAGGTTCTGCTTCATATACTGAGGACACTTTAGCTTCTATTCCAGAAGTTGTGTGTTATGTACATGTACCCAGGACAAATATGCTGCTATTCCATTAGTTAATTTTGTATACTCAGGATAAATAAATAGCATAAAGTTTAGAGGCTCAGTCCGTAGCAGGTTTAGCTCAGAGTTTGGAGGCTCAGTCCGTAGCAGGTTATCTCAGAGTTTAGAGGCTCAGTCCATAGCAGGTTTAGCTCAGAGTTTAGAGGCTCAGTCCGTAGCAGGTTATCTCAGAGTTTAGAGGCTCAGTCCATAGCAGGTTTAGCTTGGGGATTAGAGGCTCAGTCCTTAGTGGCTTTAGCACAGAGTTTAGAGGCTGTGTCCGTAACAGGTTTAGCACAGATTTTAGAGGCTCAATCAGCCCCTAGCTGGTTTAGCACAAAGTTAAAAAGATCAGTCCTTAGCAGGTTTGGCATAGAGGTAATCAGAGAGGTTCAGTCCCTAGCAGGTTTGGCATAGAGTTGAGAGGTTCAGTCCATAGCAGCTTTAGGACAGAGTTTAAAGGCTCATTCCCTAGCAGGTTTGGCATGGAGTTGAGAGGTTCAGTCCCTAGCAGGTTCAGCATAGAGTTTAGAGGCTCATTCCCTAGCAGGTTTGGCATAGAGTTCAGAGGTTCAGTCCATAGCAACTTTAGGACAGAGTTGAGAGGCTCATTCCCTAGCCTGTTTGGCATGGAGTTCAGAGGTTCAGTACCTAACAGGTTTGGCATAGAGTTGAGAGGTTCAGTCCATAGCAGGTTTGGCATGGAGTTGAGATGTTCAGTCTCTAGCAGGTGTGGCATGGAGTTGAGATGTTCAGTCCATAGCAGCTTTAGCACAAAGTTTAGAAGATCAGTCCCTAGCAGATTTGGCATAGAGTTGAGAGGTTCAATCCATAGCAGCTTTAGCACAAAGTTTAGAGGCTCAGTCCCTAGCAGGTTTGGCATGGAGTTGAGAGATTCAGTCCGTAGCAGGTTTGGCTTAGAGTTCGGAGGTTCAGTCCATAGCAGCTTAAGCACAGAGTTTAGAGGCTCAGTTCATAGCAGGTTTGGCATAGAGTTGAGAGGTTCAGTCCATAGCAGCTTTAGCAAAGAGTTTAGAGGCTCAGTACCTAGCAGGTTTGGCATGGAGTTGAGAGGTTCAGTCCGTAGCAGGTTTGGCTTAGAGTTGAGAGGCTCAGTCCCTAGCAGGTTTAGCATGGAGTTCTGAGGTTCATTCCCTAGCAGCTTTAGCACAGAGTTTAGAGGCTCAAGTCATAGCAGGTTTGGCATAGAGTTCAGAGGTTCAGTCCATAGCAGCTTTAGCAAAGGGTTTAGAGGCTCAGTTCCTAGCAGGTTCGGCATAGAGTTTAGAGGCTCAGTCCCTAGCAGATTTGGCATAGAGTTCAGAGATTCAGTCCCTAGCTGCTTTAGCACAGAGTTTAGAGGCTCAAGTCATAGCAGGTTTGGCATAGAGTTGTGAGGTTCAGTCCATAGCAGGTTTGGCATAGAGTTGAGAGGTTCAGTCCCTAGCAGGTTTGGCATGGAGTAGAGAGGTTTAGTCCACAGCAGCTTTAGCACAAAATTTAGAGACTCAGTCCCTAGCAGGTTTGGCATGGAGTTGAGAGGCTTTGTCCTTCGCAGGTTTAGCACAAAGTTTAGAGGTTCAATCGCTAACAGGTTTAGCATGGAGTTTATAGGATCAGTCCATAGTAGGTTTGGCATGGAGTTGAGATGTTCAGTCCTTAGCAGATTTGGCATGGAGTTGAGAGATTCAGTCCCTAGCAGGTTTAGAAGGGGGTTAGAGGCTCAGTCCCTAGCAGGTTTTGCATGGAGTTTAGAGGCTCAGTCCCTAGCAGGTTTAGCAAGGAGCTTAAAGGCCTGATCCTTAGCTGGTTTTGCAGGGTGTTAGAGGTTCATTCCTTAGCAGATTTAGAGGTGACAGGTTCAAACCCCACTAATGGCTCATTAGTGTCTTATCTTTTAGATGAAAAAAGAAAAACCTAGGACCTGTAGTAGATTTTGTTTATATTCCAAATCTTTTCTTCATATTATATCAGATTAAGTGTATGCAGTATGTAAAGTGAATAAGAAATGGTTTATTAAATGAATAAGAAATGGTTTAGTGACTTATTTATAAAGAGTTTGATTTTTCAATTAAGTATACGCTTATTTATGATATATAGAATATTCTTTATGTATTCTACATGTTACTTGAAAATACCTGCATCTAATGAAATGACATATCAATCATTCTCTTTATTTTGTACCAGAGTTGGGTCGTTTTTCTTCATTGTGATGAATCAAGTGTTTGGAAATCTTTCTGCTGTAGAGCTGTTCATCAAAGAGAGGGCAATATTCATGTAAGACTTTTCAAATGATTCGATAATCATAATACACAATAGTAACAATGCTTCAGATAAAGTTTTAAACAATCATATTGAGCTTGAGTAATTATTATAAGTTTCAGTACATGTGTATGGTGTAATAAACAATAAATCAGCCTCATCTTAATAATTTATTACAACCGCACATTGAATTGATTTCTCTGTAGGAATCCCATCTGTCTATCTCTTGTGATAGGATTACTCTAAAGATTTTCAATCTATATCTTTGAAATTTCAAATACAGATGCATAACCATTTGAAGAACATTTCTTTAGATTTCAGTCAAAGTCAAGGTCACATAGCATGGCCCTTCATGACTTTGTCAGTTTACTGGACAATTGATCATTTTATTCATAGCACCTTATTATGACTATATATCGGAGACTGTTATCCATAACAGAGTAATCTCATTACCAGTAAATATTTCTATCAAGGAACTATGCAAAATATGGCTGCATTTCTTGAATGCTACCATAGCATATGCACGATAGAAATCATTAAATTGTCAACATATAATTTGGTAAGTGACTGTAATATGAATGAAGAAAAGTTTGGTATTTTGGTACAAATTTGGTACAAAATATTAGCAAAAAAAAAAGAGAAAAGAAAGAAAAAAAAACCACTGCAGTGAAATTATTTGGAATGAGTTATTAATTATTATCATTATCGTTATTTTCTGTTTTTTTCATCTTCATGAAAAATAAGGAAGCATAGCATGGGCAGATTTTTTATGAGTCACCCTAAGGGTACATGAAATTTGCACAGGCTATGCAAGTTTCATTTTTCAAGAAAATAAACAACAATACACTTGTTCCTCAATTGTCCATTTTAAGTTTCCATTTCTATGGTAATGATTTAGTTTTAGACCAGTACATCATAGATAGAACAAAGAACAATTCTATTTCTCTTTTTTGTTGTATTACTGAATGATGTCATGTTACTGATTTCAGTCATGAGAATGTGAGTGGGTTTTACCGAGTGTCGGCTTATTTCCTTGCTAAGATTTTCTGTGATGTCATTCCAATGAGATTGTTTCCAGTTATAGTGTTTTCCTGTGTCACTTACTTTATGATAGGTAAGTACATATACTGTTTGATATGGTAAAAAAAAAAAAATTTGTTTACAAACCTTGCATGTCAATGTAGCTGACAAATCTTGACGTGATATTTGAAGTGCATGTTCACTAAATTCACCAAGTAGCAGAAAACTTCAATGAAATGTATTAATTTTTAAATTTTTATACACCCATATAAAAATGTGGATGTATACTGCTATATCGCTGTCATCGGTCTGTTTGTCCATCTGTCCGAACCCTTTTGTTTTCGCAACTCCTCCTAAACCCTTGGGGGATGTTTATAAAACTTGGTAGAAAGGAAGAACACTTAATGCAGATGTACATATTGAAGGGGAAATACTGTCCAAAAATATTTACCAGTCTAAGAGTAAAGGTCCTTGGACTTGGATTTTCTTAAAATACCTTATCTTTGCAAATCCTCCTAAACCCTTAGGGGGATTTTGATGAAACTAAGTACAAAGAAAGAACATTCTATGAAGATGTGCAGAATGAAAAGAGAATGCCGTCCAAAATTATTTACAAGAATTTCGGCCCTTGGACGTCTTTCTTAGATTATTTTATGCAGACTGTAGTTGGTGTATTAACAATAGAGGTGGAGCGTCAACTTGGGAAATGATGGCTTTGCAAAGAAGATCAATTAAGCTACAAAAAATTTAAGAAGAACACTGAACTTTCTTACCGGTATCAAAGGTTGTCTAAATTTTCAACAACTAGATTAGATATTAACAGTAGTTCTAGTTTGTATGACTCCTAGGTTAAAAAAAATGCATGCTTATAATGTACCAGTTTAGCAAAGCTCCTTTTCTTATGCTCTGAGATTGGTAAATTTGGGGCATATTGCTTTTGACCTGTTTGTTTGTCTGTTTGTTGTCAACTGTAAACTTTGCCATAATATTTGAACTGTGAGAGATAGATCTTGAGACTTCATATTTGGTATGCATACTCCGCTAATGATGCCCTTTTGAATAATGCCAAGGTGACACCATGACCTTTGACCTTTTTGCCACCGGGGCATTCATTTTTCACAAACCCATCTGATTTCTCTTGTTTCAGGGTTCCAGCTAGCAGTTGAAAAGTTTTTCATTTACATGCTTAGCCTATTTGCTGTTGCCATGGCAGCTTCTGGACTTGCCTTTTTCTTCAGTGCAACAGTTCGAATATTTGCCATTGCTAATTTGTGTATAGCATTATGCTATGTATTTATGATGGTGAGTACAGGTTACAGAACAAAGGAATATGTTAGTAGTTTGTAACTCCAAGGTAATGACTCTGTTAAGTAGTGTTTTTTTTAGCTCACCTGAGCCAAAGGCTCAAGTGAGCTATAGTCATAATGTACCGTCCGTCGTCCGTCCGTTGTTAACTTTTCACATTTTCGACTTCTTCTCTGGAACTGCTTTGCAGATTTGGATCAAAGTTTGTATATATGATGTACTCAAGGTGACCTACTGAAATTGTGTTCGGGATCCAGATTCCCTTAGGGGTGGATCCAGGGCGGGGCCAAAATTGTCCCAAACAGTACCCCTCTTCAAAAATCTTCTCCTCCTGAACCAGTGCATAAATGGGGAAACTAATTGCATTTCAAGAATTTATAAAGATGGGTTATCAAAAATTGTGTTCGGGGTTCGCTTTTTTGACATGTTTTTGGACTTAGTAATTTCAATGCAGAAAAGTGTCGTGTTTTTCAGTTAATTGATATTGATGGTTTCTGAATGACTAATTTGATCATAATTATGGTAAGGAATGTTATTGTGGAAAAATTTTGTCAATATCTCAATTTTTGGATTTTTTAGGAATTTTTTAAGACTTCCAAAAAGAAAGGGGGGGGGGGGGTTGGCCATTTTTCACATTTTCAACTTTTTTGTCCAAACTGTTCAAAGGATTTTAATAAATCTTGGTGGAAATAAATCACTTATGATCCTCTTCAAATTCTGTTGTTTTCGTCCAGACCTCTTTACAGGTGGCGCCACCATAGTCAAAAGTAGGTCACAAAAGAGTACCCTCCTTTGACAATATTCTTCTTCATACAGGCTGTATACAGAGACAAACAGAATGCATAGAAATGATCTAGAGGGATGAGTTAAGATGATTGTATTCTCATTTTGGTTCCCTTCCAAAATCAAATTTTAGAATTTTTTTCGACATTTGTTTGGACTTGGTGATTTCAATGCAGAAAAGTGTCATATTTCCTAGTTAATTGATAATGATGATTTCTTTGTGGACTATTGTGATGAAAGTTATGGTAAGGAATGTTACTTTGAAAGAATTTTGTCAATATCTTTTTTTTGATTTTCTATGAATTTTTTAAGACTACAAATGAGGGTGTATAGGAACAATTCTTCATATTCTGCTGTTATACCACATGAAAGATTTTAATGAAACATGGAATACATGAAGTACTATAGGTCCTCTATCAATTTTGTACATTTTGGTTAACAGATAATGCCACCATGTCTAAAAACTAGGTCTCACAATGGTACATATGCCACTTGGTAATTAAAATATGGAGAGTAGCGGTTCAAATCCAGCTGTGGTCAAAATTTTTTTTTCATTTCTTTACACATCTAAATAAGTTTTTAGATGTTTCTCAACACTCAACATATGAAGTTAGGCAATTTTAAGTTAGATCTGGACAATATTTGAAACAGACTAGACTTGAAATCAGTCAACAAAAGGCTACACCTTAAGAAAATAACTAACATGTTGCCCTGAATCACATCTTGCAGAGACAAAGCAAATGCTTAATATCAGGGGATGCTACGCTTAGTGTTGCTCTTAATTGTTTATTTCTGTATTACTAGTAATAAAAAAGGAGCCATGTGATTACTTTCCCCTTCGGGGTTCACATCTAGTCATAATCATTTGTTGTTAGTGCAGAATGAACACATTTTAAGAAAGATTATCAAATTGTTTCTCATGAATTGCTGTCTAATATTAACAATTGAACGAGAGGATCCAGTACACTGGTAATCCAAATAATTACACTAACCACTTTGTAAATGGCTGTCAAAAAAAATTTACAGTAGAATACAAATTAATCTATTAATCAATGGAGAAGTATTTCTGATTAATCAATTTTGTTTTCCCATCTATTGCCAACACTGCTGTTAAGGGTAAAAACTGAATTTCACAGAAGGAAAAACCTGTTTGCTCCCGTCCAATCTATGAAACAATACCTGTATTGAAAGTAACGAAAGCCAGTATTTTTCCTATGTTAAAAGAAGTCATGTTTTGATTCCATTTTTTTTTTCGTATAGCTTTATCATAAAAAAATTGTCTACTGTATGCTGGTGCTGGCTCAGATAAATAGTTACTTGGAAAAAACTTTATGAAGAATCAAGACAATTAAGTTTTACACAACAGTTCCCAGTACTCTTAAAACAGATAAATTCTCAAATGTTCCCATACATTGCATAAATAATAAATCAAGACAATGGATGACACAGAAATAAGATAATGGATGACACAGAAATAAGACAGTGGATGACACAGAATTAAGACAATGGATGACACAGAAATAAGACAATAAAACAGTAAAAATGTAACTTTTTAACCATAAGACGTAGGGCCTTCATATTTGGCATGTGTGTCCCTAATTGCAATACCTTTCCATTGGTACCAGAATTTTTTATCATGTGACCTTGACCGTGACCTTTGACCTACTTCAATGTAACTTTTTAACAGTAAGACTTAGGGCCTTCATATTTGGCATGTGTGTCTGTAGACACGCACAACCATGACTGTATGTCACAGATCACTGCACCCTTACTGATAGAATCCCCAAAGTGGGGGACCACAATTCTCTGAATTTGTGTGTTATTATTATTATTTACTGAGGTTTGTGAGATATAGACATATGAAACTTGTATGATGATATTCGGTCTTTTCGTTATAAGAGTTACTTCCTATTTGGAATGGTATATGACGTAAAACAATTATGATGTCATCAAATTCTATGGAAACTGATCTAAAACTCAGGGAAATGATAGTCCACAAATGACGTTTTCACAGGGTTTTGATGAAGTCATAATTATTTTATATCAGATACCGTCCCAAATGGGAAGTAACTGTGTTTAACGAAAAGACTCAATATTGTAGCTGAAAACATATATGTATTTTTCTATAATAATGATGATTGATATTTGATATACCGGGTATATATATATAGAAATAATATACAGTTAAAGTTATCGCCTGATATTTTTTAGGTATTCAGTGGACTGCTGATTAACATTGCATCTATAGCAGAGTGGTTGAGGTGGATCAAGTGGATTAGTATCTTTAGATATGCCCTTAATGTAAGTATCATTGTAATTTCTATTGTATCTGAAAATAAAATAAAGACTTAATTTTCATACTCATTTACTCAATAAAGAATAAACGTTTATTTGTTATCATCAGACTTCAGTTTATATCTACATATATTGTATATATTAGATGTCAGTGTCTTGTATGAATCTTCAAAATAGATAATTGATCAGACAGAATCCTAAATATGGAGTCAAATCACAAACTTTCAATCATCTACTTGCATAAATATTTGATCCAACTTGTGCTTGTAGTCTTATAATCTGTATGTGGTACATTTCATGAATATATATGATCTTTTATGGGGTTACTTAACCAAGAAATGTATCACATGAAAGGGCTATTAAATTCAGATAAAGATTTGGACTCTTTTTTTCAGGCACTTAGTATTAATGAACTGAAAGATCAAAATTTCTACAATTCAAGTGTCATTTGGTATGTATTTAGAGGGTTTTAGCTTTCACGTTAATATAAGTAGTGTGGAATGCTGCTTTATAATGACATAACATCATTTTCTTCTGTATTTTACATTGCCACACTTACTCTGTTTGCATTTTGCCCTAGTTTCTAGGGCTCCATTAAATGGTTCCTTGCAGAGAGTTTCTCTGGGTATTAAGTCAGAGCTCTGGTTTCTAGGGGTCCATAAAATGGTTCCCTGTAGAAGGTTTCTCCTGGGCATTTAGTTTCAAAAGGTCCATAAATATCCATCTTGGCACATTACTTACTTGGTTGTCAGTGTCACTGTGACATGGTATCAGTTTTTCATGTTAAATATCAACTTTGTTCTATTCCAAATTTCACATCATAATTTTACATGTTTTTCTGTTTAACTTTTTATGCTTCCCAAATACTTTCGGGGGAGCATGTAGTTGCTGTCGTGTCTGTCCGTTCGTCCGTACACGCTCATATCTCCTATACCTTTCATCAGAATTTTATCATACTTCGTATATGTTATTTAGGTTAAAGGCTTTTAGACAAAGGTCTCTAAAGGTCATTTCTGAAAGGTCAAGGTTACTTATAAAATGTGTCTTAAAACAGCATGAAGTACCTATATCTCCTACACCTTTCATGAGAATTTGATCACACTTCACCAAAATATTATTTATGTTAAGAACTTTTGGACAAAGGTCGCTTAAAGTCATTTCTGAAAGGTCAAGGCCACTACTGTCCCCTGCTTTTAGCCAAAGCATAGGGACATTAAATCTCATTTGTCTGTCTGTCCATCTGTCTGTCTGTCGTACCATCTGTCTGTCCGTCTGTCACAAAAACTTTAACCTTGGTCATAACTTTTAACTGTAAGACCTAGGGCCTTCATTTTTGGCATGTGTGTCCCTAATTGCAATACCTTTCCGTTGGTACCAAAATTTTTATCATGCGATCTTGACTGTGACTTTGACCTACTTCATTGTAACTTTTTAATCGTAAGATGTAGGGCCTTCATATTTGACATTTGTGTCCCTAATTGCAATACCTTTCCATTGGTACTAGAATTTTTTATCATGTTACCTTGACTGTGACCTTTGACCTACTTCAATGTAACTTTTTAACTGCAAGATGTAGGGCCTTCATATTTGGCATGTGTGTCTGTAAACATGCACAACCATGACAATATGTCACAGATCACTGCACCCTTACTGATAGAACCCCCAATGCGAGGTATCACAATTCTCTGAATTTGCTTGTTAACTATGACTTAAAATGCCATGAAACACTCATATCTCCTATACCTTTCACTAGAATTTGATCATGCTTCACCAAAATATTATTTAGGTTAAGGGCATTTTGACAAAGGTCACTCAAGGTTATTTCTTAAAGGTCAATGTCACTTATTAACTATGACTTAAAATACCATGAAGTACTCATATCTCCTACACCTTTCATCAGAATTTGATCATACTTCACCAAAATATTATTTAGGTTAAGGGTTTTTGACAAAGGTCACTCAAGGTCATTTCTGAAAAGTCAAGGTCATGATAAAAAGTTTTATTTCATAACTAATCAAGGTAAAGCTTACTCAATTTATTTCAAAATACTGCGATCACTTGTTCTACAGTTGACTCATTTGGATATCTATATCGTCATCAATTAATGCAGTGATTTCCTATAATTTAAGTCTTTAATTTCATTAATTATTGCTGTGCTTCTTGGACCATCTATCAGTTTTACTGATTTTTTGTATATGAATTGAGTCATCAATTTTCTGCCTTATAAGGGTAATTGTTGTTCAGGGAGCATCCATCAGTTTTACTGATACTATTGTTTAATGTTGAGCATTGATTTACATGTACAATAGCATATTCTTAGAATATCTGATTTATTTTAACAGCTATATATCTACAGAATATTTTTGTTCTGTTAATTGTAGTATACCTTCGGAATGTTCACAGTTTATTGTGTCACAGTGTCCCATATGTTTACAGTGACATATCTTTAGTGTGCACATTGTGTGTCACAGTGTCCCATATGTTTACAGTGACATATCTTTAGTGTGTACATTGTGCTACAGTGTCCCATATGTTTACAGTGACATATCTTTAGTGTGTACATTGTGTGTCACAGTGTCCCATATGTTTACAGTGACATATCTTTAGTGTGTACATTGTGTGTCACAGTGTCCCATATGTTTACAGTGACATATCTTTAGTATGTACATTGTGTGTCACCATGTCCCATATGTTTACAGTGACATATCTTTAGTGTATGCATTGTGTGTTATAGTGTCACATATGTTTACAGTCACTAATCTTTAGTGTGTTCATTGTGTGTCAGTATCCCATATGTTTACAGTGACATATCTTTAGTGTGCACATTGTGTGTTACAGTGTCCCATATGTTTACAGTGACATATCTTTAGTGTATGCATTGTGTGTTATAGTGTCACATATGTTTACAGTCACTTATCTTTAGTGTGTTCATTGTGTGTCAGTGTCCCATATGTTTACAGTGACATATCTTTAGTGAGTGCATTGTGTGTTATAGTGTCCCATATGTTCACAGTGACATATCTTTAGTGTGTACATTGTGTACCCTTGTCCCATATGTTTACAGTGACATATCTTAAGTGTGTGCATTGTGTGTTAGTGTGCCATATGTTTACCGTGACATATCTTTAGTGTGCACATTGTGTGTCACAGTGTCCCATATGTTTACAGTGACATATCTTTAGTGTGCACATTGTGTGTCACAGTGTCCCATATGTTTACAGTGACATATCTTTAGTGTGTACATTGTGTGTCACAGTGTCCCATGTTTACAGTGACATATCTTCAGTGTGTACATTGTGTGTCACAGTGTCCCATATGTTTACAGTGACATATCTTTAGTGTGTACATTGTGTGTCACAGTGTCCAATATGTTTACGGTGACATATCTTTAGTATGTACATTGTGTGTCACAGTGTCCCATATGTTTACCTTGACATATCTTTAGTGTGTACATTGTGTGTCACAGTGTCCAATATGTTTACAGTGACATATCTTTAGTGTGTACATTGTGTGTCACAGTGTCCCATATGTTAACTGTGACTTATCTTTAGTATGTACATTGTGTGTGGTAGTGTCCCATATGTTTACAGTGACATATCTTTAGTGTGCACATTGTGTGTCACAGTGTCCAATATGTTCACAGTGACATATCTTTAGTATGTACATTGTGTGTCACAGTGTCCCATATGTTTACAGTGACTTATCTTTAGTGTGTACGTTGTGTGTTACAGTGTTCCATATGTTTAGAATGACATATCTTTAGTGTGTACATTGTGTGTCAGTGTCCCATATGTTTACAGTGACATATCTTTAGTGTGTACATGCTGTATCAGTGTCTCATGTGTTTGCAGTGACATATCTTTAGTGTGCACATTGTGTGTCACAGTGTCCCATATGTTTACAGTGACATATCATTAGTATGTACATTGTGTGTTACAGTGTCCCATATGTTTACAATGATACATCTGTAGTGTGTGCACTGTGTGTTGCAGTGTCTCATATGTTTACAATGACATATCTTAAGTGTGTGCATTGTGTGTCACAGTGTCCCATATGTTTACAGTGACATATCTTTAGTGTGTACATTGTGTGTCACAGTGTCCCATATGTTTACAGTGACATATCTTTAGTGTGTACATTGTGTGTCACAGTGTCCCATATGTTTACAGTGACATATCTTTGGTGTGTGCATTGTGTGTTACAGTGTCCCATATGTTTACAATGACATATCTTAAGTGTGTGCATTGTGTGTTAGTGTGCCATATGTTCACAGTGACATATCTTTAGTGTGTACATTGTGTAACCTTGTCGCATATGCTTAAAGTGACATATCTTTTCTGTGTACATTGTGTGTTAGTGTCCCATATGTTTATAATGTGTCTCATATGTTTACATTGATATATCTTTAGTGTGTACATTGTGTTTATAGTGTCACATATGTTTACAGTGACTTATTTTTAGTGTGTTCATTGTGTGTCAGTGTCCCATATGTTTACAGTGACATATCTTTAGTGTGTGCATTGTGTGTTATAGTATCCCATATGTTTACAGTGACATGTCTTTAGTGTGTACATTGTGTGTTACCGTGTCCCATATGTTTACAATGACATATCTTAAGTGTGTGCATTGTGTATTAGTGTGCCATATGTTTACAGTGACATGTTTTAGTGTGTACATTGTGTTACAGTGTCCATATGTTCACAGTGACATATCTTTAGTGTGTACATTTTGTGTCACAGTGTCCCATATGTTTACAGTGACATATCTTTAGTGTGTGCATTGTGTGTTACAGTGTCCCATATGTTTACAGTGACATGTCTTTAGTGTGTACATTGTGTGTTACAGTGTCCCATGTGTTCACAGTGACATATCTTTAGTGTGTACATTGTGTAACCTTGTCCCATATGTTTACAGTGACATATCTTTTCTGTGTACATTGTGTGTTACAGTGTCCCATATGTTTACAATGACATATCTTAAGTGTGTGCATTGTGTTAGTGTGCCATATGTTTACAGTGACATGTTTTAGTGTGTACATTGTCTGTTACAGTGTCCCATTAATTCACAGTGACTTATCTTTAGTGTGTAAATTGTGTTACAGTGTCCATATGTTCACAGTGACATATCTTTAGTGTGTACATTGTGTGTCACAGTGTTCCATATGTTTACAGTGACATATCTTTAGTGTGTGCATTGTGTGTTATAGTGTCACATGTTTACAGTCACTTATCTTTAGTGTGTTTATTGTGTGTCAGTGTCCCATATGTTTACAGTGACATATCTTTAGTGTGTGCATTGTGTGTTATAGTGTCCCATATGTTCACAGTGACATATCTTTAGTATGTACATTGTGTACCCTTGTCCCATATGTTTACAGTGACATATCTTTTCTGTGTACATTGTGTGTTACAGTGTCCCATATGTTCATAGTGACATATCTTTAATGTGTATGTTGTGTGTCAAAGTGTCCCATATTTTTACACTGACACATATTTAATGTGTACATTGTGTGCTACAATGCCCCATATGTTTACAGTGACATATATTTAGTATCTGTATGCCCTGGATTGATAGATCAGAGACATATTGTTTTTGACTTGTCTGTTTGTTTGTTTGTTTGGTGTCAACTTTAACTTTTCGCCTTTTTAACTTTTGAACTGTGAGTGATCGAGGCTTCATATTTGGCATGCATACTCCACTAATAAAACACTTTCAAAGCACACCAAGTTCATTGACCTGGTGACCTTTGACCTATATTTTGCCTTAATTAAGCTTTGTTGCTGCATTCATGTTTCACAACACATTTTGTGTACTACAGAATGTATAGAATTTATGTTGTAAACATAACTTGCTGTATATTACAGTGCCACAGGAAATGAATATCTGATTGAGCAGGGAATAGAATATGAAACTGACTTTGATCTCTGGCAGAACATTATGGCTTTACTTATATTCAGCGCATTCTTCATGACCTTGGCATATGTACAACTCCGACGCATTCAGAAGCTCAAATAGATCACTAGATATTGTGAAAATGCAATCCAGTGACTTTCTACATGCATTGTTTCTTTAGTGTGAAAATATATATATATATATATATATATATATATATATAAAAGCACAAAAAAGGAAATTGTAACAACATTCACTATTCATAAGTATCGGATCAACCTCAATGAAGGTTAATGCAAATCGCTCGAGAAAAAGGGGTCAATATAAAAGCACAGGTAAGCGATAACGATACTAAAACAATTAAAAAATTGTCAATTTTTTAATTGTTTTAGTATCGTTATCGCTTACCTGTGCTTTTATATATATATATATATATATATATATATATATATATATATATATGAAAACTTTACAATTTTTTGTTGTTTAAGTACAAACAGATAATAATACTGTGACATTTAGTATTATTCTCGTGGCTACAAACCACCATTATCTCATCACATACAACAACCATTATGTAACGTTGACATAGTGAGTACAAACCACCATTATCTCATCACATGTAACGTTGACATAGTGACCACAAACCACCATTATCTTATCACAAGTAACGTTGACATAGTGACCACAAACCACCATTATCTCATCACATGTAACGTTGACATAGTGAGTACAAACCAACATAATCTTATCACATGTAACGTTGACATAGTGGCTACAAACCACCATTATCTCATCACATGTAACGTTGACATAGTGAGTACAAACCAACATAATCTTATCACATGTAACGTTGACATAGTGGCTACAAACCACCATTATCTCATCACATGTAACGTTGACATAGTGACCACAAACCACCATTATCTCATCACATGTAACGTTGACATAGTGGCTACAAACCACCATTATCTTATCACATGTAACGTTGACATAGTGAGTACAAACCAACATAATCTTATCACATGTAACGTTGACATAGTGACCACAAACCACCATTATCTTATCACATGTAACGTTGACATAGTGGCTACAAACCACCATTATCTCATCACATGTAACGTTGACATAGTGACCACAAACCACCATTATCTCATCACATGTAACGTTGACATAGTGGCTACAAACCACCATTATCTCATCACATGTAACGTTGACATAGTTAGTACAAACCAACATAATCTTATCACATGTAACGTTGACATAGTGACCACAAACCACCATAATCTTATCACATGTAACGTTGACATAGTGGCTACAAACCACCATTATCTTATCACAAGTAACGTTGACATAGTGGCTACAAACCACCATTATCTCATCACATGTAACGTTGACATAGTGGCTACAATCCACCATTATCTCATCACATGTAACGTTGACATAGTGAGTACAAACCAACATAATCTTATCACATGTAACGTTGACATAGTGGCTTCAAACCACTATTATCTTATCACATACAACATTGACATAGTGATTACAAACCACCATTATCTTATCACATACAACATTGACATAGTGATTACAAACCACCATTATCTCATCACATGTAACGTTGACATAGTGGCTACAAACCACCATTATCTCATCACATGTAACGTTGACATAGTGAGTACAAACCAACATAATCTTATCACATGTAACGTTGACATAGTGGCTTCAAACCACCATTATCTTATCACATACAACATTGACATAGTGATTACAAACCACCATTATCTATTCACTCGGTGTAATTATATTATTTAACATATCTCTTATTCAGACTTTATGATGTAAAATTTTTTTTAGCTCACCTGAGCCGAAGGCTCAAGTGAGCTATTGTGATCAATCACCGTCTGTCGTCCGTCGTTAGCTTTTCTACATTTTCGACTACTTCTCTAGAACCGCTGTACAGAATTTCACTTAACTTCATAGGAAGTAAGTACTCAAGGTCCTCTACCAAGTTTGTGTTTTTCGTGCCCATCCGTAATCCAAGATGGCTGCCATTGGCTCTGATTGGTTGACACATTTTCGACTTCTTCTCCAGAACCGCTGCACAGAATTCCACCAAACTTCATAGGAAGTAAGTACTCAAGATCCTTTACCAAGTTTGTGTTTTTCGTGCCCATCCGTAATCCAAGATGGCTGCCATTGGCTCTGATTGTTTGACGCATTTTGGACTTTTTCTCCAGAACCGCTGCACAGAATTTCACCAAACCTCATAGGAAGTAACT
Source organism: Pteria penguin (assembly GCA_035048485.1). NCBI lineage: Eukaryota > Metazoa > Mollusca > Bivalvia > Pterioida > Pteriidae > Pteria > Pteria penguin. The sequence continues at coordinate 757,239 of CM068580.1, forward strand.
ACTTGAGGTCCTCTACAAAGTTTGTGTTTTTCTTACAGATCTGTAATCCAAGATGGCCGTCATTGCCTCTGATTGGTTGATACATTTTCGACTTGTTCTCTAGAACGGCTGCACAGAATTTCACCAAACCTCATAGGAAGTAAGTACTCAAGGTCTTCTACCAAGTTTGTGTTTTTCGTGCCCATCTGTAATCCAAGATGGCCACCATTGGCTCTGATTGGTTGACGTATTTTCGACTTTTTCTCCAGAACCGCTACACAGAATTTCACCAAACCTCATAGGAAGTAACTACTTGAGGTCCTCTACAAAGTTTGTGTTTTTCTTGCCGATCTGTAATCCAAGATGGCCGCCATTGGCTCTGATTGGTTGACGCATTTTTGACTTTTTCTCCAGAACGGCTGCACAGAATTTCACCAAACCTTATAGGAAATAACTACTCAAGGTCCTCTACAAAGTTTGTGTTTTTCGTGCCCATCCATAATCCAAGATGGCTGCCATTGGCTCTGATTGGTTGACGCATTTTCGACTTCTTCTCCAGAACCGCTACACAGAATTCCACCAAACCTCATAGGAAGTAACTACTTGAGGTCCTCTACAAAGTTTGTGTCTTTCGTGCCGATCTGTAATCCAAGATGGCCGTCATTGGCTCTGATTGGTTGACACATTTTGGACTTTTTCTCCAGAACCGCTACACAGAATTTCAACAAACCTCATAGGAAGTAAGTACTCAAGGTCCTCTACCAAGTTTGTGTTTTTCGTGCCCATCTGTAATCCAAGATGGCCACCATTGTTTCTGATTGGTTGGCACATTTTCGACTTCTTCTCCAGAACCGCTGCACAGAATTTTACCAAATCTCATAGGAAGTAAGTACTCGAGGTCCTCTACCAAGTTTGTGTTTTTCGTGCCGATCCGTAATCCAAGATGGCTGCCATTGGCTCTGATTGGTTGACATATTTTGGACACTTCAAGACGACTGCACAAAATATCACCAAACCTTATAGAAAGTCTTGTAGAAAAAAAGCAAAATTTTCTACTGAAATGAGCTGTCATTTTATTGTAAATAAGCAATTTGTGCTCAGGTGAGCGATATAGGCCCATTTGGGCCTCTTGTTTTTAATGAAGTATAATTAACTATGTTATTCTGCAGTTCATTAAAAAGAAGATACTCTTGTTTTCATATTGTTATACTTAGCCAAGAGTAATGTAATGTTTAAGACATCATATATTTCACCAGGTTTATCAAATATAATATCAAGAAATGTGAAATTTTCATTTATGCAGCATGTAATTTGAATGAAGTTTTTCAGCTTGGTTCATATTCTTTGACTCTGACTACCTAATAACATGTAAGTTGACATAGTAAGTAGTAAATACGAATCAGTATTTCATGTTTTGTCGACTTTTTGGCTTCAAACCATTATTATTATACACATGTAAACAAATTGATTACAAACCTTTGAATAATAACATGCAGTGTTGACAAAATGGCGGTCAACATTTAATGTAATCAGGTAAAAGTTTGTAACGCAAGACCAATCTAACTCATTACATGTTATGTTGACATAGTGGCTACAAACCATTAAATGCTTACATGTACTGCTGATGTAATACCTCTAACCATTCTGTGGTAAAGTGTAATGTTGGCATACATATGTTTACAGCGATAACAAAGTGTTTTCTGATTACATGTAATGTTGACCTAGTGGCTGAGAACGATGATCTTGATACATTTGAAGAAAATAGTGTCTACAAATTGTTATTTACTTACATGAAATGTTAACATTGTTTACAATCGGATGTTTTATGACATGTATTTCACATAGTGGCTATAAACTATAATCTGAACATAACTTAGTGTGTTGTTTATTTGAAACAAAGACCAGTTAAGACATGGAAAGTTGAACATGACTCTAATAAATCTTAATCATATGAAGGCGCTAAACGCCCGCTAAAATGGTGGGATTCCTGCTTTTAGCGAAGAATTACACTTGGCACATTTAGTTAACAAAACGACGGCTGTCTCAATTTTATGTTTTCTGGACAACGTCGATGAGTTAAAGTATGGTAACCGTATTTATGATTGACAGTAAAGTGATATAAAATAAATGTGTTGGTCTATCGAGGGTAGGGCAATTGAATTTTGTCAAATTAGGACGTTGTGAGAGTTTGTAAAAGACCAGCGGTAGTGGTGCTTTAGTTTCCTTCTACTTATTATTCCCCGCTTTTTGCGAAAACGTGGGGACATTAAATCTCATTAGTCTGTTTGTTCGTCCGTCTGTCACAAAAAAACTTTAACCATGGCCATAACTTTTTAACCGTAAGACGTAGAACCTTCATATTTGACATGTGTGTCCCTTATTGCAATACCTTCCCATTGGTACCAGAAATTTTTTATCATTTGACCGTGACCTTTGACATACTTAAATGTAACTTTTTAACCGTAAGACGTAGGGCCTTCATATTTGGCATGTGTGTCTGTAGACATGCACAACCATGACTTTTTGTCACAGATCACTGTACCCTTACATATAGAACCCCCAAAGCGGGGGACTACAGTACTCTGAATTTGCTTGTTACACTCTATATACAGGTCAGGAATTATGTCGAGAACATACGAGGGGTGTTCCGAAATTATTGTTACTTGCGCAATATCTCGTGGAAATAGTGCTAAATGAGCTTAAAAATACCTCATGGCGATAGCGTGATATCTGAAGCGTGGTATAGGTAAATTTCTCGCTCACAATTACACTGACCTTGGTGCTGTGTACATTGTTTTGTAGCGTACTCGTTACACTCTATATAAATATGGTTGGCAAGAGAGCTGAAAACGTAATTGAAATTAGGGCCTATATCAAAGGTAGGTCTCTACTTGGCTTAAAGGCGGTAGATATTCATCGTGAGGTGTGTGATATTAATGGGAAGGGTCAAATGTCATATATGACTATTTGTAGGTGGGTTGCTCGATTTAAGTCGGGACACCAGCAGCTGAAAGATGCTGCTCACACAGGTCGCCCTGCAACAACAACAAATCATAACATTGAACGAATTCGGCAAATACTTGAAAAAGATGCAAGGTACACTGTCAGGCAGTTAGCTAAAATGACAGGCTTGTTTTTAGCACGTATTCACTGTATTTTAAAGAAACATCTTAAGCTGGGCAAGATCAATGCCAGGTGGATACCCCATTTACTAACTGACGACCAAAAGAGGTCCCGGGTTGACAAGGCTAAATCCTTATTGAAGAAATACCCAAAATAGAGCAAAAAGACTTTTGATAATTTGTCACAGGTGATGAAACATGGGTGTATTTTTTCGAGCCCAAAAGAAAATGTTCTAATCGAATCTGGGCAAACAAAAACGCCAGGCGCCCTAGCATTGCTAAAAGAATACGCACCGTGAGGAAGGTTTTGTATGTCATATTCTTTGATAACAAGGGTCCAATCATGCAAATCCCTGTTCCGAAAAGCAAAACTGTCACAGCAAAGTATTAAAGAGACGTTGTACTTCGAAAACTGAAGAAAGTGTACAAACGCCGCCGCCCACATACAGGTTTGAAGTACCTCAGGCTCTTGCATGACAATGCGCAAGCACACAAGGCGCGTATTGTAACGGAGTTTTTGAAGGCAGAAAAGGTCACTGTCCTCCCCCACCCTGCATTTTCACCAGACTTGGCCCCCTGTGACTTTTTCTTGTTCTCCAAACTAAAATTTCACCTATCTGGAAAAAATATAAATCAAGAAATGCCATTGGCTCTGCCATTCACCAATATCTTATGAGTATACCAATTCAAGAGTACGAAAACTGTTTCCAAAAGTGGATTGAACGGTTGAAACGATGCATAAATGCAGAGGGGGAGTACTTCGAAGGACAGGGCAAAGTAAAATGATCACAATTACTTCCATCAAAAAGAAATCGCCAAAGTAACAATAATTTCGGAACATCCCTCGTATGCTCCAAAATAGCTTTAAATATTAAACTCTCTCTCTCTTGTTCGCGCTCATCGCACAATAGAGCTTGTTGCATTTTTACAAGGGTTGGTTTGCATAACCAAGGGCTTTCCCTTGTTCACTGAAGCCACTAAGAGGGCCCAATATTAACAATACCTATATATACAATTATTTCTGAAGAATTCAAAGGAATTACTGGAACATTTAAAATTTCAAGTTTTCTATCATAACCTGGATCAAGTCTTCTGATTTTTCAACCCTCTAAACGACTAATCCTCACCAGAAAACTTAAACGCAGACTAGAATCCGTTACACGCTATTCGCTTGTTTACAAAATTAGAAGCCATAGATACAAATCCATTGTTTCAGGCCGTAAAGATCCTTATTTTGTGAAGAAACGCTCAGATTCGAATAACGAGTATATGGAAGACGATATCATCAAGTTGCAGGAGTTTCTAGTCGACAATATCATTATGGAATTTGCGGAAAAAATTCTAGCAGATAAGAAGCATTCCAAGGTTAACAAGTAAATTGCTAAGATTTTGAGAGTTAGGAACATCCATATTACTAGGCAATATAAAGATTTAAGCCATCACGAGTCCCTGGTATTAGACAATATAGAGTTTTAAGCTATCACGAGTCCCTCGAGTCCCTGGTACTAGACAATATAGAGATTTAAGCTATCACGAATCCCTGAAGAACCAAAGGCTGGATCAGGTGGAGTAAGCATCCCCTTCTGACACGTTACACTCGTCGCGATGCCTTAGGATTATTCAGCCAGCGTAACTCGTAGTCATATTAGATGGTAACGGTATGACCGTAGTCAGAATCGATAAAGTCTAATAAAAGAGAGAAAACAAGAAAATCTGACCAAGCTTAAACAAAAACTAAAGTATTAATGAGAAGAAATCGGAGGAAAATTTTATATAGGGGTCGTGTTTTTAACGATATGTGTGAGAGAATACGCGTTCACCATTTACATTTAATGGTTAATCTCCGTACTATTCATTGGCAATACGCGTCGTGTTGATAAGCTTATATTAGTAGCGATATCCTGATAACACAGTTTATATAAAACGGTATATGATGTACTTCCTCTTAATGGTAACATAGAAACGTTAAGCCGATCCTTGATACTTTACACTCTACTCTAAGTGGATGAAAAAGTCCTTAATGTATTTCGTTATACTACATTAAAAAGGGTAATGTAACGACACGATGAAAGCAGTCAAACTTGATTTTTAAAACTACGTGTATCAACCAGTCCTTTGTCTATGACAGCCAACGCCGTCGCCGTATGAATGAAATATTCCTGGCGCGACGTAATTCACTACAATATCTATCTATACATATATCTATCGATCTACCGACCCACCTACCTTCCTACCTATGATTGCCACATTTTTCTATTCATTGCTGTCTATCAATCTATGATTGCAATATTTCTCTATTCATTGGCATACTTGTATACTTTATACTTTAAAGTTATAATGATTTGTTCATTCTTATTTTGTTGCTTTAGTTCCTCTTCTTGATGCTGTTAAAAGGTCGAAATATTGATGACTGGTCATATTCAAGAACAGTACTTTAGAACAGATACCTTATTGTGCTTTTGTGACCACCTCTTCTGTCCGTCTGTCCTACGTAAACTTTTTATTTATTTATTTATTTTATTTCATTATATTTTTTATTCACAGCCAGAGTTTTTCCAATTAAAAAAAGGAAATCGGAGGATTTGTTCTTTAGCATGTTATACAAAGCTTTCACACACATTTTTTTTTTCAGAATGAATAGAAGATTTTAATGAAAACTGGTATAAAATACTTAATGTCTCTTATAACTACAAGGCTCACTGGATTTCTCTAAGAGTTGGTCCATGGTGTAACAAATTAGGTTTGATTATTTACCATCTTATGCACAACATTAAAAGGTATATATGTTCGGTTTCTAAAACTGGAAAAAAATACTCAGCCTAAGGAATGAAGGTATTTTAGAATGGTGTGGTGCTGTTTAATGAAAACTCGGTATTACAATGGCGGATTCAGTGCTTGGCCACTTAAAGTGGACAATCTTCTCTCATTATAATTACATGGTATATCAAAGGTCGAAATACTTGATTCGTTTCCTATCAACAAGGAATTTTTTAAAAACGGCGGCATAAAATGCTTCTTTTTTTTTTGACTAGCCAGAAGACGAGATAGATCCGAGTGGATCAGAACTAATGTGACATAGGCTTGCACACATGATTTATTATTTTCATAATAATATCCAAGTCCTCTTCGTGTAGTAATCGTGAATAAGGATGTGCAACACAGTGTTTTGTAAAATTGTGTTGAGCTGACATACATATATAACCAGGATGTAAAAACACCATCATTCATTTTACAGTTGCAAGAACTCATGTGAGTACTTTATATATGACATGTATTTCATCCTTTAATAGAATTTAATTATCAACATTAATTTGATTCATGTGTATTTTATGCAAACTTGTTTAGCTGGTTTAACACCAACTATACAGAAGTATAGAGGCAAAATCTATATAACCTATTTTTGGTGATCTGAAGAGGTAAATTTGTTTTACTTGAAATTATTTAAAATGTCAAAAGTAGGGAGGAGTTTTCTTGTTATTGCACCTATACAATACAAAATAATGATTTTCTGATGTGCTACTATAGTACATTTATCGTTCCACACAACGTTCAAATACTAATATTTTCTGATTACTTTTTTTTCCATTACCATGTTAGTGTGTTTCAATCACTGACAAAGTGTTGGCAATGCTTTTGTCATAACAGCTTCAGGATTAGACAAAGACATTTTTGCCGGATATTTGCCGATGTCCTTTGAGTTGTTGTTGTTGTGGTGGTGGTGTTCTAATGTCATTGTTTTCACTTATTTACAAACAATAAATAAACCAAGTCACCTATAGGAGTTTATCATGTCAAATTTTACTACTAAGTATTTGATGTTAGTGAATTAAGAAAAAACAACTACCTCGCCGAGGGTTATTGTTCAGTAATTCCACGAGTCGAATGAACCAACAAAATTCTTGATATACATGTAATTATCAATTTGATTGGTCTATGGAACGAGGAAAATTAGAGATAATAAACCATGGCTAGGTAGTTGTTACTTCTATTCTAATATCTTTCTGCAGAAGACAAGTTCAGTTACGTAAAAATGAATAAAACAGTTTTCAGAAAAGAAAATGGGCGGAATATTAAAGAACTGGTTGTATAGTAGGCGTGGTGTGAGAGGAATGTGCTGGAGAGTAATCACCGGGCGAGTTCTATGAAACACATAGGGAGAAAATCTCAATTAAACACACTTATTCCCCTTGCAGTGTGGAGCTCGTAAAAAAGTTCCCCGCGGAGGGTTTGACTTAGGTGTTATTATACCAATTTTACTGGTGTTATATGGCTGTGACACTTTCTACACAGTGTTTGTTCACATTCATGTATATATAAAGTGCTGAATTATATTGTTTCGTCTGTATGACAGGGCATTCACGGCGGGTGTGTCTAGCCAAACAAGAGACGCTTACTCACCCGGGCACCTGGTCCCACCTCTGAATTTCTGGGGTCCGTGAATGTCTACTGTGGTAAATTGTTGTTAGTGCCATAGTCATGTGAAACCAGTTATTTTCGTATTTTACATTACATTAACAAAATTAGTATATATGATATATAATATACCGTGATATATAATATAACGTGATATATAATATAACATATGATATATAGTAATATGTATTAATTTATATTAATCAGTACACTGGTCTTATCATCTTATCATGGACCATGCGTAAGAAAGTAACATCTTTGTATCTTAAAGAAAAAAGAGGAGTTACTGGCTCAGTTATGTGGCAGAAGTCACCATGGAGCTATACAATACATGAATGTAAATAATATACTAGCACATATAACACATTACAAAAATATTTGATTGTAGTGCAATTACGATACCGACTTAGGACGGTCATTTAATTTGACAAAAGCCAAACAAATGGTGTGGTTAACCGGTTTACGGACCCACCTTCCCACTCACCGTAACAGCAGAATAATCAAAGAACGTACATTTTATAAATAATTTATAAAATTTATAAATAATCCTCCATGTAAAGAACAAGGGTCAACAGGTATCGCATATTGAGAGGTCATAAAAATATAAACACGTATATAAAGAAATATGGATATGGATTATCAATGGAAACATGTTCATTACAGGGTCATGTAATCATAGTCTTCCTAGAACTTTTTTAGATTTTTTCAATAGTTAAAATTAACTTTCCATATACATTCCCACATGTTGTTTCCGGTTCTCAAACGGAAGGCTGAAAAGGAGCCACTTAAATAGGTTTAGATGATAATTAGCAAAAACAAAAACAGGTGCACATTTTGCTTTACCTACTTTGAACAATTTTCAAAATATTTATTGGGAACTCTACATATAGAGGAGCTATTAATGACAACAACTTGTGTACCAGTTGTTCATGACTTATATTCTATCAGGAACTGAAACAATAAACGCTTTAGCGGTGTAAGTTTTACTGAGAAGTCACACCCGTTTTCTGATATATCTTTTGTTGATATTGAAAATATATTACTTGGATCATAGACTATATGCCAAGAAGTAAGCGTTCCCACACGGAAACATAATAGAATTCAATCCAGAACTGAGGCCGACGAGCAGACGTATTGTTATATCTCAATCAAATTACAGAACCAATCTGGCAAGCAATATTATTGATGCACTAATTTGATTTACGTGTGTATACACGTTCTAATATTTATTATTCGCATATCTCAACACACGAAAGAACCAGGCAGTACTGCACGCACATAATCGGATCTAGAAAGTTTTGAATGGGAAGGGGGTTGCAGTCTCCCATTCCAGCCCTAGAATGGTCGAAAATGACCTTTTTTGGTGAAATTTCCGACCAAAGGGAAACCCCCTCTTCTCCCCGCCCCCCGCCCCCTCTAAATCCGCCAATGACCCATGACTCAGTCGCATGTAAGAACCAACCTGGTAAGCAGTACTAAACACATGACATGACCAAATGTGGCATGCAGTGCTATTCTCATCTCTCAACCACATGACAGAGAGAAAACAGAAGACATTTGACAAAGCTGTATGACAAAAATCACCAAGGTCATGTACTCAAAATATTATAATAGTAGAAGATACACGGAAAAACGACATTACAATAATATTCGATTGTGCTGCGGTTACGATACCGACTTCGGACCAAACGTGGCAAGCATTGCTGTTGTCATCTCTAAACCACATGTCAGAACTCAACCTGGCAAGCAGTGCTATTCTCATCTATCAACCACATGACACAACCCAATCTGGCAAGCAGAGCACTATTCTCATCTCTCAACCAGATGTCAGAACCCAACCATACAAGCAGTGCTGTTCCCATGTTCACACTCGACAGAACCCATTCTGGCAAGTAGTGACAATCCCATATCCATACTTGACAGAACCCAACCTGGTAAGCAGTGCTATTCCCATGTCCAAACTTGATAATACCCAACCTGGTAAGCAGTGCTATTCCCATGTCCACACTTGACAGAACCTAACCTGGCAAGCAGCGTTATTCCCATATCTACACTTAACCTAGCAAGCAGTGCTATTCCCATATCCATATTTGACAGAACCCAACCTGGTAAGCAGTGCTATTCCCATGTTCACATTTGACAGAAAAGAAAAAAGAGGAGTTACTGGCTCAGTTATGTGGCAGAAGTCACCATGGAACTATACAAAACATGAATATAAATAATATACTAGAACATATAACACATTATAAAAAATATTTGATTGTAGTGCAATTACGATACCGACTTAGGACGGTCATTTAATTTGACAAAAGCCAAACAAATGGTGTGGTTAACCGGTTTAAGGGTCCACCTTCCCACTCACCGTAAAGGCAGAAGAATCAAAGGACGTACATTTAAAAATTTATAAATAATCCTCCATGTAAAGAACAAGGGTCAAAAGGTATCGCATATTGAGAGGTCATAAAAATATAAAAGCGTAAGGTATTGTAAAACACATGGTTTAAAAATATATGCGACACCAACATGATAAACCGTGCTCTGCCAGTCTGAAAGCGAGCTAAGACCCTTGATCTGTAGGAGTCCCGACTAACAGTCAGAGGGGACGAGGTTCAGGACCATGTCTCCTCTGAAAGAGGTTTGGACAAGGCCCGTCATATAGTCCCCACCGCCCTGTTAGTCAGCGTGCAACGTTCAAGTAAAAGTCTGCATAAGGCTGTAGAGGGACCAAATACAAGACCTATATTCTTTTTGATGATCTCAATATCACATTGTCTATTTAGAAGACGTTTGACTATTTTATTACATGATAAAATAACGTTATCGGAGCTTTTTACTTTCCTTAGTTTATATACGAGATAACCGTAAAAATAGGATGGGAAATTCCATTGGATTCATACTGTCGAAAAGAAATATTCCCAAAATTTTGATAGAAGTTCTGAAGAATTTGCCGAATCTTTTTCTTAGCTTGTGATATCTGTAACCCTAAGTCAAAAGTTTAGTAGTAATTTGTAAATTTTGTTTATTAAAGTCCAAAACATTGGTGCAGCCTCTGACAAATCGAACTATTGAGATATAAAGATACCATATGATGGGAGTCGAGGGACATCGCCATCCAAGTAAGAGAAATTTACAATAGGAATTCCAAAATCCTTACGTTTATCATAAATATTAGTATACATTAGGTGGTTGATAATTTTGATGTTTAAATCCAAGAAAGGTGTAGATTTATCTCAAGTATTAGCTTTATTCAATGGGTTATTCAGAACCCATCTTGATACGCAGTGCTATTCTCATGTCCACACTTGACAGAACCCAATCTGGTAAGCAGCGTTATTCCCATGTCCACACTTGACAGAACCCAACCTGGTAAGCAGAGCGATTACTATTTCCACACTTGACAGAACCCAACATGGCAAGCAGTGTTATTCCTATGTCCACACTTGACAGAACCCAACCTGGCAAGCAGAACGATTATTATGTCCACACTTAACAGAACCCAACCTGGCAAGTAGTGATAATCCCATATCCATACTTGACACAACCCAACCTGGTAAGCAGTGCTATTCCCATGTTCACACTTGACAGAACCCAACCTGATACGCATTGCTATTCCTATGTCCACACTTGACAGAACCCAACTTGGTTATCAGTGCTATTCCCATGTCTACACCTGACAGAACCCAACATGACAAGCAGTGCTATTCCCATGTCCACACGTGAGACAGAACCCAACATGACAAGCAGTGCTATTCCCATGTCCACACGTGAGACAGAACCCAACCTGCCAAGCAGTGATATTCCCATGTCCACACGTGACAGAACCCAATCTAGAAAGCCGTGCTATTCCCATGTCCACACGTGACAGAACCCAACCTGGCAAGCAATACTATTCCGATATCTCAACATGACAGAAATCAACCTGGCAAGCTATTTGATTTTCATATATAAAAGACAGTCATGTCGACATATCAATACATGGACCATAAATCATAAAGACAGTCATGTCGACATATCAATACATGGACCATAAATCATAAAGACAGTCATGTTATATTTTCAACACCTAGACCATAGAATATACCGATTGAACATTGCCGTATCAATATATAAAACTATTGAATACATCGACAATCATGTAGCCATAATACTTTTAAAGTGTTTTTTATGTAAGGAAATGCTCGTCAATTAGATGAAGTACTTTTGAAAAAGGTTTGAAAGTTTCACAAAAGCTCGGCTTTCCGTCTTTCCCATTCAGTTTTAAAGCGCATTTTTTCCGAGTTCCGACGGAACATAAGCTCAATGACACCTCTAGATATCTCGATAATATTCTAGTTATCGATAACCCTGAGTTTGAAAACTATATTACTGACATTTATCCATCTGAACTTCATTTAAACAAAGCCAATAGTTACGACCAGGACACACATTTCTTTTGGACTTAAATATTAAAATTGTTAACAACAATGTTCAGATCAACATATATGATAAAGGTGACGACTTTGGATTTCCTATTGTAAGTTTCCCTTATCTAGATAGTGATGTCCCCAGACCCTCATCATATGGTATATATATTAGTCAATTGGTCGGTTTGCTAGAACCTGCACAAATGTTTTGAATTTTCACACAAAGAAATTTTCAGATTACTTTTAAACTTCTTACTCAGGGTTATAGATATCATAAACTTCGAAAAACTTTTGATAAATTTTACAGATCTTATTCAGACATCTAAATTTGGAAATGTGACTTTTCAACATATCCTGCGGAATATCCCATCCCAATTTCTATGATGATCTAGTGTATAACTAAGGAGGGTCAAAGGTTCCGATAATTTCATATCAGCGCGTTCTAAAGTTATTAAACGCCTTCGACATCGACAGTATGACCCTGAGATCATCGCCAAGACCATAGTTCTTGTATTGACTACTCTACAGCCCAATGCAGACTTGCTTGAGCGTTGCACGCTGACTAACAGGGCGGTAGGGATTCTATGACGGGCCTTGTCTAAACCTTTTCAGAGGAGACAAGGTCCTGATCCTCGTCCCCTCTGACTCTTAGTCGGGACTCCCATTGATCAAGGGTCTGAACTAGGCTTACAGACGAGCAGAGCATGGTTTACTTATGTTAATGTCGCCTTACATATTTTTGATAGCAATATATTATTCTATAAACTTTTCGTGTGTAATTGAATTTCTATGACCTCTCCTCTTGAGAAAACTGTTGATTATTGTTCTCTATATGGAGGATTATTTATAAATCTTTAAATGTGTGTCCTTTGATTGTGCTTCTTTTGCGGTGAGTGGGAAGGTGATCGCCCGTAAACCGGCCAACCACACCAATTGTATGACGTTTGGTACTTCCATTGACCGTCCTAAGTCGGTATCGTAACCACAGCATAATCGAATATTTTTGTAATGTCGTTTTCCAGTGTATATTCTATTATTATCATGTTTTGTGTGCATGTCATTGGTGACTTTTGTCATACAGCTTTGTCAGATGTCTTAAGTTTTCTCCTTGGTGTCTTATTGTTGCACAGAATGAAGGAAGAAAGAAAAGTTACTGACTCAACCGTATGAAACAAGTCACCACGTGATGTACAGTATAAACTGTAATGAAAAAAAACCACATAAGGACATCACAATAATATTTCATTATAGAGCAGTAATGTTACCGACATAGGACCGTCATTTGACATGACAATAGTCAATCAATTGGTGTGGTTAAAGTAAAATACGAAAGTAACTGATGTCAAATGACTATAGCTCTAACAACAATGTGCCCCTGTGGGCATTCACGAACCCCTGAAATTCCAGGTGCCCGGAAGGAGTGAGCGTCTCCTGTTTGGCTGGCCAAACCCACCGTGAATGCCCTTACATACACGCGAAACATATAATTCAGCACTGTATGTATACATCAATGTGAACACACACTGTGTAGAAAATGTCACAGCTACACAACATCAGGAAAAAGAGTATAAAAACATAAAAAAAAGTCAAACCCTTCACGGCGAATTATTTTAAAGTCCCATTTTTAAAGTCCTATTTTCAAAAAGGTTAATTTATTTTTAGCACTTTCATTACTTATATGACGTTACTACTGAACGCAACATGTCTCTACCGGGCGAAGTGGAAGCACGATGACAGGAGACGCTTACTCCTTCCGAACATTAGTCTCATCCGGATACCTAGTCTTATCCGGACACCTAGTCTTATTCGGACAACCAGTCTTATCCCATTTTGGGATTTTCAATTGTTCCAGCTGAAACCAGCAACCCCAAACTTTACAATATGTTATCTGAAAAATTGGAATAGCGAACATCCAGTGGTATTCTTTTCCATTTATACTTGACAATATACTGTTTTAAAAACTGTTTGCATTTGATGATCTAGATGAGTAAAAGGAAAGATAAAAGCCACTGAGTCAGCTGTATGACAGACGTCACCATGGAAATGCACTGTTAATAAGTTAAATTAAAATTTGAAACATGTGATGTACATAGTCCACATCAATTTTTTTTTAGATATACGGAAGAACTGCCACATAGTGCTCCAATCCTCTATCGACGTCTGAAGTTGACTGGTGTGAAGCACAGTTTTGCTTTGCAATTTCAAATTGAATTCTTTTATATTTTCAGCATAATTGTATGTTAGTTCATAATATATTGGAATCTTGGTAAAGGTTTTGTCTGAGCATACAGCATGGACCAGTACATGAGAGCTGTTATCATCATATGTCTTATCAATAAATCTGGAGGTAAGATCCACGACGTAGTTTCACATTACTAATTGGTCGACCAGTGTGATAACGTAAGTAAGAGATGTAACTTCATACAAGAAAGAGTCTTATCTACCCAAAACCATGCAAAAAGAAAGGAAATACGAAGAGATTATATTCAATTTATAACTTAGTCTCAAATATTCCCTATTACGTGGTAGACACGGTAGACACGGTATGACGGTTTACTGACTTAGCATACCCATATAATTGATGGATTGAACAGTTTATTTAAGATACCATCCGGCTAACCAGTATGGCAGTGCGGTTCTATTCTTCAGGAGGCCCGCTAACAACAAATAACGGAATGAATCAAGATCCTGTTCCGTTTCATGAGATTGATACAATACGCATTAACAAATAGAGAAATCATATTTTATGTTGTACGCCTATCGTATTTGGTTTGTGGTTTATTATTTAAGTGATTATGAACAAGTTTTGATCTAAAAGCTTATAATGTTTCAATCACGCAAACTTAACATTTTAGTGTATTAAAAATATTCCTTTTAGCCTTAAACATCGCTAGAGGTAAACACGCAAATCAGAGTTCAACGTCTGGGGATTATACCCCAAACAATGCTGTTGATGGCAGCTTATCAAACAATTTTGATGACGGCAGTTGCATTCACACACTTAGTAACGAAGAAACTGCATGGTGGCAAGTGGACTTGGAGGGCATTTACACTATTACCACTATAACCGTATCATATAGGAAAGATTACGGTATGTACTATAACTTATGTGATATTTTCGACGGCGTGAATCATGTTTATATCATTTGCAAACTGTATTTAAATCCAGTGTATTCGCAAGTGCCATTCATAGCATTGCCACAGACTTCTGAACAACTCTAGTACACATTCTTTTTATATTGTGGTACACCATAATAATGCTTTGGTCGCCACTCCAGTTTTGAACTAATTCTGTTCATAGAAATAGTTCAGTGCAATCGTAGACATATACATATGGTTGGTGTATTGATTGGTTGATTAAGGTTTTGGTCATTTTAAAAGCATGAGATCTACACATCTTCAATTGTGACAATAACTGTAACTTTATTATGATTGGGAAAGTATAGACATCAATTGGTTTATAGAAACATTGGTGGGTTCTTGCCACGAGAATTCTATTTATTACATTTGTTAACCTTTCGGTACTTCGGTTTCCAGTCCTTTGCATATAATAAATATTAGAAGATATATACCTTATAATTATGTGCTGTGCACCAATGAGCATTTTGACAATTTATGTCTTTTCAGTGATGCTCATGGCCGGAAGAGATAACCAAAGAATAAATCTAAGGACAGAGCTATGCATGACAGAGATATTCATTATCTTTAGAGTGATATACAAATTTTTTTCTGTTTCTTCAGATTCTAAAAAAATTATTAACATTATTCTTTAAATAGCTCATTGATTTCAATTGTGAAAATTACAGGGTTTTATTTTTTATTTAAACTAATTTTTCTACGCAATAAGTATGATAATAATTGGACAAACAAGAAAAAGGAAAAACGATATTTCATTCATTTATATGTCAATAGACAAAAAAAAAAAAAATAGGAAAAAGCAATATTAAAAGACAGCACAAAACATTCGATTGTAATAAAGGAAGAAAGGTTACTAAAGATACCGATTTACATACGAACTTTAATAGACGGACATGAAGAGCATACAAATATATATACACAAAACTGGAATATTCAGTCAGTCAAATTATGTACCATTTTCTATCGAGCCATCTGTATTGGCTCGAAATTTATACTTCAAATTTAATGTTATACATAAATATCTATCTTTAAACTAAGGAGTTTCTCCCTCATACTAGGCTCGCTTGTTACTATATGAGTAATGCAATGTCATCAGTGATGGCTAATATTTATATGCAGTTTAATGGCAAGATTTTTCAATAGATTGTTGGGATTCCTATTGCCACTAGCTGCACCCCTTTCCCCCCTAATTTTTGTTATATTGTTATATGGTTATGAGAGGGACTTCATACATTCTACCCAAATCTCGAAACGTTTAGACCTAATTGATAAGTTCAGTACACTTCTGGATATCTTGGTGATATCTTAATAATCGATGACTCTAGATCTAAGGTTGAAAGCTATATTCCTGACAAATTTCCACCTGCATTTAAATTAAACAATACTTCTGATAAGAATACTCATTTCATCGACTTAAATATTAGAATTATTAACAACAATATCCATACAGCCATATATGACAAACGTGGCGACTTTGGATTTCCTATTGTAAATTTCCTTTACTTACATGGTAATGTCCCTAGATTCCCATCATTTGGTATATAAATATGTCAATTGGTTCTTTTTGCTAGAGCCTATGCTAACGTTTTGGATTTTCACACACAAAAGAATTTCGAATCAATTTCACACTTCTGACTCGGGGTTATAGATATCATAAACTTAGAAAAACTTTTGGTAAATTATTCAGGCATTTTATCGAAATTCTGAAATGTGACTTTTCAACAATACCTATCAAGCGAAATTTCTCATCCCAGATTCTACGGTGATCTAGTGTACAAACTAAGAAGGGTCAAAGATTGCGATGATTTCATAACGAGGGGTTTTGAAATAATCAAACGTATTCGACATCGATAGTATTGACCCCGACATCATCGCAAAGTTCATAGGTCTTGTATTGGGTCTCTCTGCAGCCCAGTTGAGAATTTACTTGAGAGTTAGACGCAAACAGGATGGTGTACACTAGATCACCGTAGAAATTGGAATGGGAAATTCCTCTGGATACATATTGCTGAAAAGTAACATTTCCGAATTTAGATAAAATGTCTGAATAAGATCTGTAAAATTTACCAAAAGTGTTTCGAAGTTTATGATATCTATAACACTGAGTAAGAAGTTTAAAAGTAATCTGAGAATGTTTTTCGTTAAAATCCAAAACGTTAGTGCAGGCTTTAACAAACCGAACCAATTGACTAATATGAATACCATAAGATGGGAGTCTGGGGGCATCACCATCTAGATAAGGGAAATTTACGATGGGAAAAGTTGTCACGTTTGTCATATATGTTGGTATGAATATTGTTTTTAATAATTTTAATATTTAAGTCCAAAAAGGTGTTTCCTGGTCGAAGTATTGGCTTTGTTTAATTGAAGCTCAGATGGATAAATGTCAGATATGTAGTTTTCAAACTCAGGGTTATCAAATACTAAAATATCATCAAGATATCTAGAGGTTTCATTGAACTTGTCAATAAGGTCGAAACGTTTAGAAGTTTGAACAGAATGCATAAAGTCTCTCTCATAACAGTATAAAAATAAATCTGTTATAAGGGGAGCGCAGTTAGTGCCCATAGGATTCCCTATAATCTGTTGATAAATCTTGCCATTAAATTGTACATAAATATCATCCATCAAAAATGTGATGGTATTACACAACTCAGTACAAGTCCAATATTTATAATTATCATATTGTTTGTTAGAGAAAACTCCAGATGTAACTGAAGTACAGAGGTATGATTTAAACTCTCTGTTGAAACACCAGCGTATGAGAGACAGCAATTTGGTTTTGATTAAGTCATGAAGTAAAGAGGTATATAGTGTCGAAAAATCAAAAGTAGAAACGTTATTAGCCTCAAAATTTCTCAAAAGGAATTTTTCAATGACGTCTTTGATAGACCAAAAGTAATTGACGTTACTGTTGTTAAAGACAGCATTACAATACTTGATAATCATATATGATTAGGTATGATCTGTTTGTATAAGTGTGTATTTGTGAGGGTGTGTGTGTGTGTATGTGTGCGTGTGTGCCTGTGTGTGTGTGGTGGGTGGGTGTATATTGTATATATGTATGTGTGTGAAGGGAAGAGGCATATCTTAATCATGTTTTCTATTTGATCAAAAGATCCCTGGGAGGTTCAAACGAAAAATGTTGAGACAGTAAAAACCTAAATTCCTTGTTATGTCAGACATGGCAAGTAAATCATCCCTCACTGAAAGGTTGTCGCATAGGTTTAAATTTCAAAGCGATGTATCAGGCAAATGCCATATAAGAGAAATAATCATGGCGTAAAGTAAAAGAAAAAACAAAATTATATGTGAGTGGATTGAAGTTGTTTTTAAGAGAAATGAATAAATTCAAATTCAAGCTTCCAAAATGTAAACAGTATCGCAATTTGGTATATATTTGCGAAAAATTCACACTAGATGTAATTGATATATTCTGTGTGATAGTACATCTTGTCTGTAGGAAATTTTACGTTTCAAGTCAGGATATGCCGTACAAACTTTTATATATTCGATGAGTTTAGGGAATAATTGTGCTGCATATCATATAAAATTATGTGGTTGGTTTGATTTGTTGTAACTAAAATAACATTTCTAAAAATAGAAAAAACCGATTTTTATACCTATTCAAACACCAAATGATACGGTAAGACTGAAATTAAGGGAGATGCATTGACACCATAATAATGACTATATTTTGAGTGATCTCAGATTAAGCTAAGTATCCTTTTAAAAACTGAGTAGAAGTCCTATATGTCAGACATTCTTTTTATGTCAGACGTATGTTTCTTAATAGTAATACATTTATAGTGCTCTAGAATCCATTACTGAAACTTGAATAGGGGGCCCAATAAAATGATACAACGTTTGTGCGTACTATTAAAATTTCAAATGAACAAATAATTTTCAAATACAACATTGAGGTGATGGACTATTAGTGGCTTGTCAGAGCCCTGGTGTTTTTCTTTCTTTCCTTCCTTTTCTTTCTTTCTTTTTAAATTTCTGGGAACTGCATGACACAGATGTCGTCGTCGATGCAGTACTCTTCGCGTAATGCAAACGTAATCAACGAAGTACCGAAGAGTTAATGAAATAATACCCTTACATACAGACGAAACAAATATTATTCAGCACTGTATATTTATATGATTGTGAACAAATATCCTGTACCCCACTGTGTAAACAGTGCCACTGCCACATAACAGCAAGACAAAGGTTTAAAACAATAGAATGATCATATTGTAGCACAATTGGCAAATCACGATGATTCAGTACTAATATCAAAATATGTTTATCGCAATATATTACAATGATTGATAGTATTATATGGATTTCACAATACTGCCTCATTAATGTATTTCAGCATCGCGTTTGGCTGGCTTCTCTATTTACGTATCGAACTTAACAGACTGGTCTACGGGTGAAATGTGCTATAAAGATATTTCAGAACAGTTGTTAAATGTCAACGAAATATTGTACTTCTTTTGTACGAGATTTCTACTTGGACGATATGTAACCTTTTACAATGAAAGACTGAGAAATAGCACATACCCTGAGTTTTATGATATTAAGAATGGAGCGATCTTGGAATTATGCGAGATAGAAATACAAGGTATATTTGCTTTTAAGTTAATAAATGCTAATGTCGCCTTACATATTTTTGAGTCTGGTATATTCTTCTTTAAACGTTTAGTGTGAAAATATTTTCATGACATCTCGTCTTGGGAAACCTGTTAATCCTTAATCTCTCTTTGGAGAATTATTTATCAATTTATCAATTTTTGAAATGTTTTGTTTTTTGATTCTACTGCTTTGTCGTGAGTGGGAAGGTAGACGTTCGTAAACCGGTTAACCACACCAACTGAGTGACGTTTGTTAATTTAATTGACCGTTCTAAGTCGATATCGTAACTGCAGTACAATCGAATATTTTTGTTATGTTTTCCATGTATATATTATTATCATATTTTATGTGCAAGTTCTTGGTGATTTGTGTCATACAGCTTGGTCAGATGTCTTCGGTTTTCTCTGCATCAAAATCTGCTGAGGTTTTTTTTTTTGTATAATAATGGTAATATATACATATAAATATTTTGCATGTATTTAATCTTTATTGATATTATAAAGAAATATTATTATGATACATCTGATATAAAATTATTCTGACAGTATTAAATTCTTATTTTTCCATTAAATGTAGATCCTGCGCCTTGTTTACATTGCCATAATAAAAGTATATCAGAATTCTGCTTCCATGAATCAAGTAAATTCAAATGCAAATATGGATGTGATCCAGGATTCTTTGGAGAAAGCTGTACTCGGAACTGTTCCACATCCTGCGGTGGTAATAGGTCATGCGAGGTAAAGACTGGGGTATGTAGCAAGTGTAATGATACATTTTATCGTAATGGAATTGGCTGTGTCAGTTGTTCCCCGTCGTGTGGAGGCAAGGGGTATTGTGATATTGATACTGGTAGATGCACAGTATGCGATCAAGGAATGTACGTCTCCGGCATTTCTTGTATCCCATGTCCGGTGAATTGTAAAGGGGTTGGAAAAGCATGTTTTACGACAAACGGAACATGCATAAAGGGATGTAATGACTATTTCTTTGGATTGAAATGTGAAAGCAAATGTCCATTTAACTGCAGAAATTGTGTCAATGAAAGCCACTGTAATGAATGCAAAATTGGCTACAGTGGCCATATCTGCAATGACGAATGCAACACTTGCTTAGATCGAAGCTGCGACATTGAAGGGAGTTGTATATTGGGATGTAAAAATGGATATTATGGAAAAGGATGTAAACTGAATTGTACGGATACATGTCTTAACAATCAGTGCGAGAAAAACTCCGGGTTTTGTTCCAAGGGATGTGTTCCAAGGAAGCATGGTCAATACTGTAATATGACATGTCCAGATAACTGTGGTGGAGAGAAGGAATGCGCACAAATGTCAGGAATATGTACTGTTTGTGATATTGGAAAGTTTGATAATCTATGTACATCTAACTGTTCATCGCAATGTGGAGGTTCCGGATCCTGTGACATTAGAACTGGTTATTGTGATTCCTGTAACGATGGATGGATGGGTAATGCATGTAATGTCGGTAAGTCAGGCTACGACATTATATGATTTTTTATTTTCTCTTATTTTATTATTATTATTTTATTAAATATTCTAATTTAGCACAAATTCTCCT
The DNA here is from genome assembly GCA_035048485.1 of Pteria penguin. NCBI lineage: Eukaryota > Metazoa > Mollusca > Bivalvia > Pterioida > Pteriidae > Pteria > Pteria penguin. The sequence continues at coordinate 778,495 of CM068580.1, forward strand.
TTATCGTAGAAATATTGATACAACGACGCACAGACAACGGAATCGCTGCCACAGTTGGAGGAGGCATATTCGCTATCGTGGTCATCATAGTAATAGCCATTGGTGTCATCGTTGTTCTTCTCAAAAGGTAACGATTTCAGTCATGTATAAAACAACGAAGAAGTGCTGATCAGTTATCTAGTGTCGAAGTCTAACAGTGGAGGCTAAATTATGGAATTGTCCCATACATACCTTTGCGAACCCCGTAAAATAAAACATTCAGGAGTGAGACCAGGTGACGGGGAGAGTGAGCGTCTCCTGTTTGCATAGAACAACCGTCGGAACAGTTATATTGTGAACGTCAAAAGTCCAAATGCACACAGGAATGTACATAAATGGTAAACGTAACGTCATAATAGGATTTGTCGAACATTTAATGGCACTCCAGAACGTCATAAATCATTCTGCAAAGTTGGACCGCGTGTTTTCTTATAAGATCACCGTAGCAACCGTAGAACTTCCTCCATGACGATTTCAGGCGTTCTGTAACATAATACGTTATTCCAGAGCATGTTCAAATTACAATGACTTTGATCTGAGGGCTAGGCGACTTTCAGATAAGCTACTCAACCAGGGTTATATATGTGCTAGACTAGCAACGTCACTGAGGAAGTTCTATGGCCGTAACGAGACTCTTATTACTCAATATGATATCTCGTTGTCCAGACTTTTAAATGATATTCTGGACTGAGACCGATTCAGATAATTTTAAACAGATTTGACACCTTCTACACTAGAAGGTTACCTACATTGACTTCTCCATATATATGGAATTTACACGATTTGACTCTTTTTACTGGGTATATATGACGGGTGTGCTGACAAGCAGGAGATGCTCACTCTCCCCGGGCACCTGATCTCACTCCATCGTAGGGGTTCACATATGCTCTCCAAGTGGACATATTTTGTTATTTTCCACTTGGTTTTCATTTTCATTGATTTTGTATGTTCTTTGGTTTTATGATTTTCAGACCTATGGTTTGAATTTATCTGTCATCTTTACATAACCCCGAACAAGTAGCTTATCGGTCAGCCGTTTAGCCCTTGTGACAAAACTGTTGTATATTTAACATGCCCTGGCGAACCAATAAGTCTCAGGAAAGTCTTTAATGATGCAATTGCTTTATGGAGAAAAATACAATTATACGTATGACATATGATTTTATTACTTTTATGACAACAAAGTAAAAGGAAAGTGAAAACCGAAGAAAGAAAAAAGAGGAGTTACAGGCTCAGTTATGAGGCAGAGGTCACCATAGAGCTATACAATACATGAATATACATGAATACAATACATGAAATACCAAAGGGTTAACCATATATGTTTCACAGAAATGAAATAAAAACCAAATATTATGGCGAGTTGTGCTTAATTCTCTTTCCTATGTTTAAAATCTTTATCATAGATAATGAATTATTTCCGATGTTATAATTTAGACGTACACAAATAGAGAGGAGACGTACTGGTCAGAAACTTGAGGAATCAAGTCAAGCAGTAAATGATGGTAAGTGAATATTAGCTTGAGGAATCAAGTCAAGCAGTAAATGATGGTAAGTGAATATTAGCTTGAGGTATCAAATCAAGCAGTAAATGATGGTAAGTGAATATTAGCTTGAGGTATCAAGTCAAGCAGTAAATGATGGTAAGTGAATATTAGCTTGAGGTATCAAGTCAAGCAGTAAATGATAGTAAGTGAATATTAGCTTGAGGTAATAAATCAAGCAGTAAATGATGGTAAGTGAATATTAGCTTGAGGTATCAAATCAAGCAGTAAATGATGGTAAGTGAATATTAGCTTGAGGTATCAAATCAAGCAGTAAATGATGGTAAGTGAATATTAGCTTGAGATATCAAATCAAGCAGTAAATGATGGTAAGTGAATATTAGCTTGAGGAATTAAGTCAAGCAGTAAATGATGGTAAGTGAATATTAGCTTGAGGTATCAAGTCAAGCAGTAAATGATGGTAAGTGAATATTAGCTTGAGGTATCAAGTCAAGCAGTAAATGATGGTAAGTGAATATTAGCTTGAGGTATCAAATCAAGCAGTAAATGATGGTAAGTGAATTTTATTTCAGTGTTCTATCTTTCATGTATTTATGAATTATATTTACAGTATAAATTACATTTTATACATATCAGTTCTGATATCTACGAGTCGATAAATATCCACCGTGACAATACTGACAGATCAAACATTAATTTCGTAATTTCTTCTCAGTTTACTCAGTGACTGCAGGGAAATTAACATTTTGATACGTACGTACCCTGTGTATTTGTTAAGTACTATGCGTGTTTGTCAGGTACCCTGTGTATTTGTTATGTACCCTGTGTATCTGTTACCTGATCCGTGTATTTGTTACGCGCTTTATGTATTTGTTACATACTCTACGTACATGTATTTGTTATGTACCCTGTGTATTTGTTATGTACCCTGTGTATCTGTTACCTGATCTGTGTATTTGTTACGTGCTTTATGTATTTGTTGCATACTCTGCGTACATGTATTTGTTACGTACCCTGTGTATTTGTTACGTGCTCTGCGTGTTTGTCAGCTACCCTGTGTATTTGTTATGTACCCTGTGTATCTGTTACCTGATCTGTGTATTTGTTACGTGCTTTATGTATTTGTTACATGCTCTACGTACATGTATTTGTTACGTACTCTGTGTATTTGTTACGTGCTTTACGTGTTTGTCAGGTACCCTGTGTATTTGTTATGTACCCTGTGTATTTGTTATGTACCCTGTGTATCTGTTACCTGATCTGTGTATTTGTTACGTGCTTTATGTATGTGTTACATAGATATATGTTCTATCTTTATTACATACTCTACGTACATGTATTTGTTACGTACTCTGTGTATTTGTTACCTAATTTGTGTATGTTTTATGTACTTTACGTCTTTGGTACGTGCTCTGTTTATATGTTACCTACTCTGTTTTTGTTACGTTCTTTATGTCTTTGTTACGTACTCTGTGGTTTTGTTACCTCCTTGGTGATTTTTGTCATACAGCTTCGTCAGGTGTCCTCAGTTTTCTCTTCTACTCTGTGCGTTTGTAACCATATTCATACCAAGATATGTAATAAAAGTGACGACTTTGGATTTCCTATTGTAAATTCCCCTCATCCAGATGGTGATGTCCCCAAATTTCAATCATATGATATTTATATTAGTCAACTGGTTGGTGTCGCTAGAGCCTGCACTAACATTTTGGTTTTTCACCCAAAACATTCTAAGATTACTTTTAAACTTTTTACTCAGGGTTATAAATATCATAAACTTCGAAAAACTTTTGGTAAATTTTACAGATCTTATTCAGGCATTTTATCTAAATTTGGAAATGTGACTTTTCAACAATACGTATCCAGCGGAATATCCCATCCCAATTTCTACGGTGATCTATTGTACAAACTAAGGAGACTGAATGGTTCCGATAATTTCATATCAGCGGGTTCTAAAATTATAAAACGTATTCTGCATCGACAGTATGGCCCTGGGATCATCGCTAAGACCATAGTTCTTGTATTGGGTTCCTCTACAACCCAATGCAGAATTGTGGTTGAGCGTTACATGCTGACTAACAAGGCGGTAGGGACCCTATTACGGGCCTTGTCCAAACCTTTTCAGAGGAGACAAGGTCCAGATCCTCGTCCCTTCTGACTTTTTATCCGGACTCCAATTGACCAATGATCTGAGCTCGGCTTACAGACGAGCAGAGCAAGGTTTACTTATGTCTATGTCGCCTTACACATATTTTTAATAGCAACATATTATTCTATAAACGTTTTGTGTGTGATAAAAGAAATTATGACCTCTCTTCTTGAGAAACTTGTTGATCTTGTTCTCTGTACTGAGGATTATTTATAAATTTTTAAATGTGTGTCCTTTGATTGTGCTGCTTTTGCGGTGAGTGGGAAGGTGGGCGTCCGTAAACCGGTTAACCACACCAATTGAATGGCTTTTGTTACTTCAATTGAACGTCCTAAATCGGTATCGTAACCGCAGCACAATCGAATATCTTTCTAATGTCGTTTTTCCGTGAATATTTTATTATCATTTTTCGTGAGCATGTCCTTGGGAATTCTTGCCATACAGCTTTGTCAGATGTCTTGAGTTTTCTCTTTTACGTATCCTGTGTATAAATATATATTAGAATAAATATACGTTATAATTTGTTTTGCACCATAGGCGAACTTTTACATCACTTCAGTGATGCTCATGGCCACATAATCGCAACTCTAATGATATAGTTTTATTTGAAGAGCAGGGTTAAAGCCAAAGTGACCGAAAACGTTCACCACAGAATCTATCTAAGTACTTGATACGTAGTCCGTGTATTTATTACGTTCTCTGTGTATTCTTAACGTACTGCATGTATTCGTTTGGTACTCTGTGTAATTGTTACGTCCTCTGTATATTTATTATGTACTCTGTGTATTCATTATGTACTCTGTGTATTTTGTACGTACTTTATGTATTTGTCACATACTCTGCGTAATTGTTACGTACACTGTGTATTTGTTACGTACTTTATGTATTTTTGCGTACCCTGTGCATTTATGCATCTGCGTATTCGTTACGTACTATATGTGTATTTGTCATGTACCCTGTGTATTTGTTACGTACTTTGTGGGGGGTGGTTTTGGCGTACATTGTGTATTACTTACACCCTCTGCGTATTTATTATGTACCATGTGTATTTGATATGTACGCTGTCTATCTGTTATGTACTATGTGTATCTGTGATGTACTATGTGTATTTGTTATGTACTATGTGTATTTCTTATGTACTCTGTGTATTTGTTATGTAATCTATGTATCTGTTACCTACTTTTATGTATTGTTTTCCTACCCTCTGTATATCGTGTATTTGTTATGTACCCTGTCGATCGATTATGTACTATGTGTATTTCTTATATACTCTGTGTATTTGCTATGTACTCTGTGTATTTCCTATGTACTATGTGTATTTGTTATGTACTCTGTGTATCTGTTATATAATATGTGTATTTGTTATGTACTATGTGTATTTGTTATGTACTATGTGTATTTGTTATGTACTATGTGTATTTATTATGTACTATGTGTATTTGTTATGTACTATGTCTCTTTGTCATATACTCTGTGTATTTGTTATGTACTCTGTGTATCTGTTATGTACTATGTGTATTTGTTATGTACTATGTCTATTTGTCATATACTTTTGGTATTTGTTATATACTCTGTGTATCTGTTATGTACTCTGTGTATTTGTTATGTACTGTGTATCTGTCATGTACTATGTGTATTTGTCATGTAGTCTGTGTATCTGTTATGTACTATGTGTGCTTGTTATAAACTATGTCTATTTGTTATCTACTATGTGTATTTGTCATATACTTTGTGTATTTGTAATGTACTCTCTGCATCTGTTATGTACTATGAGTATTTGTCATGTACTATTTGTATTTGTCATGCACTCTGTGTATTTTGCTATGTACTCCACGCATTTGTTTCGTACTCTGTGCACAGAGACACAGCCTTGTCATGGATATCACTCGACATGGGCACTCGGATTGAGATTTCTTTGTCAATTCCATAGCATGGTGTAAGATCCTATTAATCTCACAGTATTATGTGTATCTGTTATGTACTCTGTGTATCTGTTACATACTCTGTGTATATGTTATGTACTCTGTGTATATTTTATGTACTCTGTGTATTTGGTGTGTACTCTGTGTATTTGTTATGTACTCTGTGTATTTGGTGTGTACTCTGTGTATTTGGTGTGTACTCTGTGTAATTGTTACGTACTCCGTATATTTATTACGTTATATGAATATTAATAACCTTATTTGTGTATTTGGTATACACTCGGTATTTATTACGTATTATGTATTAGTTCCTGTTTTCTCTTTTATTCTCCTAGAACGCATTATGTTATGTGATAAAATAAAATCACTTTATTGTCCCATCTTTAGCTCGTAGGGACGAAAATACTGAGAGCTAGTATTATACCTTTGGCGTTTTAATCGTTTGCGTCAGCGTCCGTAAACATGGAATTTTTTAACAAATGACAATAGCCTCTCGACCTGTTATAAAATGATGTCCATATCTCGTGTGTACATTACTCGTAAAAAATCATTCATTTGGTATAGATATTTTTCATGTTGACATTGACGTAAGAATCAATGTTTACAAACATTTAATCTAGGCAATATCTTGTGAAAAGTCAGAGAGTTTGCTTTGATATCTAGTGGATCTGTAGTCCTTGTGAAAAAAGTTTTGGTTGATATTTTTCTACTACGTTGTCTTGAGCTTAGCGTTAAGTTTCCTTAACATTGACATTATCTATCTAAACTTTTTAATGTGTTCTTTGATTGTACTGTTTTTATGATGTGTGGGACCCGGAAGCCGGTTAACCACACCAAATGAATTCCGATAGTCACTTCGCCTGATCGTCTCTTGTCGCCTACTCAAGTACATCGCTATGGAGCATTTTCGGAATATCTACTCATATGCTTTTTCTTGTATTTTATGCTAGACCGAGACAGACCAAAAGCCTGTTTTATTATTGGTGGGGCTTTGGTCTCAAACGAACATTCAAAACTTGAGAATTTCTACGAATTTAAGATTACGACTTACCTAGACAAATTAAAGTGAGATTCAAACAATCATAACCATACTTGCTTATAATTAACTAGATAATGACTGTTTAATATCATTCATTACCTAATTTCTCATCTAGCATACTGTCTATGTATTTTCTGTATGAAACAAAAAGTGAAAGTACACTAACTCTCAGCATGTAAGATGAGGAATAAGGTATTTCCTATAGGCTTTAATTGTAGAGCTGATTTAGAAATGTTTTAATAAAAGATTACAGTCACATAATCCCCTGTATATGATATTCTTGATAGTACAGTTAGCCTAGGACTTAGTTTACATTTGAAGGAGTGATCCACATTGGTTTTGTATTAAAGCAACTGGCAACAGTATATAAAGTAACATTCAGATATTTTGATAATGTATTGTCTATAAAAGAGAAAACTGAAGACTTCTGACAAAGCTGTATGACAAAACCCACCAAGGACATGCACACAAAAATGATAATAGTAGAATATACACTGCAAAAAGACATTACAAAAATATTCGATTATGCTGCGGTTACGATACCGATTTAGGACGGTCAATTGAAGTAACAGTCGTCATTCAATTGGTAATGTTAACTGGTTTACGGGCGCCCACCTTCCCACTCACCACAAAAGCAGCACAATCAAAAGACACACATTTAAAAATTTATGAATAATCCTCCATATAGAGAACAAGGATCAACAGCTTTCTCAAGAAGGGAGGTCATAAAAATTTTATTACACACGAAAATTGTATAGAATAATATGTTGCTATCAAAAATATATGTGAGGCGACATCAACATAAATAAACCGTGCTCTGCTCGTCTGTAAGCAAGCTCAGATTCTTGATCAATACTAGTCCCGATTTACAGTCAGAGGGGGCGAGGATCAGGACCTTGTCTTCTCTGAAAAGTTTTGGACAAGGCCCATCATAGAGTCCCTACCGTCCTGTTAGTCAGCGTGAAACGCTCAAGGACCCAACACAAGAACTATGGTCTTAGCGATGATCTCCGGGTCATACTGTCGATGTTGAAGGTATTAAATAATTTTAGAACCCGCCGATATGAAATTATTGGAACCTTTGACCTTCCTTGGTTTTTACAATAGATTACCGTAGAAATTGGGATGGGATATTCCACTGGATGCGTATTGTTGAATTCACATTTCCAAATTTAGATAAAAAATCTGAATAAGATTTGTAAAGTGTACCAAAAGTTTTTGAATTTTATGATATCTTTAACCCCCAGTAAGAAGTTTAAAAGTAATCTGACAATTTTTTGTGTGAAAATCCAAAACGTTAGTGCAGGCTCTAGCGGACCGAACCAATTGACTAATATATATACCATATGACGAAATCTAGGGACATCACCGTCTAGATAAGGGAAATTTACAATAGGAAATCCAAAGTCATCACGTTTATCATATATGTTGGTATGGATATTGTTGTTAACAATTTTAATATTCAAGTCCAAGAAAGGTGTTTCCTGGTCGGAAATATTGGCTTTGTTTAATTGAAGTTCAAATGGATAAATGTCAGTAATATAGTTTTGAAACTCAGGGTTATCGATAACTAAAATATCATTGACCTTATCAACTTATCAATAAGGTCGAAACGTTTAGAGGTTTGAATAGAATGCATAAAGTCTTTCTCTAATGAGTATAAAAATAAATCTGCTATAACAAGAGCGCAGTTAGTGCCCATAGGAATCCCAATAATCTGTTGATAAGTCTTACCATTAAATTATACATAAATATTATCCATCAAAAATGTCATGGCATTACACAACTCGGTACAAGTCCAGTATTCATAATTATCATATTGTTTGTTAGAGAAAAGTCCAGATATAAATGAAGTATAGAAGTATGATTTAGACTCTCTGTTGAAACACCAGCGTATGAGAGACATCAATTTGGTTTTGATTAAGTCATGAGGTAGACAGGTATATAATGTCGAAAAATCAAAGTAGAAAGGTTATTTGCCTTAAAATTTCTCAAACAGAATTTTTAAATGACTTCGTTAGAATTTTTGATAGATTAAAAGTAATTGACGTTACTATTGCTAAAGACATCATTACAGTACTTAATACCATGGTCTGTAACTACTGCAGTAAGAGCGGAGGTAATATGTTTAAAAAAGCACAATTGTAGAGCAATGACTAGAATTTGATAACTACTCTCACAAGGATATATTGAGGATATATTGAGGTTTGAAATTGTCACTAAGGAAGTTCTATAGTCGTCATAGGGTATCTATTGCAATTTCATATTCCTCTTTCAAGAATGTTAACCGATATTTTGGGACCTGACCATACAAAATAACCATCTTGACATTTTGACTGTACTCGATTTGACATAGTACGTATATACATGTATACACATACATTTGTTCACCTGCGTTTCCGACACCGGAATTTCAGACAGGCAGCATTTCTTGCCTTGAATGGGAAAATATGACTTCGTGTTCCTGTCTCTTTCGTATGTTCATGCGTGTATATTTATGTATTTACTTCCTTACTTGAAAGGTTGTTGCAGGACTTTTGCGACGTGTTGCATGCAATCAAGGGACGCTTACTCCTCCCGGCACCCAATCGTATCAACTCGTCCATTTCCGTACGCAAATACGACTCGTACGTACTACGTAGTCAGCCATTGGGACTACTTCCAGTTGTTATGTAAACACACATGGCCATGATCATCATGCCTGTCATGTTTGCACTAAAATAAGCAATTATGCTTATTGCCTGCTTTTGTCTATATTTGTTTCTCTCTGAATGGGTGAACTGTTATGAATTTTTCATGTCGGAGTCTACACACGTGCACTGGTTAAATGTCACTTCAAATTTCCTCGGATTCCTTTCCAATGTTCTAACATTTAAAATAAAAATGAGAAATTTGCTACGATTACTGAATTACCTTACGATTGTATAATATTCAACAAAACGGGTATTACATTTCATACTGATCTTCTCATATCCTAAATTACAAAAACAATCCTATGAACCTTTTTTTGCCTCATTTCTCAAAGTGCTCCTACGACAAAAGCCGAAGAATTGAAGCGATTTGGTATATATCGCTGTGCCGTGGGGCTTCCGAGTATATTTTTGTAAAAAATGACGACGGTGTTCCGATTGCCCGGCACCTGGTATCACCTTTTTTTTGGGGGGGGGGGGTCGCATTTGTCTGAATATGACACTAAACACAATGTTGTCCCCTTCATTCGATGGACTATGAGATATGGTTTACCCTTCGGTACTTCTTCGTTTTTTACATATAAAACGCGAATTATATGGATTTATTGTATAGCTCCATGGTGACTTCTGCCACATAACTGAGTCAGTAACTCCTCTTCTTTCTTGTATAGTTTGGGAAGCCAATACATAGTTGGAAACTCGTTTATATCAATGCTTAAATTGAAGTTACACATAGCTTTACAAACTTTGATACATATATATCAGAATATTATCCTAATGAACTCGAAATTAAAGATACAATAGAGTCCAGTCCCTATCCTTCGTATTTTGACCTTCCACTGAATATTAAGCAAGACGAAAAATTAAATACTTCACTGTATGATAAACGCGACAATTTCAATTTCCTTTTTTATTAACTTTTCATAAGCGTGTAGTAATATTCCCTGATCATTTGCGTATGGTGTCTGTAGGTCACACCTGATCCGATATTTCAGATCTTCTTCAGACTACGGTTCTTTCATTTACAGGAGCAACCGCTGTGTGAAAAGTAGATACGAAAACCACATTTGAAGTCTGCAACGGCAAATGTTTTTCTAAAAGCTCTAACACTGACTTTTATTTGACTTTGCGATATTTTTGTGGTATCGTATATTCCAGAAATGTATATGAATGTGAATGGTCAACGACAGATCGGTTCCTCTTTACCTAGTGTCCACTTTGACGAATCCTCCAATGGAAGTGTGAAATACCAAGTTGCCAGAGGCGAAACTCAGAAGAACAGTCACAGTAGTCAGAAGGAAATAGCCGAAGGCATCTATTACAACTGTTTGACGAATGCAGCAAATGATGTATCCATTAATGAATTCAAACATTACACAAAAACAAAAATTGCAGATGGAAGTCTCTTGAAGGAATACCAGGTAAATAAATAAAGAAGTTTGTGTAATCACCTTTTTCAAGCCACTACCATTTAAATAACCTGATTTATAGTTGTTCGTCTCTGTTGTTTAAAGGGCAATGTACCGTTTAATTTAATTTTATGTATTTATTTGTTTATTTATTTATTTATTTTATTTTATTTTATTTTATTTTATTTTATTTTATTTTATTTTATTTTTATTTTTATTTATTAATAGGTATTTATTGTTTGTTTTGTTTTTGGTTTTTGTTATTTTATGTTTCACTTTGAAGACACTACCCTCCGGATCTAAATACAGTACTATACAAGCACAAAAGCCAGAACACAAAGCAAAGAACAGATTCAAAACCACCTTTCCATGTGAGTAACAATGTTTTAAAAGGTTAAAGTCTTCCTTACAGAAACACCGACAGTGTGTATAAGCTAATTTGACGGCAGCTATTTAGACCTTTTTTTCGCTTCTCAGCTACTCCTCTATTTAATAAATATGGAACATATACCTTTCAATTTTAAGACTTTGGCGTCAAATTTTCAATGAAAAAATACATATATGCATATACACATGTCTGAAAAAATCAATTGATTGCAGATTCATAATCATCGTGTATAAAATTCATTTATTTTTTATTGAGTTGATTGATCTCTGGTTTTGGATGAAGTGGATTGATTAACATACTAATTGTAATGCCTTATGAATTTTGAATACACTGTCATTTGTGTTTTTCAAAGACGATAAAACCCGCGTGATACTCAACAGAGACGATACAGATACATCGGACTACATTAATGCCAACTTTGTTCATGTAAGGACAATTTGTTGATCTTATTCTTAATATTTGTTTTATAAATTCACTAATTTAATAGGAAAATAATTTAAAAACTTTTTGTACATTCAATAAAAATATATGTATTAAAAGAATGTTAACAAGGCTCGATAAATGAATTCATTTTGAAATAATTACAATTCGCTAATTACGCAAGTGATATATAGATTAGTTCTACGATGTTATGAGATACAAAGTTATATATACTGCAGGGTAAAGATATGCAGAACACATATATAGCCTCCCAAGGTTAGTACGCTGTCATGATTTTTTTTCTCTATATCTATTCATTGCACATCGTATAGTACAAAAACATATATAATACTTATATTTCATAATTGGAATTGTGCATTTTAATAATTTGGATAGGCAATAACGAAAAAGATTAATTTTTCTGTGTATGTATTACCATAAAAGACGTCCTGGGGAAAATGCATTCAATGCCCTCATCTTCATTGAACCTTTACAGTAACCTGAAATGTAAAGATGATGGATAAATCTAAAATCAAGCTCATTATGTACGTATTGCTATTAATATCTACTGATTGGGAAGAGGAATGTGTAGTAAAAATGTTCAATCTTATTATTGTATTTATATAATTTACATGAAAATGAAGAGTATTAGAGGAGATTTGTCCATTAACTCCACTCTTTATTAGAGAGAGAGAGAGAGAGAGAGAGAGAGAGTGTGTGTGTGTGTGTGTGTGTGTGTGTGTGTGTGTGTGTGTGTCAATCTAATTCCGTTAAGTGATTATACAATAATCACAATGTTAACTACATCGGTTGTTAAATTGATTTATTTGTACACGTTGCATACATTGAAAGATTTATTGAGTAACTAATTACTTTTCTCTCACCATGAAAGTATTGTTTCTGTTTAGGACCTTTGCACAACACTGTTGACGATTTCTGGCATATGATATGGCAGTGTAAAGTTGGGAAAATTGTTATGCTCACTGGTTTAGTTGAAGGAAAAAAGGTAAACAGGAAAGTGACAAAATAGTGAAAGATGAAACAGATGAAACTGATGATTATTTATCAATTCTATCAATTCAATCATTCTTATAAATGACAAAGTATTAATTTCATGGAAGACTATAAGTGATAATAAACATAGAACATATATACCTTTAAATCGTAAAATAAAGGTAAAATAATATAAATAAGAAAATTACAAAAGTAACTGGTGTCACATGATTATCGCACTTACAACAATATACCACAATGGGAATTCACGGACAAATCCACATGTATTCAATCCCATAAACAGTCAGTTTATTAAGGAGAAAATGGCTGATCTACAAACTAGATATGGCATTGTACACTCCATTAATGACATCCTGTTAGTACAAATGCGGAAATTGATGACAGTGTGTCAATTGATGAAAGTGTGTCTGTTGATGGAAGTGTGTCAATTGTTGACAGACAACATCCTTTTGTAACATTGCAAAGCTATATGTTAATTCAGAATTAGCATTGATAAATGTTATCTATCGACTATGCATTACCCCTCAAATTACACAAATTTCTACATAATGACGTTTTATATATAATTCCATTCATTGTTCTACCAATACATTATCTAAATATATATTTTGCGTTCTACAGCAATAAATGATCATATTATAAAGCATTACACTGTATAGATTGATAATAATAACATCAATTGACTTTGATGAATAAAAACAAATACCTCTGTACTTTTGATAAATCTGGAGTTGTCTCCTACAAACCATTTGATTCCAAGAAATATGAAGTTTTAATGAGATATGTAATACTATCATCTTTCTGATCAACGATGTACAAAATAATAAGGATTATAATGGTCACTAAATGCGCGACCATTATAGATTACTTAAAAGAAATTAGTCACATACACACACCCATACACACACAGACACACACAACCACACACACACAGACAGATATATATATATATATATATATATATATATATATATATATATTATATATATATATATATATATATATATATATATATATATATCTGAGATAGCGCATAGTGAAACGCTCAATATGTAGCCAATTCAAGAAACCAGTTTTTATTAGACTAGTGCTTTGTATATATTTTCTATCTTACTTTTCGTGTTTTTATATTTATGTAAGTGTTTGTATGTGTGTGTCCTGAAGAAGAAGCAGATTGCTTCGATAATTTGGCAATTTTTAAATTATTTTAATATCGTTATCGCGTTATCGTTATATATATAAAATATATATATATATATATATATATATATATATATATATATATATATATATATATATATATATATATATATATATATATATATATATATATATATATATATATGTATAAACACAAAAAATATTTCAACATTGGAATATAAATTACATGTATGAATTTAGTACAACGTATACGCATTTCGGCAACGTATGTTTCTTCAGTCACGCTAAGGCCAAAACTGTGAAATCCAAAAACTGTAAATATTTGAAAAGTGAAATCAAATTCACTTAAACGTTAAAGCCAAGTAAACACTTTAGGGACAGAGCTTGCATGATGGAGATATTCCTTGATTTACGAATAATTTAAAAAATCCTGTCATAGTGAATTGAGAGTATTTATTTGGAGTCCATACAGAAGCATTGCAAACTTGGTTTAAGATTACCCTCGGGGATTATGACTTCACCAGCAGTGATATCGACTAAATGGTAATGATAAATACCATCACAAAATAAGTGCACCATATATGCGCATTTCGACAACTTATGTCTCCTCGGTGATGCGCTAGGCTGAAATTATAGAAATCCACATTGTAAGTATTTCATGGCTCACAACGAAACAAAAATTTAAAAAAAAAAATCAAAGATTTAAGGGGATCTGGCTTCTCTTCAGATACAACACTTACAATTACATAATCATTATTGTCTATCATATATATATATATATATATATATATATATATATATATATATATATATATATATATATATATATATATATATATATATATATATATATATATATATATATATATATATATATATATATATATATATATATATATATATAAATTGAAACTCGTTAGCTCGAAGTCGCTGGGACCGTCAGAAATACTTCGAGTTATCCGTAGTTCGAGTTAACCGAAGTTTGAGTTTTCAAGGCCCTTTGCCCATCTTTCGTATAATACTATTCACTTAGCTGAACAGACATGTTGGTACACTCATTATTGGCTAATATACATGTTACACTGGTAAGACACACCTGAATAACAATTTCGAATCTATTGCTACGTCATTTGATTCGCTACACATCCTTTTGAAGACAATGTCATGTCTCGATTTGAAAATCTCCAACCACCTGAGCATTCAAAATCGGAAACTGAGACTCCTAGTTGCCCTGCAAAGTACCGAGCTTTCTCCCGCAACATTTCACTGGAAATGGCGATGTTGTGCATTCTGGCTTTCGTGAACCATTTGGCAAGGTTAACCTCTATCTCTGGAATCTTGGCTGCTCTGTCTCGTTTACGTTGTGGTCCAACATCGCCAGACATCATCTTCTCTTTAATATCGGCTGCATTCTTTAACCACCTAGACAGGGTTGAAGCTGATATGCCGAACTTCTCTGCAACTTGCTATTTGGTTAGGCTGCCTCTTTCTACCTCTGTGATGGCGTCGTACTTCGTCTCGTACGTCTTAGTGTCTATCTTCTTCTTGGTGCCTTTCTTGGTAGGGGCCGGTGATCCAGTTATCGCCCCAGGGTTAGAGCTGGGTCCTTCACTGAATTGCTCACCTAGGCTACCTAGTGTACCGCGATTGACAGACAATATTTTTCTGCCAGAGAAACTTTTATGCGACTTTCTAATTTCACACATATTTAAGGAAAACAGGAACGGATGTTTGTCTCTCCAAAGAAATTTGATTGGATATTGATTTATGTGCGGATCAATAACGATAATTGTATACCGTACATGTAGCGTGGAAGTTGGAAAATCCTCGTTGCCACGGTGGGCTGTCCACGTCTGTCCTCCGTGGACACCTCGCGAGGCCACTTTTCTGTCCACGTTAATGCTTTCTAATACAATTTGCCATCTACCTGTACTTGTCCTCGCGAGGTCAAAAACGGACAAGTTTTTCACACCTTTTACCTGTATTTGTCCTCTGGTGGTCAAAACGGACAAGGTTTTCACACCTTTTAATTAACCTGTCCCCCACTGGACGTAAGGGATATTACATAGATGGGCCGGTATTTTGCAAATGTATCATGAAATATTTCGTTAAATAATACAAAAGGAGAGAAAAAAAAAATGACCGTTTTTCAATGACCACGCCAGTAGATAGCTTCAGATTGAGACAAGACCGGTTTCAGAGTTGAACTACATACGGCTCTGATAATAGCCTTTACGTTGTTTGAGTTGTTTTATTGTATTTGTTCAGTCAACCGAAAAGTAACATGTTTGCCTGTTAAGTTTTTTTTCCACATGCATGTAATTCTTCATTTAACAGACGAATTTAGAAGTATCTATCTGAAGTTAAAGAAATGCAAATTGCTCACACGATTTACACTCTTATTATATTCAAAGTAATTCATTTATAATAATGCATGATGGCATATTAAGGACAAATAAATGTGGTTTTAAAGATATAAATGCCTTATCAAATAAACCAATCTACCGATCTTTATTAAATAATGTTATCATTTGAATAAAGGTTCATAATATTCATAATAAATTGAAATACTGTTTAATATTTGTTGACTACCTGATTATTTATTTCCGCGTAAAAAATTTCAAAGAAATTCTTTTGTGTTCTGATTAAGTAATTAACCATTTTAAGCAAAAGTAATGATCTTAATCATTGCGTGAAAGGTTAATTAAAATCATTATAAAATACCTGTTAAAGTATGTTTTTACAATTAAGTGTCGCTAAAGACTTCTTTTCAAGTACCGGTAACTCTTAAAGAGCGAGATATTGGTGTGTATTAATAAATTGTGTACTAGCATTACTATTTTATATTTGAAAATTAATTATTATCAGATTTCTTGTGATTTATTACTCCCCCTCAACAGCAAAATCTAAGAACCATATCTCCGGCAAAGGGAGAAAACCCCAAAAATGAATAACCCCCCCCCTTCTTTTATTTGTACTTGTTGAGTATGAAGAATTGTACGATCTTTCAGTCAATATCTTATTCGCCAATACAATGGGCGATTTTCCTATTGCAAGTCTAAGCATTGTGCTGTAAGCCTACAGAGCAAAAAATTTAAGTGAAAGATCGACGCCACCTAACGACCGAGTTAAAGTAACGACACGTCAACCCCCCAACCCCCCCCCCCCTTCTCTCTCTCTCTGCTGTGCACGAGATATCGTTTGCAAACGTATTTTAAACTTTTTCAATACAACCAAAATATATATTTGTGTATGTATTAATGTAAAACATGCAAGGTTCAGTGTTCAGTCGGGTCATCATCTTTTATATATGATTGCATGATCGTATCCGTGAAATTAATAAAAAAAAAATAGATACGATCGTATTGGGCAAGAATATGTAACGAGACAAAACAATAAAAAAAAAAGGGGGGGGGGGTCCTCTCTGTTTAGGTCAAACGGCACTTAGTCCAGGTAACCTTACGACTGGAGCACGCGTGTTGTGTGAAGTCTATTGTTCTACTTCATCCTGGTAGCGAATAAGGGTTTGACTTATGACACTGATTAATACACGGAATTAGACGATCGTATCCGATGAAATCATAAGATACATACGGCCCTATATCTGGCAGGAATATGTAAGAAGCTAAGAAATTTAAAGGGAGGGGGGGTGTTTCTGAAAGATACTAAACAAAACTGTTTAGGTAAGAAAACGACCGACACTCTAGTTTCCCTTGCGACTCCAGTGCGCATGCTTTGTCTTTTGTTCTGAGATTATAAATATTTTTCAAAAGTTTGCCTGCACTTCACCAGGAAGATAAAAGAATACTTAAAAAAGAAGAAACCCGACCAAAGAAAATAATAATGAATAAAATAGAATGAAGATCAATGTCCATATGTATTAATATTTACCAGAATTAATCAATCGCGTATTTTCATCGTAATCGCATGTAATATTTCAAAATTGAATATGTTTATCAGAGCAATCAATAATGAATATCATATCACATATAATATGAATTTATTTGATTTTTAAAGTCGGCTTTACTGAACTGACCCACAAGTAGTAATTGCGCTCTTCAATTCGGATCGTTGCCTTCTTTAATTAAGAGTCCGAAATAGGTATTACAAAGAAACTCGGCACACTCTCGGAATAATAAATCATTTTTTGTGTGCATGTCCTTGGTGACTTTTGTCATACAGCTTTGTCAGATGTCTTCAGTTTTCTCTTTTTAAATCACACTTATACACGTATCTGTACAATAACCAATCAGCTTGTCTTTACCGATTTCATTCAAATACCATTGATGCACTTTTACGACAAGTAGATATACGGGTATAAAGAACGTAGTTATACGTCCAAACAGGGACGTATATATCTAAAACATATATATACGTCCGTGCTCCAGGTGCGCACTGTATTTTCAATTTTTATATAAAAAATGCGTTCTAGTTTTAAAAATATTTAGAACAGCAGAATACCTTAAGATACATTTCAAACGTTCATTGTGTAATCAAGCAGAGGAGATTTAAAAAGATGTTAAATGATTATTAATCAAGATATCTTAAGTCTAATTTCGTTATTTTTCATGCTTCACTGAACAAACACAATACGCATCATCATAAGGTCGCTGCCTTTTTAGCACTATCATACCCATTTACCGGGACATATTTGGTGTCCACGTTTGACCGTCTGACGGCGCGGACACAGGTAAATGACCACCTATATACGCGGTCAATATGGCCGATATACAGGGACAGTGTCCACGCGTGTCCGCGGCTTTACACGCCCAAATCCAATGTCCACGGTACGTGCACGGTAGAAATTAATAGTGACGTGTGCATGTACTTTGCACTGCAATTAACGAACAAACTGCCAAGTAGAAACGGCTATCTAATGTGCATGGGCAGTATAAGGTCATTATCTACTTGCAGATAAGCTGCTCAACCAGGGTTATATATGTGCTAGTCTAGCAACGTCACTGAGAAAGTTCTATGGTCGTTACGAGACTCTTATTACTCCATATGATATCTCGTTATCCAGACTTTTAGATGATATTCTGGACTGAGACCGATTCCGATTATTTTACACAGATTTGACACCTTCTGTACCAGAAGACTACCTACTTTGACTTCTCCATATATAAATACATATGGAATTTACACGATTTGACTCTTTCTACTGGGTATATGTGACGGGTGTTCCTAGCAAGCAGGAGAGGGTCACTCTTCCCGGGGCACCTGATCTCACTCTATCATAGGGGTTCACATATGCTCACATAGACATATTTTGTTATTTTCCACTTGGTTTTCATTTTCACTTATTTTGCATGCCCTCTGGTTTCATAATTTTTAGACTTATGGTTTGGATTTATCCATCATCTTTACATAAATACACGATCAATATGGCTTTACGCCACAGTACTCCCTTTCACTTGTGCCTGTGGCCGGCTAATTACTTTGTTCGTACAAACATTCATACTTCGAGATGGCAAGAAACCTTATGCGTACCTTATGCATACCTGGACGAGTTAAATACCTTGTTTGGACAATCAAGCGCACTTCGAGTTAACGAGTGTGATTTTTTAATGAAATAAGACATCGGGACCAGACAACCACTTTGCGTTATCTAGAATATCGAGTAAACGAAATTCGAGTTATCCGTAATAAATTTTGTTGTTTTATTAAGGAAAAAAATTTGGACCCAGAAAAAAAACTTTGAGTTAACCGGAAATTCGAATTATCTGACTTTGAGTTAACGAGTGTATACACACACTCTCTCACACACACACAGAGAGAGAGAGAGTGAGAGAGAGAGACGTAAGTGTAATAATTAGAATTTAGATATTCAGAACTACAATTATATGTATTGTTACATGTGACACCGACCGAAATATAATATTTCTAATATGATAAATTACATTATATGGAACCTAATTCACATTGATTTGCTTCATTTTAGAATAAGTGTCACAAGTATTGGCCTGACATCAATGAACATTTACAGTATGGTGACATAGCCGTAAGAACTCTCGACGAGAGGTGCTATTTTTACTACACTCTGAGGGAAATGAAAGTAGAACACAAGAAGGTGAGTTGCTGATTTCTCCGAAATAATATGCCATTCAGTTGAACGGAATTATAATATTCTTATGGTCATATATGCGATCTATAATTTATGTAGAATATAACAAGAATAGACTAATTTTTTTCTGTGTTTTTACTATTATCATGTTAATGTGCATGTCCTTGGTGATTTGTATCATACAGCTTGGTCAGATGCCGTCAGTTTTCTATTTTTATTACTTATACTTATTAATACATTATTCAATAACGTTCTGGATTAAGTTTAAAAACCTTTCATTATGTATATCAACAAGAAGTATTAGTGAGTAACGTGATGATAAATACAATATATGGCATTATAAAACCACACTATACATGCTATTACACAGTAGTACAATGTATGCCATTTTAATACATACCGTCAAGTCATGTATTACATTATAATATACGGTGAATTACATTGTGAAATGAAAATTATAAGATATAAAACCAGACCTACTTGTTCCCCGATAGTGCGGTTTTAATAAAATTGGTTTTAACCATGACATTCGTGATTTGTAGCTTTACTTTTTGTCAATACTATATGCAATTTCTAAATGCAGATAAAAGAATCTCGGTGTATTTTCCATTTCCACTTCACTGCATGGCCCGATCATGATGTCACTAATCCCATATTGCTGGTGCAGTTTCACAGACGAGTTGAAAACAAAATGTCTGATCAGAATGGTCCCCTACTGGTACACTGCAGGTAGTAAAACATTCCTTTAGAATAAATATAAAAGTAAAAAAAGGAGTTACTGGCTCAGTTATGTGGCAGAAGTCACCACGGAGCTATACAATACATGAATATCAATAATATACTAGCACTTATAACACATTACAAAAATATTTAATTTTAGTGCAATTACGGTACCGACTAAGGACGGTAAAACATATATACCTTCTAATTTTGTGCACCAAATGTCTCTTCAGTGATGCTCGTGGCCGAATGGTTATGAGTATGATAGTTTTGATAAAATGCATCACCATTGATGTTGTTTGCGTCATTAAGATATCAAAATTCAAATCTTCATGGAAAAGTGACTATGATATTTTATAGTGCTGGTATAGGACGCACGGGGACTTATATTGGACTAGATCACCTTGCCTATGAAGCCAAACAAACAAAACGAATCAACGTGGAAAACTGTGTGAGACAAATGAGGGAATGCAGAATGACAATGGTGCAGAAACCGGTAATTTTTTTACAACTCATATAGGTTTAACAGTCCTCGCCCTTGATGAATAGACATATATATATGGTTTTTGTTTTTAATTTCAAAGAGAGATATCTATGCAAAGATGGCAGTATGAACATCTTTGAATTTCAATCTGAAATAGATGTGTATCTTCAGTTTATTTTATTATGCATTAATAATGTCATTTCAAATTCAAAATCATTTATACTAATCAACTTGATATGTTACGAAAGTTATATTTAGGAACCAAAGTAATTTCCTTAAACATGAAAGTAACAGTCAAGTAAATATCTGAAGAGAATTTACTTTATATATATATATATATATATAATAATAATATATATGTTGTCAATCAAAAAGGTCATCATGTTCTTTATTTTCTATTTGGAGTATTTAGATTTCGAATCATGTCAATTATTATAACAAAGAATGTGTCTGGAAAGCCCAACACTATATCTTTATATCTGCAAGAAGTTTCATAGTAAAGAAACGATTATCACTGATGCTAAAGAGGATATCTTCTAGTTTATCATAATGAATAATTGTGTGAATTCGGTATTACTTCGGTTTTTACTACTACTACTACGCTGACTAACAAGGCGGTGGGGACTCTATGACGGGCCTTGTCCAAACATTTTCAGAGGAGACAAAGACCTTATCCTCGTACCCTCTGACTGTTAGTCGGGACTCCTATTGATCAAGGATCTGAGCTCGCTTATAGACGGGCAGAGCACAGTTTACAGTCTCTTTACATATTTTTATAGCAACATATTTTGTGTGTAATAAATTTTTATGACCTCTCTCCTTGAGAAACCTGTTTATCATTGTTCTCTATATGAAAGAGAAAAGGGAAGACATCTGACAAAGCTGTATGACGCATATCACCAAGGACCTGTACACAAAAAATGACAACAGTATAATATGAAGATTATACATAAATTTTTAAATGTGTCCTTTGATTGTGCTACTTTTGCGGTGAGGGGAAGTTGGGCGCCCGTAAACCGGTTAACCACACCAACTGAGTGACGTTTGCTACTTCAACCGGTTAACCACACCATTTGTTGGGCTTTTGTCAAATTAAGTCGGTATCGTAATTGTACTACAATCAAATATTTTTGTAATGTGTTATATGTGCTATTATATTATTTATATTCATGTATTGTACAGCTCCATGGTGACTTCTGCCACATAACTGAGCCAGTAACTCCTCTTTTTTCTTTCAATTGACCGGCTTAAGTCGGTATCGTAACCGCAGCACAATCGAATATTTTTGTAATGTCGTTTCGTGTATTATTCTATTATTATATATTTTTTTTTTGTGCAGGTCCTTGGTGATTTGTGTCATACAACTGTGTCAGATGCCTTCTGTTTTCTCTTTCATAAGACTTGATATATTTCAAATATGAAAAAAAAATTCAGATTATAAGTTTTCCAAAAGGTCTTTTGAGTTTTTCAATATCCAAAACTGAATAACACCATATTTTAAGTAGATGATATCCGAGTACTTCTGACGCTTCTCCTGAACTGCGGAGTTTGGTAAGGAGGGCTGATAGAAGTTTGGTAGATAATTTAATGGATCCTGCAATATATCGGTGTTTGTATGAATTTTCGAGGAATTAGAAGACAGAGAATCCAATACAAGTAAGGTAACTCGCACTTATTGTCTTTAGTTCATATATCAAAGCACTCAACACCAGTTCCTAGTTTTCAATGATTTACTCCATAGCGAGTGTGGAGTGAGTATACTTAGGATTACCAGTTTCTATATTCATTCCCTTAAAGGCATTTGGAATAGTAAGTATTGCACACAAATACAATATTGTTTGGGGCTTTGTCTGACGGGACTAATATGTAATCGGTGTGTATTATTCTACACCAGAATGTAAAATGAAATTTCTTATTACAGGCGTCACAAAATTACGATTGTTTATTATTTACTCTGTTCGTCACGCGATGAACACTTCATTGAATTCATGTCGCTTTTCCATAAAGTTTAAGTTTACCAATAAAGGCATAGACGCATTGAACATGTCAATGTTCTTAATCATACAAAAGTTCTGTCTTGCATTCCACCATATTTTAAATGTAAAGAAACCATTACTTCCACACTTTTCAATTTTAAACAAACTTTAAAATACCTTAATATTAAACATCTTACAGAAAATTCCTTCAAATTTTCGTATCATAATGGATTCTATAGAGGATTATGATGGACGAAACATGAAGACGTAGAGTCAAGTACGTTGTTAGAATGGGTAAAATGTGTAAAGGTTTTGATAAAATGCTGTACATCGGTCTTGAGTGCCTTTATCATATGAAATAAAGATAGTGAGTTTCAGTTACCTACTTATATTGGATTCCAAACCTAAACCAAGATACATATAAGCATAGGTTTATTGCAGGAATCAGTAAATGATCCAACATACCTCTACAAAAAGAATATTTGCAGTTAAGGAGATACGTAAAGATGATGGATAAATCCAAAGCACAAGTCCAAAAATCATAAAACCAGAGGACATACAAAATCAGTGAAAATGAAAAACAAATGGAAAATAACAAAATATGTCTACTTGAAGAGCATATGTGAACCCCTGTGATGGAGTGAGATCAGGTGCCCGGGGAGAGTGAGCATCTCCTGCTTGCTAGCAATACCCGTCACATATACCCAGTAGAAAGAGTCAGATCGTGTAAATTCCATATGTATTTATATATGGAGAAGTCGAAGTAGGTAACCTTCTAGCATAGAAGGTGTCAAATCTGTGTAAAATGATCGGAATCGGTCTCAGTTCAGAATATCATTTAAAAGTCTGGATAACGAGATATCATATGAAGTAATAAGAGTCTCGTAACGACCATAGAATTTCCTCAGTGACGTTGCTAGTCTAGCACATATATAACCCTGGTTGAGCAGCTTAACTGAAAGTCGCCTAGCCTTCAGAACAAAGTCACTGTAATTTGAACATGCTCTGGAATAACGTATTAACTGAGATATGAATACGCCGTATGCGGGCGATGATGGAATGTTGCTACTTATGAAAGGAAAGTTTGTGATAGTGAAATTGAAATCGTCACGTTTGTCATAGAGTGAGGTGTTCAATTGACCATTAATGTCGAAAGACAACATAATATCTAAATACGAAGTACTACGAAGTAATTTACTTTAGAAGTGGTGTTAATCAGTTTAGGAAATTAAAGATCTCCAAGGATTTATCGGAAAGATTTTCTAAATTTGATACTACTATAATTCATAAATGTGAAAACAGACTCTTTAATATTATCTACAACTTTTAGTAGTATTATTTATTTATTTATTTATTTATTTATTTATTTATTTATTTATTTATTTATTCTTCTCTCCACAGAAAAGATTCACTCAGATATGAATATATTGTTTGAGAATATCCAGAAATACGTTTTGTGAAAAATCACTCTGAATCTGAATTCAAGTACTCTGAAGATGATATACAAATGCTGGACTTACTGACTGACAATGTATATGTTGTATTCGGTGACCAGATTTTCCAGCAGATCATCGGAAAAAGTGTACTCCTTTGTTAGCGTATTTGTTCCTTTATTCATACAAAACTTAAAAGTCAGAATAAGAAGGTTACCTACTTCGACTTCTCCATATATAAATACATTTGGAATTTACACGTTTTGACTCTTTCTACTGGGTATATGTGACGGGTGTTGCTAGCAAGCAGGATATGCTCACTCTCCCCGGACACCTGATCTCACTCCATCACAGAGGTTCACATATGCTCTTCATGTATATACAGTATATCCCAATGAACTGGAAATTAATGACACTACAAACTTTAATTCATGTGCTTCATATTTAGACCTACTACTTGATATTAAAGATAGTAGACTTAATACTTGTGTTAATGATAAACGTAATGACTTTAATTTCCCCATTACTAGCTTTCCATATACAAGTAGTAACATTCCTTTATCACCTACGTATGCTGTTTCTGTGTCTCAAATGATCCGTTATGCTAGAGTTACCTCTGAGTATCTTTCATTTATTTATCAAGGCAAACTACTAGAAGAAAAGTTGCCATCACATGGAAAGGAGATATTACGACTTAAGTCAACATTCCGCAAATTTTACGGTCGCTATAAAGACCTTATTTGCTCATATGATCCTTGTCTGACAGATTGACTTCCTTATTTCAGAGTCGCGTGGCTGTCTACAATATCATTTTACAATACTGTACTGTGTTTACTGATCATGATATATACCGATTTTGACTACGGCTGTGTAGTTTCCTACTTCCGCGACTGCAAATAATACTAATTCATATTCGTTTAAGGCATCACGGCGGGAGTAATCGATCGGCAAGGAATGCTTCTGCCATTATATTTGTCTCAGGGAATGCTGAAGGATAACGGGTCCTCATGTTCCTTCTTAGTTTATTCAAATGTGATTTTATGAAACAACCAACACTTATAACTCATTCCGACAACGTGTCTAACTCCAGGTCTTCATGCCTAGCCCATTTTTGACAAAGTCCTCTATGGAATTAATCACAATATTGAAATTGTTGCGACAATTTAATGATTTTGGCTCTCCAAATTTATGGCCTCTGATAACAAGCTGGCGGAGAGTTACAATGTTAACGATGATTACATCTCCACTATTGACATTTCGAATACGACTAGTACTGTATTTAAATGAAGAGCATGAACACGTGGTAGGGTTTTGAGTGAGATGTTTGATATCCAGGTACTGCAAAGCTTATTTGTAATTGAAAATACAATTGTTGGGGTAAAGCTATAAAAGAGAAGACAGAAGACATCTTACAAAGCTGTATGACACTTTCTGACCTTGAAGACCTGTTGCAGGGCTTTTTCGACGGATGTTGTATACAAGCAGGAGACGTCTACTCCTTCCGGGCACCTGGTCTTACCTCATTTTAATTGAGGATAGCATTTGTCTGAATATGGCATTGTACACGATATTGTCCTTTTATTCCATGGTAAACCCGTAGGTACTTCTTTGTTGTTTACTATCCATCACCAGTCAAGTGTATATAGTCACTAAAAAGTTTTACTACTTAGATATAAGGTATCACTTGCGATACTACAACGATAAGAAATGGACCATATAACATCATACATTTTAGCTGCAGTATGTATTGCTACATGAAGCTATCTTAGAAGAGATACAGCTCCCACGAACCAGCATACTCATGTCTGATTTCACGGCAGAATGGGATAAAATGATGGAAGGGAATGAGCCCGTCGAAAAGCACAGATTGACATTGGAATTTGAGGTAAGAGAAGTTTAGATATATTGGAAAAGGTAGAATGGGAACGTATAAAGCATAACTGAAAGGTTTGGTATAAAGTAGATTTAGTGTCGAATGTCAATTGAAGACTCAACATTTACTCAATTTTCATAATAACTTTTATAAGGCTTTGCTATTAACATCTCGAACTAAGGTACTCATTCAATAAAGACCTTTTTTCTTTTTACCAAAGACACTTCATGAGATGAAAAAGAGACATGGTGCTGACGATTATAAAGCAGCAAATCTACCGGAAAATATAAATAAAAACCGACACAGAGAAAAATTCCAGGCATGTAAGTTGACAACGCATACCTTTATTATTTATCAATATAAGCACTAAATTTTACTGATATTTGCATAATTATTGTATGTCTATATGTATTAGCATTTTACGATTACATCTTTTACAGTAGATGAATGTCGGCCGTTATTAAAGAATATACGAGGTAGGACAGATTACGTTAACGCTGTGACAGTACCGGTAAGTAGACCTGAAGTGAAAATTGAAGAATGGCATTTTGTTCAAATGTGGTTTATCAACCTTATTAACTTTCACAATCTTTTTTCTCTTTTCTCAAACCGTTATTTGCTTTGAATGTGCATTTATCTATATGTAAAACGCGGGTTTACAATTCTGCGCTGCGGTTTATATATCTGTATTTTCTCGCAAATTTTAATTTTGCATAAAATTTTCTCTTGATGGCATATAAGCGTAATTCGTCTAGATTTTGGGTGTCGCATTTGCCGTTTTAATTTATTGGCACAAAAACTTTCTAACTTGTGTGGAGCTGTTTCTCTACTCTGTCACATAGAAAAAGCATGTCATGCAACGCCTCCGAATTGCAATTCATAGCTATGTATTGCTGAAAGTTTTTCAATGATTTTGCATTTAGTTATATTGAGTTATAGATAATCAATACTGACACATGGCATACGTAACCCCTCACCAGCGAAACATCATATACAACAACTTAGCTCTATCATATATTATCAATAACAACCAATAAATGACAGTTACATGACATGATTTAACATTATTAAATATTACCCCTCTCAAAAACCAAACAAACAAAATCAGAAAGAAAGAAACAAACAAACAACAAAACGCCAAATAACCCACCAAAACTGTGAAGAACAGATATATATCTTATGACACGAGACAAAATTGGGAATCAATGGTGATTATGTCCAAAAAACTGGACAGATACCTTCTGTCTGCTCTTCTGGACAGATACCTTCTGTCTGCTCTTCTGGACAGATACCTTCTGTCTGCTCTTCTGGACAGATACCTTCTGTCTGCTCTTCTTCAAACGTAGAATCTAAGTAAGGGACACTATAGTATAAAACTTATCATCTAAAGCTTCAGACATACATGCATCTCTTTAAATAAGAAAAAAAGAGGAGTTACCGGCTCAGTTATGTGGCAGAAGTCACCATGGAGCTATACAATAAATGAATATTTTAAATGAATAAAATAGATAATTGAAAAGAGGAAACAACAATGTATATACATGTTTATTTGACTGATTTGTTGATTGATTGACTGATGATTAATATTACCTTTTCCACAGTCCGTGACGTCAGTGTCAGGTTTTATTGTGACCCAAAGACCGTTACCAGAAACTGTTGAAGACTTCTGGCGTCTCATTCAGGACTATCAAGTTACAACTATTGTACACTTTGAATCGGACACGGAAGATAGGGTAAATGATATTGATATAATGATATGATATTTTATAAATCCTGTGTGTGTGTGAATTACCCCTCCTATTAACAACTTTAAGCATTGATATAACTAATTATTCAATTTTCTTTTACATAATGATGCCTGTATATATATATAGAACGTATATATATACTGCGTGCTATATATACAACTTATTAGTAAATAGATATGGATAAATATTTTAAAACTGATGAGTTGGTGTCTTTTCCAAAATCGTTCGGAGACATGTATCATCATTTGAGGGCATTAGAAATCCAGTTTGTGGGGAGTTGCTCTCAATTTGTTAAGTTCATTGGCATACTGTGCTATGAATATGAACATTGTCTTTTGTCTTTATAAATTCTAAAGCTTTTATATTTTGTTTATATATTTTCTATTTAGTGTGTGGGGTGAACTTGTTGTAGATCTGTTTTATTATGATGAAGGGGCACTCTTACATAATGTAGATGATAATAACCGTAGCCTTTATGCATATTACAGAATGTTTTCCATCCCCATGAAAAGTGTAAATTAGAAATGGGGTTGTTTGTAGTGAATTCCCTTAAAGAAACTGCATATGACTGTGGGTTGGACGAAAGAGAACTCTCCATTATGAACGAGGTGTGTAATAATTCAATATTTGTTTCCAAACTTTGTGTTCCATTATAGTCGTTTTAGACGACTACTGAGATTTTGAACATATGTCTTAAATGAAAAATTGTCTAAAGTTTTAAATGTTTTTATTTAACATATGTATGACAGGAGGGCTTACATTATGACATCAAACAATAAGCGGTAGTAATTTCTTGAGGTAAAATACAGAACGAAATTGTGCTATGTCAGTATCAAAGTGTTTTAGGACAGGAGTTATAAACAAACAAACCAAAAACAAAAGAAAGGAAATACACAGTGTATCAATTTCCATCGTATCATTTGAGAAAGCAACCCCCAAAATTCCATGTTGTAAATTCATCCAAGGATCTTAAGGTTACAACGACAAATAATTCCATATATATGCATGTTGATAACTTCTTTTATAGATATACATATACGTCATTGTACAACGACATGTAACAATCTCATATCTGCTCCTTAAAATCTTTAAGAGTATGACACAATTTACATTATAATGGCCAACGCGCTCTATTATAGGATTGTGATGATGGAAGAGTTTTAAAACTTTTCACTATCCATGTCCAAAAGGAAAATTCACCAACCGGCATCCAGGTTCTCAAGACTATTGATCTGGTGTCAAACTGGAAACAAGGCCAGAAAAATGGACCTTGTGTTGTCGTCAGTATGTAAGTATTTCACTGTGTTCTATATCGTTAATGCTTACTTATCAATTAGTTGAAAATTGACATATAAGTTAAATTCTAAAATGATGGAAAAACAACTCAGAAGACAAACCAAAATCCTGAAACGAAGGATATACTCAAAAAAGAAAACACTAAAAAAATCAAAAGGGTTGCTCCTTATGTAGTGAGTAAAAAACGAAGTACCGAATGGTAAACCATATCTCAGTCCATGGAATAAAAGGACAATATCGTGTATAGTGTCATATTCAGACAAATACGAACCCGAATATAATCGAGGTGAGACCAGGTGTCCGGGAGGAGTAAGCGTCCCCTGGTTGCATGCAACAACCGTCGCAAAAGTCCTGCAACTACTTTTCAAGTCGAGGAAGTAAATAGATAAATATACACGTATGAACACATGGATGAGAAAAGAACTCGACGTTAAATGAAATGTTGTTTAACTGAAATTCCGGCATCGGTAACGCACGTGTATATATATATACGTATTATGTCAAATCAAGTATAGTGAAAAAGCTATGATTGTTTTTTATGTATGGTCAGATCTCAGAATATCGGTTAACATTCTTGAAAGAGGAATCTGAAATTGCACTAGATCTCTATATCGACCATAGAAATTCCTCTGTTACATTTTCCAACATTCCTCAATATATCCGTGTGAGAGTAGTTTTGTGGCAAAAATCCTCTCTCTCAGGACGAAATATTCGTATTTATAGCATGCCCTGGCATAGCGTATAAGTTGTGAAATGAAGACATCAAATGCGGGAGAGGAAGGTATGTTGCTACTAAGAAAAGGGAAGTTTGTAATAATGAAATTGAAATCGTCACGTTTGTCATAGAGAGAGGTTACTAATGAACCATCGTCACTAATTGATAGGAGTATATCGAGGTATGAAGCAGAAGATTCGCTCTCAGTTGTATATTTTATCTCGCGTTCCTTTGGGTATATGATATTGAGGTGATCATTAAATACAATGTTCTTAATCGACAAAACGATGTATCTGTATGTAAAGTTGAACCGAGATGCTAATTATTTATTGCCTTTGGAGAGCAGTGACTGTATGAATTCTGCTTCGTTAAAGAGTACAAAAATATGTGAGCCAGAAGAGATGCGAAATTAGTACCCATCGGAATCCAGCGATCTGTTAGAATACTTTCCCACCAAATATCACAAAAATATTATCTATAAGAAACTCTAACATTTGGACATCTCTTTTTCTGTATACTTGCTGCTGGAATCAGACCTTTCCTTTACAAATTATGTGTCGTTGTGGTGCAACAGTTCAGGTGCTCAGGGAAGAAAAAGATCTTATTTGAGCGTATTCTAAGATCTACTACAGCCACAGCAAACGAGATCAAATTGAGGCGATCACGTGTAATCCAGTTATGTATGAAAACGTCACAGAATATAGTCGGTTACGGAGCAGTCAAATTCAGGACTGATTTCACGTCAGATGAAGCTGTTTACGGATTTCTTTGCTTCACGTTTAGTGTTGCATATCATTCTGGTAATAATTTAGCACCTGGTCTCACGTTGATTTTATTGGAGTTTGCATTGTCTGAATATGACACTATACACGATATTGTCCTTTTATTCCATGGACTATGAGATATGGTTTATCCTTCGGTACTTCTTCGTGTTTTACTTCTAAAGAAGTAAAGATATCTGAGTTCTGACATCCTGTTATTTATCGGTCTGAAGGACCCATAAGACAGGTTATCAATCAATGTTTGTGACTTTTCACAAAATGAATGTCTCAATTAAACGATATTCTCATTATGTATTATATCTGATGCTTTTATAACCTACTGTATGCCATCAGTATAATTAATCCCATTCAATCTTTCAATATATGCAAATAGTTTAGATTATTGAATAATACACAATAAGTAATTCAGATAATATGAAATCCATAGGACGAAAGAATCTTCCACATACTGCGCACTCTACATAATAGTTAGATGTTTCAAAATTAAAAATGTATTCGAACCTCCAGACAATTTCACTTTACTCCGAGATTTCATTTTTCTATTCTTTTCTTTCTTTTTATAGAAAAATATGCCTATACAACTGTCTCTTCTCAAAGATCACATAAGCATAGCAAACAGAACAAACATCTAAAAATAACATAAATCTCTATTTTGAGAAAAATGACCAACAACTAACTCAAATCAGAGCTCATAAAGATAATGAATATATATTTCTATGAAATTTAAATCTAAAAAGTCAGGGATAACCGTCTTTAAGTGAGGTAAGTTTCGTTGCAGATGTCTCAACCAACATCCAACACGGACTATTTTCATGACCCTATCTCTTTTGAAAATTGTCCCCTCCGCCCTGTTTGTGTGCAACGCTCAAGTTAATGTCTGATAAAGCAGATATTGCTGATAAACATGAGGTCGATACAATTCTTATAGCATTTATAGTTATCTCCATTATCTTATTGTCGACAGTGAAGGTGTCTACGATCGTTTTCCTTCTTTCAGTGACGGTACAAAGTTCTGTGACATTTTCTGTGCTGTATGGAATATTATTGAGAGTATGCACCACGATAACGTCATTGACATTTTCCAGACCGTCAGATTTCTTCAAATGAAGAGACCAGAATTCTTTACCGACTACGTAAGCCTCGATATATTACTATATATCATTACCTGTTTATTAATTGTCAATTATCAATTATATTATATATTAAGCACAAAGACACTACAGCTAACAAGGCATCCTATATTTCATTTAGATTTGTTACCCGACGTGGACTCGAACCCACGAGCTATGGTACCGAGTCACCTAGCTGTCATGCATCCGACCATCTAACCGACTGAGCTAAACGAGGTCTGAAAACAGAGCTTTTATAGCCAATCATTACCTAATCATATGGACGTAAACGCAGGCGGATCCTCTGAGAGAATACAATCACTCAAACAGAAATAAACATGTAAAGCACATACAGAATTGATGAAACACTATGGACCTTGGTCTCCGAAGAAATACCTGTGGAAATAAAGACAAATAAGACATATAACGTACAAAGACACTACAGCTAAGAAAACACCCTATATTTCACTTATATTCGTTTCCGACAGGGACTCTAACCTTCGACCTATGGTACCGAATAACCTTGCTGTAATGCATATATATATACGAGGGGTGTTCCGAAATTATTGTTACTTGCGCAATATCTCGTGGAAATAGTGCTAAATGAGCTTAAACTACCTCATGGCGATAGCGTGATATCTGAAGCGCGGTATAGGTAAATTTCTCGCTCACAATTACACTGACCTTGGTGCTGTGTACATTGTTTTGTAGCGTGCTCGTTACACTCTATATAAATATGGTTGGCAAGAGAGCTGAAAACGTAATTGAAATTAGGGTCTATATCAAAGATAGGTCTCTACTTGGCTTAAGGCGGTAGATATTCATCGTGAGGTGTGTGATATTTATGGGAAGGGTCAAATGTCATATACGGCTATTTGTAGGTGGGTTGCTCGATTTAAGTCGGGACACCAGCAGCTGAAAAATGCTGCTCACACAGGTCGCCCTGCAACAACAACAACAAAGCATAACATTGAACGAATTCGGCAAATCCTTGAAAAAGATGCAAGGTACACTGTCAGTCAGTTAGCTAAAATGACAGCCTTGTCTTTAGCACGTATTCACTGTATTTTATAGAAACATCTTAAGCTGGGCAAGATCAATGCCAGGTGGATACCCCATTTACTAACTGACGACCAAAAGAGGTCCTGGGTTGACAAGGCCAAATCCTTATTGAAGAAATACCCAAAATACAGCAAAAAGGCTTTTGATAATCTGGTCACAGGTGATGAAACATGGGTGTATTTTTTCGAGCCCAAAAGAAAATGCTCTAATCGAATCTGGGCAAACAAAAACGCCATGCGCCCTAGCATTGCTAAAAGAGTACGCACCGTGAAGAAGGTTTTGTATGTCATATTCTTTGATAACAAGGGTCCAATCATGCAAATCCCTGTTTCGAAAGGCAAAACTGTCACAGTAAAGTATTATAGAGACGTTGTACTTCGAAAACTGAAGAAAGTCTACAAACGCTACCGCCCACATACAGGTTTGAAGTACCTCAGGCTCTTGCATGACAATGCGCCAGCACACAAGGCGCGTATTGTAATGGAGTTTTTGAAGGCAGAAAAGGTCACTGTCCTCCCCCACCCTGCATTTTCATCAGACTTGGCCCCTTTTGACTTTTTCTTGTTCCCCAAACTAAAATTTCACCTATCTGGAAAAAATATAAATCAAGAAATGCCCTTGGCTCTGCCATTCACCATTATCTTATGAGTATACCAATTCAAGAGTACGAAAACTGTTTCCAAAAGTGGATTGATCGGTTGAAACGATACATAAATGCAGAGGGGGAGTACTTCGAAGGACAGGGCAAAGTAAAGTAAAGTAAAGTAAAAAGAAATCGTCAAAGTAACAATAATTTCGGAACATCCCTCGTATATGGATATACTGGTCATTAACATAATGCTGTACTTTACTGTTCCTTTATATAATGCTGTATCATACTAAATTTAACATAATGTTGTAACTTACAGGTCTTTAACATAATGCTGTACTGTACTGTCCCTTAACATAATGTTGTATCATGTGTAAAGATGATGGATAAACTTTTACATATAATAAATATAATATAACATAATGTTGTATTGTACGGATGTTTAACATAATGATACACCATACGGGTATAATGATGTATCATACTGATCCTTAACATAAACGATTTTCATACTAGTATTGATTTTCTGTCACTTACCTAAATGGACATTTATTTTTTTATTTCAGCATAAATACAGATTTTGCTACGAAATCATCAATCAACATTTGACGTCAGAGAATGTGTATTTTAATTAAAAACTGCAGATAATACCATTATTATTGTTTTGTTTTGATTTTTTTTTTCAGTATATCAATATTTTTAAATATCATCATGTTTAATGTCATGTATTGTTTATGTTGATTGACTTAAAAGATTCTGTATATTCTATATATCTATTTTAATTTAGTCGATTTATAAACTCGTTGGGAAATACGCATTATTATATTTTCGCAAACAAGTCACTGCGACTCCTCCTACATTTTCTTATTAACTCTTAATCAAAAGTTTTTGTGATTTTCTTATGCATATTATTTTTCAAATTATTACATTATTAATAGTACATTTCCGTGGTGAGTTCTGTAATACGGCTGAATCAGATGCTTTTATCTTTTCCTTAATATCTTTTTATTGTTTCATTTGTAGTGTGTTGTACATAGTTTTTTTTTTTTTGGTTTTTGTTTTTTTTTTTTTTTTTGGTTTTTCACCCTATGTGTT
The DNA here is from genome assembly GCA_035048485.1 of Pteria penguin. NCBI lineage: Eukaryota > Metazoa > Mollusca > Bivalvia > Pterioida > Pteriidae > Pteria > Pteria penguin. Next base: position 813,177 of record CM068580.1, read on the forward strand.
TGCAATTGTTGTGTCCTGAAGATGAACAGAATATTTTGTATTGCGGTGTCGACAAATTTTTTTGTTTTTACATTTGATTTGTCTTTATGTTTTAGAAATGTCATCACCTGTTGTCCTGTCGTATTTGTCGATGTTTTCTTTTTGTGCCTTTATATTTGACCACGACTGGCTCATGTTGATGCTGCTCAATATTTTTATATCCATGTTAATTCCATAATAATATCTGTATACATTTATTATAACATCTCAATTTGAGTAGTCTGTTGGTAAATGCGTATAGTGTGTGTGTGTGTGTGTGTGTGTGTGTGTGTGTGTGTGTGTGTGTGTGTGTGTGTGTGTGTGTGTGTGTGTGTGTAGATGTGTTTGTGTGGGGGGATGTGTAGGGGGGAGTTAGCCCACAAATTGTCGGCATTCCAATGGACACTAACTGTGCCCCGCTTCTGGCTGATATATTCCTTTACTCATACGAAGCTGAATTCATTAAGTCTTTGTTTTTGCAAGGAAAGAAACAATTGGCTTTTGGCTTCAATTTCACTTACAGATATATAGATGACTTGCTTTCAATTAATAATCTTTCATTCGCGGATTGCCTTAGCATCATCTATCCAAGTGAACTGGAGGTCAAAGAAACCACTGAAAATAGTCATTCTACTTCAAATTTAGTTATTTTGTTGTCTTTCGACATTAATGGTCAAAGGAACACCTCACTCTATGACAAACGTGACGATTTCAATTTCATTATCACAAACTTTCCTTTCATAAGTAGCAACATTCCATCAGCGCCCGCAAACGGCATATTCATATCTCAATTAATACGTTATTCCAGAGCATATTCAAATTACAATAACTTTGTTCTGAGGGCTAGGCGACTTTCAGATAAGCTACCGAACCAGGGTGTTATATGTGCTAGACTAGCAACGTGACTGAGGAATTTCTATGGTCGTTACGAGACTCTTATTACTCCATATGATATCTCGTTATCCAGACTTTTAAATGATATTCTGGACTGAGACCGAATCCGATCATTTTACACAAATTTGACACCTTCTATACTAGAAGGTTACCCCCTTTGACTTCTCCATATATAAATATATGTGGAATTTACATGATTTGACCCTTTCTACTGGGTATATGTGACGGGTGTTGCTAGTAAGTCGGAGATGCTCACTCTCCCCGGGCACCTGATCTCACTCGATCATAGGGGTTCACATATGCTCTTCAAGTAGACATATTTTGTTATTTTCCACTTGGTTTTCATTTTGACTGATTTTGTATGTCTTCTGGTTTCAAGATTTTCGAAATTATGGTTTGGATTATCCATCATCTTTACACCATAAACCGTTCGACAATACTTTTGAATTGACGATTATCATTTCAAATGATAGTCTGAAGTCGGTTACGCACGTTGCAATATTTTTGCCCTTTATAAATACATTTTTCTTATGCACATGCTCATGCACATATTTACATATTCTCATCTTTATTGAGTGAATACATTGCTATGGTATGAATTGTTATCACATATATGTAACGGAACCTTAATAAAAGAGTATAATATTGATGCTTATCTACAGTCTATTAATACACATCGGACCTACATCACATTCTTACAAATTATACTCAATATTTTCATGTTTTATGTACATGTCTTTGGTGATTTGTGTCATACAGCTTGGACAGATGTTTTCTGTCTTCTCTTTTATATCCCATTTTTTGTAAATTCTATTATTGATTTTTCAAATGTAGCTGACAAGGGTATTTTCCCTTTGATTGTTGTCTTTCTTTCTTTCTTTCTGTCTTTCCTTCCTTCTTTTTTTCTGTTTTTCTTTCCTTTTTAAGCATTTGACCTATACAATAGTACATACCGTGTAAATTTGGCAAATTTGGTGGAGTCAGATTATTTATTTTCAGATCTCTTATAAATAGAATATTTATTTCCTTAATATCCTGGCTGGGACAGATTATTTATTTTCTTGACTTTTTTGTCGTCAAGAAATACTTGTTAGAACTGCATTGTAATATATGCCATTAATACAGTCATCCTTCTATAATTATATTTTGTTAAGAGAACACACTCTAATAAATATAGATAATATATATTTTAATTTTGTGCACCATAAGGTAAACTCAACAAATAATATGAAAACACTATTTTGATTGCATAGGTTTTTATACTACTAGTTTCTATAATAAAGTGTATAGTCTCTCTATCTGGTACTGTACGTGTACATATATTAGCGCAATCAAATTTTAGCGCAAAATGCTCGAAAGAAGGATCGGCAGTATTATAGCGTAGTCATGAATTAGCGCATTTGTCATGTTCGATTAGCGCAATTTCTCCATTAAATCGGCGCATTCAAAACAGTTTTTGGGTAAAAATAGTGCGTTTAAGTATCTTACTTACGAGGAATTGAAATATATGCCACACGTGCGATTATCGAATCGGCTGGTATGACACGTTTGCCATTGGACAGAATTAACGAGTACATGTACCTGGAGTTGTTAAACCGTTGATTGGCTTGGATGACAAGCGTCGGGTCAATTTACTTACTCAAAGTATATGCAGTGAATCAAATACAACCTCATTTCATTCATGTTTATCCAATAACCTACCATATCATTGAAAGCAAAACACCTAGTTATAATGATAAGTAATAATTTAAAAAAAAAAAAAAAAACATATAGAACAAAAAAGAGGAGTTACCGGCTCAGTTATGTGGCAGAAGTCACCATGGAGCTATACAATACATGAATATAAATAATATAATAGAACATTTAACACATTACAAAAATATTTTATTGTAGTGCAATTACGATACCGACTTAGGACGGTCATTTAATTTGACAAAAGCCAAACAAATGGTGTGGTTAACCGGTTTACGGGCCCACCTTCCCACTCACCGTAACAGCAGAACAATCAAAAGACGTACATTTAAAAATTTATAAATAATCCTCCATGTAAAGAACAAGGGTCAACAGGTATCGCATATTGAGAGGTCATAAAAATATAAACACGTAAGGTATTGTAATGTAAAGATGATGGATAAATCCAAACCACAAGTCCAAAAATCATGAAACCATAAGACATACAAAATCAGTGAAAATGAAATACATAATGGTATAAAAATATATGCGACATCAACATGATAAACCGTGCTCTGCCAGTCTGAAAGCGAGCTAAGACCCTAGATCTGTAGGAGTCCCGACTAACAGTCATAGGGGACGAGGTTCAGGACCATGTCTCCTCTGAAAGAGGTTTGGACAAGGCCCGTCATATAGTCCCCACCGCCCTGTTAGTCAGCGTGCAACGTTCAAGTAAAAGTCTGCATAAGGCTGTAGAGGGGCCAAATACAAGACCTATAGTCTTTTTGATGATCTCAATATCATATTGTCTATTTAGGAGACGTTTGACTATTTTATTACATGATAAAATAACGTTATCGGAGCCTTTTACTTTCCTTAGTTTATATACGAGATCACCGTAAAAATTAGGATGGGAAATTCCATTGGATACATACTGTTGAAAAGAAATATTTCCAAATTTAGATAGAAGTTCTGAATAAGATCTGAAGAATTTGCCGAATGTTTTTCTTAGCTTGTGATATCTGTAACCCTGAGTTAAAAGTTTAGTAGTAATTTGTAAATTTCGTTTATGAAAGTCTAAAACATCGGTGCCGCCTCTGACAAATCGAACTAATTGAGATATATAAATACCATATGATGGGAGTCGAGGGACATCGCCATCCAAGTAAGGGAAATTTACAATAGGAAATCCAAAATCCTCACGTTTATCATAAATATTAGTATATATTAGGTTGTTGATAATTTTGATGTTTAAATCTAAGAAAGGTGTAGATTTATCTCAAAAATTAGCTTTATTCAATGTGAGCTCTGGTGGATATATTTCTGATATAAATTGTTCGAATTCAGGGTTATCGATAACCAAAATGTCATCCAGATATCTGCAAGTATTATTAAATTTGTCAATGAGGTCAAAACGTTTTGATTTTTGAATAGAAACCATAAAATCCCTCTCATAACAATAAAGAAATAAATCTGCTATCAGAGGCACGCAGTTAGTACCCATAGGAATCCCAACTATTTGTTGATATATCTTGCCATCAAATTGCACAAAAATATTATTCATGAGAAAATCTAGTGCTTTACATAATTTTAATAATAAGAAAACAAAATGCCATTCTTACGTTTTACGGACGAAGCCATTGTTTTCATAAGTTGCTATAAGATAAATTACTTGTATCGCTGACCGCTCTTTGCCTATAATTACGTACTGGCAGTCCCTAGTTTGGTAGTCATGCAAATGTATGTATGTGTGTAAATAGAAACTGAATAGATACTGACACTGGCAGTCCCTAGCCTGTACATGTAAATAACTATGGTATCATATACATGACGTTTTGTTTAGACGCATATATACAGTGTATAAAAGTTTTGATATAAGAAAGAAAAAGGAGGAGTTACTGGTTCAGTTATTTGACAGAAGTCACCATGGAGTACAAATCCAAGATATTGTTCCGAAATCCACAACTCCAAGGAATTGCTGTCAGTGCCTAGCGAAACGCAAATCTTAATTATAAAAAAAAACCCGCGATGCTGGCATTTTATTGCATGTTAATTTTCAATGATTGTTTATAAAGAAAAAAGAGGGGTTACTGACTCAGTTATGTGGCAGAAGTCTTCATGGAGCAATACAATACATGAATGTAAATAATATACTAGCACATATAACACATTACAAAAATATTTGATGATATACAAGATGATATACAAGATACCATCATTCGAATGGGTAAATAAAATTAGCTGGCTTGCACTTGAAATGCTCACAGGCTGACTCTGGAATTATTTCGGGGCTCAAGACCGTGGGTTTTTTTTACAGTTTTCTTTTTTATTTTCGTATCCAGGTTGGTACATGTATAAGTATACAATAACATTACAATGATAGCACATATTACAAAGTAATCAATCTTAGCATACATATGTATATAATACCAATGATATATCAAAAATTGATATTTATAAGGTCCTCCTGGAATTCAACTTCTTAAAAACAACATGTTTGGTGTTATTATAGTGAAAGTCTTGCAAAACTACTGAAAACTATGAAAAGGCGATAATGCGATGGCGATGACGTAATAATGCGATGGCGATGAAACTATGGGGAATCATCGCACCATCGCCAGCCATCGCATCATCGCACGATCGCGTTATCGCACCATCTGTAAGGTAGCGGCGTACCGCGCTACCTAAGAATCAACCGCCTATGGATCCACCGATGAATACAAAGAGCTCGCTATGGACCACGCCACATTTATCGTTAATGTGCTTAAGGAATTTTGTGTACTAGTGACTGATTAATTTAACCATGTAACTAAATGTTCATATACACCTATACATATGTTTTAATGCATAATTGTCATGTTTATCACACTTAATCTGTCATAGAACGATGGCTTCGTGGGTCACATAATACTTGTGATGATATTGTTAATAGACAGACTGTGTTAGGATGGTCAGCTATGTCGACCATCGAGACAATATGATTTATGGGATCCAGGAGTACGTTAGTATATAAGTATGTGTCGGTACATACTGAAACCAGACCCAGACTCCGAGCAAGAGCCAGTCCCAGCACAGAACCGGACAGGAACCACACCACGACTCAGCTGAGACCTCACAAGTTCATCGTACCTACTGGGTCTCTCCCTTCGCCAGAACACGAAGTCATCGCTACCTTGATGCTTTGAAGATTTCATTAAAGATAAGAAAACGCTCATCGACTTTTTCTTGTCGCATAACACAACGCGAGGCGCTGCCCTACACATCGCTTCATTGCCATCGCACGATATATCGCGTCATCGCCATCGCATCATCGCGTCATCTCCATCACACTATTTCATCATCGTTTTATCGCGTCATCTCCATCGCACTATTTCATCATCGTTTTATCGCGTCATCGCCATCACACTATTACACCATCGCCATCGCATCATCGCACCATCGCATCATCGCGTTTCAGTTATTCAACTTTACAATGCGATGGTGTGAATATCGCCCTATCCAGATTTCATAGGTCGGGCTTTTTGTTTACTGATTTCAAGTCTGGGTCATGAACAAAGATTGTGTTTCAAATATTGTCCAGATCCAACTTGAAATGGTCTAATTGCATATGTTGAACGTTGTGAAACATCTAAAACTTACTTAGCACCATCTGTTGACCAATTTGGATGAAATGTACAAAATTGGTAGAGGATGTATAATACTTCATGTATACTTTATTTCATCAAAATCTTTCATTTGGTATAACAGAAAAGGTTAAAATGTGAAGAATTGTTCCTATACACCAACCACTCCCCCCTTTAAGAATCAAATGGTCGTCCCCTAGTCAACCAGACAGTGTGACTAATACACATCCTTAATATGTAGCGACATCGTACTCGATGTATGGAGATTTTAAAATATCATATCGTCAGCGAAAATAAAGACACTCCCCCTTCCCAAGTAATACCATGAATACATAACTTTCTCTCCTCAGACAAAAGGTTTCCTAACTAGAAAATCCGTTGTAATTTGCACAAAGATCAACAGAAGACCTGTACGTAAACAAAGACAGTGCCGGAAGTTAAATAGAAAAATAAAGAACTGTAATAGCAGTGAACATGTTATAAGGGACATAAAACTTCTGAGCATTGGGCACTCTTGGACGACATCCTAGGAACAAAATATATCAAACAGTCGGTATTTGTATTGCTTTAGGTGACAAATGATTATATTTTATGTATAAACGTAAATGGATTAGCTAACATGTGAATTGTGCGCATAGGTTTTTTTTTAACTACTAGTATCATGAAATATATGCACAACCACTGTAATTGCTCTAAATAAAGCTTTCAAGACATGTGTTGTTTATATAATCTGTATGAAAAACACTGATCTATGACGTCATAACGCCCAACATTTGAACACTAGCCATTGTTGTTTATTCCTGCATGAAAGAAAAAAGAGGAGTTACTGGCTCTGTTATGTGGCAGAAGTCACCATCAAGCTATACAATACATGAATATAAATAATATACTAGCACATATAACACATTACAAAATATTTGATTGTAGTGCAATTACGATACCGACTTAGGACGGTCGTTTAATTTGACAAAAGCCAAACAAATGGTGTGGTTAACCGGTTTACGGGCCCAACTCCGCACTCACCGTAACAGCAGAACAATCAAAGGACGTATTTTTAAAAATTTATAAATAATCTTCCATGTCAAGAACAAGGATCAACAGGTATCGCATATTGAGAGGTCATAAAAATATAAACATGTAAGGTATTGTAAAATACATAATGATATAAAAATATATGCGACATCAACATGATAAACAGTGCTCTGCCAGTCTGAAAGCGAGTTAAGACCCTAGATCTGTAGGAGTCCCGACTAACAATCAGATATAAAATACAAAATAAGACACTTATTCAATAAATAAATGTGCAGATTGTGTGTCGTTATTATTTTTCTATTGAAATAAGAAAGTAAAAAAAAAAGTTCCCCGCGGAGGGTTTGACTTAAGGGTTACTATACCCCCTTTCCTGATGTTATGTGGCTGTGATACTTTCTATACAGTGTTTGTTCACATTCATGTATATATACAGTGCTGAATTTTATATGCTTTGTCTGTATGTAAGGGCATTCATGGCGGTTGTGGATAGCCAAACAGGAGACGCTCATTTCTCCCGGGCACCTGGTCTCACCTCTGAATTTCATGGGTCCGTGAAAGACCACTGTATACATTGTTCTTAGTGTCATAGTCATGTAACACCATTTACTTTCGTATTTTATTTATGTATACGATATGCAGTACTAACAATTATTAACTTTTGATACGACGCCTTATCTTTTTATTGTAAAGCACGCGTCCGAGTACGAATGCCAGCTCAAGTTCGCGCAATCTGAAGATCTCTATTACGAATACAGTCAATAAAATGTAAAAATGATGGAAAATCATGAAACCAGAGGACATACAAAATCAGTGAAAATAAAAATCAAGTAGATAATAACGAAACAATATCTACTTGAAAAGTATAAGTGAACCCCTATGATGGAGTGAGATCAGGTGCCCAGGGAGAGTGAGCATATCATATTAAAAGGTATTAGATCGAAGTGAGCATCATCATTTTATCCTACACTCTGCTGTTCATTATACATGTGAGGCGTAATTTAATCAAATTGGAAGATCGCCAAATTCAACTCTGTTGTGTCGTATATTAATCTGTAATTATCTTATAATGTTGCCGAAATCATCGCATTCTTAAAACTAAAACTTTGACATATTTGTGTTAACGTTTATCATTTGTTGTTTTTAATGCTGACATTTCCGATGCATCATTTGGTATCTCCTTTTTGTCGTGGAATTAAGCCCCCTGACATTTAGTTCCTCGTTGTCTCTACCTAAGTCTCCAAGAATCCGGATTCGTATGCAAGTAATACATAGCAGAGAAGTATGAGAATTCTTCGAATGTAATATATCAGTAAACAAGTTGTCGTCAGTGAGGAAAGTCCATCAAACACGTATATGTCGCTTATTCAATTGTAATCTCTCGGGACAAGCTAATAAGATCGGATTATCCCGTGATCTTACCGACGACGAGAAATCTATAATACGATCCGTCAGTATTACACATCACCATATCGTTCATGATCCTCAGTATGCACCTCTTTATACAGACATAGTGTGCGTGTGCGGCACATTCAGTGGCAGGTGCTAATGGACCGGCTCCTTATTCAATACTGACAATTACACGATCTCTGCCAATCGCGTGTATATGATAGGTACACTTGGGACTCAGTGGGCAACTATTGGCTACATTTCGCTTCCTATCACGTAGCTATCGTGCAATACGAATAGTCTGAGGACTTTAACTTTGGAGAGTTTCAGTTTCATTATCTCCTACCCTGCTGGTTACTCGTCACTAATACTCGTTATGGTGGATAACTGTATTGGATTAACATGTATTGCGGCACCAAGATCTTGACATTAACGTCCTTCTTCTTTGGGGCAGTATCTGTGGGAACAGTGTCACTTTCGGTGGCGACGGACTTCTGGTTATATATGATAGAACCAGGATCACATAAAGTGAACAATCTCACGGAGTCGGTTCCTGTCACTACTCATTCTGGGTTATGGAAAGTCTGTACTACTAGTCAAACAGGAGTTTACTCAAGTAAGTAGCGATTCGGAATGTAAACCATAGGAATTGTAAATGATTTACAGGTTTCTACCGAACATACGCGACGGGTGTAGCATGCTGCCACAAGAAGTTTGCTTCTAATGGAAACCTGATTCTATCCCAGGTGTGATTTGCAATTGTTCTTTTCCATACCAGTATCATGAAATTTACAATACTTTACCTGGACATCCAGTGATACTTTTTGTAATTAAAGCTTAATTTAATATTGACTTTTTCCCTTTACAGTAAATCATGTTTTTGAAACAAGAACCACAAAAATATGTCATTTTTGTTGTTATTGTTGTTTTGCTGCTGATGCTTTTTGTGGTTGTTGTTGTTGTTCACAAGCAATAATTTGTGTTCCAATGACTTGAAGGGAGAAGACATCTGAGCAAACCAAGCTGTATAAAACAAATCACCAAAAAGATGAAAAGAAAGCATTAGTTTCAAATTCGATTGTATCACATTTACGATACCGAAAGAAAAAGACCCCCCCCCTCAATGGATACAGATAGAAATTATGATAATACCCTCGAAACTTTTCTTTATCTTCGACAGGAGAATATATCATCCTCTATTCTACATATAGTTATAACATTCCTATGTAACTAATAAATGAAATTATTTTCATTCCTTGATATCAGATCCTGCCTATAAATAATTCTTTATCATTATATATTTATTCATGTCTTATTCCTCCATTTACACCTTTTAACTATAATTAAAAATCCACAGAAATAAACAATGATAGAAAATTTTCAAAAAATTATATAGTCAATTGTATGGAAAGCGAGTCAAATTTTCTGTTTTGTTTGTGTAAACTCTGATTCCGAGATGATATATTATTGAGAGAATAATGAGTTTCCCGTGTTATATTGATCCGATAAGGTTAACCAAAGGCCGATTACTAAACGCCTGCTAAATACCTCATACAATAAAGGGAACATAGTTATAGAGTATGAAAACGGTTTTATTAGATGAAGCTGATAATGGAGCACGATGACTTGAATCATGTCAAATGTCACCGTTAGTGTGTGTACTGTGCTTTATAAACATGTATATCTGTGTAAGTGTGTGTGTTTGTGTGTGCATTTCACAACATATAAATATATGGACCATACAACTTCTTCCTTAATTAAATTCAGGGTGCATTTCGCTGTTATGGCTATATTCTGTTTGATTATCCGCTGACGTTTTTGTAAAACAATTCTCTCGAATTATAGATGAAAACTATTAAAGCTGAAGATGATATAATTTATACTCGGGTTTCCTAATTTTTACGGTGATCTCGTATATAAATTAAGGAAAGTAAAAGGCTAGTAAAAGGCTCCGATAACGTTATTTTATCATGTAATAAAATAGTCAAACGTCTCCTAAATAGACAATATGATATTGAGATCATCAAAAAGACTATAGGTCTTGTATTTGGCCCCTCTACAGCCTTATGCAGACTTTTACTTGAACGTTGCACGCTGACTAACAGGGCGGTGGTGACTATATGACGGGCCTTGTCCAAACCTCTTTCAGAGGAGACATGGTCCTGAACCTCGTCCCCTCTGACTGTTAGTCGGGACTCCTACAGATCTAGGGTCTTAGCTAGCTTTCAGACTGACAGAGCACGGTTTATCATGTTGATGTCGCATATATTTTTATACCATTATGTGTTTTACAATACCTTACGTGTTTATATTTTTATGACCTCTCAATATGCGATACCTGTTGATCCTTGTTCTTTACATGGAGGATTATTTATAAATTTTTAAATGTACGTCCTTTGATTGTTCTGCTGTTACGGTGAGTGGGAAGGTGGGCCCGTAAACCGGCTAACCACACCATTTGTTTGGCTTTTGTCAAATTAAATTACCGTTGTAATGTGTTTTATGTTCTAGTATATTATTTATATTCATGTATTGTATAGCTCCATGGTGACTTCTGCCACATAAGTGAGCCAGTAACTCCTCTTTTTTCTTTCTATAGAAAATATATCTTTTATATTCGATAACATTACATATTCCTTGGAATTCCAATGACAAAACCTTTGATATCCAATTTTTCCTTTACTACTACAAGACTGAATTAATGCAATAGCAGCAGAAGACGTTGTTGGGCAGCACCCTTTGATTTGAAATACAGATAAATTGACAATAAATTGCTTATAGATAATGAAAACATTAATATATGTGTATATTTATATATCCTAACCAACCCTAAATCAAAAGTAGATCTTTTACTAAATGAAGACTAAAACAGTAACAAACTACTGCGTTTAATGACAAACGAGACCACGACTTAATATATGTAAAGATGATGTATAAATCCAAACCATAAGTCTAAAAATCATGAAACCAGAGAACATACAAAATCAGTGATAATGAAAAACATGTGGAAAATAACAAAATATGTCTACTTGAAGAGCATATGTGAACCCCTGTGATGGAGTGAGATCAGGTGCCCGGGGAGAGTGAGCATCGGCTTGCTAGCAACACCCGTCACATATACCCAGTAGAAAGAGTCAAATCATGTAAATTCCATATGTATTTATATATGGAGGAGTCAAAGTAGGTAACCTTCTAGTATAGAAGGTGTCAAATCTGTGTAAAATGATCGGATTCGGTCTCAGTCCAGAATATCATTTAAAAGTCTGGATAACGAGATATCATATGGAGTAATAAGAGTCTCGTAACAACCGTAGAACTTCCTCTGTGACGTTGCTAGTCTAGCACATATATAACCCTTGTTGAGCAGCTTAACTGAAAGTCGCCTAGCCCTCAGAACAAAGTCATTTTAATTTGAATATGCTCTGGAATAACGTATTAATTGAGATATGAATACGCCGTATGCGGGCGATGATGGAATGTTGCTACTTATGAAAGGAAAGTTTGTGATAGCGAAAATGAAATCGTCACGTTTGTCATAGAGTGAGGTGTTCCTTTGACCATTAATGTCGAAAGACAACATAATATCTAAATACAAAGAAGAATTACTACTTTCTGTGGTTTCTTTGACCTCCAGTTCACTTAGATAGATGATGCTAAGGTAATCCTCGAATGAAGGATTATTAATTGAAAGCAAGCCATATATATATCTGTAAGTAAAAGTGAAGCCAAGAGCCAATTGTTTCTTTCCTTGCGAAAGCAAAGACTGAGTGAATTCAGCTTCGTATGAGTAAAGGAATATGTCAGCCAGAAGCGGAGCACAGTTAGTACCCATTGGAATGCCGACAATTTGTTGAAAAACCTTTTCTCCAAACACCACAAAAATGTTATCGATAAGAAAGTTCAACATCTGGATGACAGCTGTTTCAGTGTATTTATTTTTGGAATCAGAATTTTCCCTAACGAAGTAAGTTTTATCATGGCCTATAACTATATATTTGAATTTGCGGCTTCCGTTTTTACTAGTAAATGCATTTTGAATAATTTCCGCTAATTTGTCTTGTAATTTGTGATGAGGGATATACTTAAACCATCAATACATGTTACCTTCCTAATTTGGTTTTAGTTTTTGTTAGACCATGTGTAATGTGTAACGATATCACTCCATTAATACGAATAATTACTTTTTACTAATAGCGACATCGGCTAAATTGTGAATAATTGATGTGAAAATTTGTCAAGAATTTAATGCAATTTTAGTGATATTCTTGTTTACATATATATTTTATTCCATAAAACTGAGATATATACTGCTGTTATATTTTTGATGGATAACATTTATCGCAGATTTATTTTTATATCATTATGTTATATACTTCGTACATTGTATTCAAAACTGGAAACGTTTCATTCTACCTCATTGTAAAGTTCTATGACAACTCTAAGTAAGTCGGTGATATTTTGGTCATCGATAACCTGATTTTCAAAACCAGTCTATATTATCGATATTCATCCACCTGAACTTCAATTAAACAAAGCCATACTTCTGATAAAGAAACACCTATATTGGATTTAAGAATTAAAATTATGAAAAACAATAACCATGCAAATATATATGATAAACTAGACGACTTGGAATTTCCTATTGTAAATTTCCCTTTCATGCATATTATCTGAGTCATTTGAAAACAAAATACCTATGTTTCCTCCATTATTCTTCACCTATATGTCAAGTTTTAAACCTGTCGGTTGAAAATGACGTGACTTGAGATATTTCAAAGTGTAGAAATGCGGACAATGTATGAACAGAGAGGCAACATGATTTTCCTTATTATAATATTTTACCCCTCGCCATTTTAGAATTTCCATTTATGCAAACTTCAGAACCTTCTTTCTAGTATTCTATTGATTCTTGAGATGGGTCCGTGAACCGATTAATAACACCAATTGACCGTCTGTAGTCGGAAGCACAACTGCATTACAACCAAATAATTTTGTGATGTGTTTTATGTGCCTATTCTTGATTTCTCTGCATGTTAGTGACGGCAACTGTCACACAGCGGTCTTGTTTCCACTATCTGATTTAAGTTTGGATTTTCCTCTTTTTTCTTTCATCATATCACTTTTTGTTATGGTCTTTGAATTCGACCTGAATTTGAACAATTTATATCAGAAATATATCAACCGGAGCTCACACTGAATAAAGCTAATACTTGAAATAAATCTGCACCTTTGGATTTAAACATCAAAATTATCAACCGCCTAATATATACTAATATTTATGATAAACGTGAGGATGGCGATGTCCCTCGACTCCCATCATATGGTATCTATATATCTCAATTAGTTCGATTTTTCAGAGGCTGCACCGATGTTTTAGACTTTCATAAACGAAATTTACAAATTACTACTAAACTTTTAACTCAGGGTTACAGATATCACAAGCTAAGAAAAACATTCGGCAAATTCTTCAGATCTTATTCAGAACTTCTATCTAAATTTGGAAATATTTCCTTTCAACAGTATGTATCCAATGGAATTCCCATCCTAATTTTTACGGTGATCTCGTACATAAACTAAGGAAAGCAAAAGGCTCAGATAACGTTATTTTATCATGTAATAAAATAGTCAAACGTCTTCTAAATAGACAATATGATATTGAGATCATCAAAAAGACTATAGGTCTTGTATTTGGCCCCTCTACAGCCTTATGCAGACTTTTACTTGAACGTTGCACGCTGACTAACAGGGCGGTGGTGACTATATGACGGGCCCTGTCCAAACCTCTTTCAGAGGAGACATAGTCCTGAACCTCGTCCCCTCTGACTGTTAGTCGGGACTCCTACAGATCTAGGGTCTTAGCTCGCTTTCAGACTGGCAGAGCACGGTTTATCATGTTGATGTCGCATATATTTTTTATACCATTATGTGTTTTACAATACCTTACGTGTTTATATTTTTATGACCTCTCAATATGCGATACCTGTTGACCCTTGTTCTTTACATGGAGGATTATTTATAAATTTTTAAATGTACGTCCTTTGATTGTTCTGCTGTTACGGTGAGTGGGAAGGTGGGCCCGTAAACCGGTTAACCACACCATTTGTTTGGCTTTTGTCAAATTAAATGACCGTCCTAAGTCGGCATCGTAATTGCACTACAATCAAATATTTTTGTAATGTGTTATATGTTCTAGTATATTATTTATATTCATGTATTGTATAGCTCCATGGTGACTTCTGCCACATAACTGAGCCGGTAACTCCTCTTTATTCTTTGAGAAGTTTACCACAAGAGAGAAAATCATTATTCGTGCAGCTTTTGTACTAAAGTTATAAAAGCGTAACATTTGCATTACAGATAGTGTTACATACGTATTATTTCAGATCAATATATCAACTACCACCATCGCTATATTAAAGATATCAGAATCTATGGCCATCTCCATTATCCCCTATTTTTATCAATATCTATTGAGACTAGAGATCTGATCCATATAAAACCTATTATACCTTTTGTTTCATCTGTTATGTCAAGGGATGGTTTTGTTCATACAAACAAACGATACTGAATTCATAGTGTTCATTTGTATTTATGCTCTTAAGAAACAGGTCACTTCTGGTTGATAAGCATTGTTTTTCTTTGCGTTTTCGTGCGGTTAGTTTGTATTTCCATGTGATGTAACAATTTGGTAATTTCTGTAGTGTGAGCTGTCCCTTTTGATCTTTTATCGATGTTGTGTGGCCATGCCACTTTTTGTTTAATGTCTATTTATACCCAAACGTTCTATTCAATGTTGTATTGTGTGTAATACTAATTGAAATACCCAATTAGTAGACCTTAAATCATGTAAACAGCTATGATAGGCGTGGTTAGCCCATATGAAGCACATCTCAGCTAGGTTTGTATTTTGTATTGTGTTAATTCATGACAACCCCTGTCACTATAATCATATTACATCAGCTATGTTTGTATTTTATATATAATACAAATTCGTTCTTTTCCGACCTTCGCCAAAACTACATTGCATCAACTGCGTTTGTATAACAAATAATGCTAAATGGTTCCGTCCGTCGCCACAGTCATATTCCATCAGCTGTGTTTGCATTTTAAATTATGCCAAGACCTATCTGACCATTGCAAAGCTACGTGTGACTTCAATTTAAGCATTGATAAAAACGATCTTCCAACAATGTATTGGCTTCCCAAATTACACCAAAATCCATATGAATCACGTTTTACCATATTTTAGTCATTGCTTTATAACGATGCTTTCTTAATATATTACCTCAGCTCTCACTGCGGTTAAAGACCAGGTTATCAAGTATTTGTTTATTTTCCGACACCGGAATTTCAGACAGGCAGCATTTCTTGCCTTGAATGGGAAATTTGACTTCGTGTTCCCGTCTTCTTCGTATGTTCATGCGTGTATATTTATGTATGTACCTTTTCAATTTAAAAGGGTGTTGCAGGACTTTTCCGACGGGTGTTGCATGAAACCGGGGCACGCTTACTCCTCCCGGGCACCTGGTCTCACCTCGATTTTATTGGGGTTCGCATTTGTCGCATATGACACTAAACACGATATTGTCCCCTTTATTCCATGGACTATGAGATATGGTCCATTCTGTACTTCATTTTTTACTTGTAATGCTGTTTTAGCAATAATAACGTCTAATGAAGTAATTGAATTTTTGAGAATTTTTAAGGCAAATAACTTTTCTACTTTTGATTTTTCGACACTATATACCTTTCTACCTCATAACTTAATCAAAACCTGTCTCTCATACGCTGTTGCTTCAACAGAGAGTCTAACTCATACCTCGTACTTCAGTTACATTTGGATTTTTCTCTAACAAACAATATGATAATAATTAAATATTGGACTTGTACTGAGTTGTGTAATGCCATCATATTTTTGATGGATAGTATTTATGTACAATTAGATACCAAGGCCTATCAACAGATTATTGGGATTCCTATGGGCACCAACTGTGCTTCCTTACAGCAGATTTATTTTTATACTGTTATGAGAGAGATTTTATGCATTCTGTTCAAAACTCTACACGTTTCGATCTTTTTGATAGGTTTGATGACACCTCTACCACCTTGATGATATTCTAGTTATCAATAACCTTGAGTGTGAAAGCTATATTACTGACATTTATCCATCTGCACTTCAATTAAACAAAGCCAATACGTCCGACCAGGAAACACATTTTTGAATTTAAATATTAAAATTATTAACAACAATATCCATACCAACATATACGATAAACGTGACGACTTTGAATTTCCTGTTATTAATTTCCCTCATCTAAATAGTGATATCACCAGACTCCCATCATATGGTATTTATATTAGTCAACTGGTCGGTTTGCTAGTGCCTGCACTTACAGTTTGGATTTTCACGTAAAAAAAATTCTCAGATTACTTTTAAACTTCTTACTGAGGGTTATTACCATCATAAACTTCGAAAACCGTTTATTACAATTTACAGAAAGAAAAAAGAGGAGTTACTGGCTCAGTTATGTGGCAGAAATCACCATGGAGCTATACAATACATGAATATAAATAATATACTAGAACATATAACAAATTACAAAAATATATGATTATAGAGCAATTACGATACCGACTTAGGACGGTCATTTAATTTAACAAAAGCCAAACAAATTGGGTGGTTAACCGGTTTATGGGTCCACCTTCCCACTCGCCGTAACAGCGGAACAATCAAAGGGCGTACATTTAAAAATTTATAAATAATTCTCCATGTAAAGAACAAGGGTCAACAGGTATCACATATTGAGAGGTCATAAAAATATAAACACGTAAGGTATTGTAAAACACATAATGATATAAAAATATATGCGACATCAACATGATAAACCGTGCTCTGCCAGTCTGAAAGCGAGCTAAGACCCTAGATCCGTAGGAGTCCCGACTAACAGTCATAGGGGACGAGGTTCAGGACCATGTCTTCTCTGAAAGAGGTTTGGACAAGGCCCGCCATATAGTCACCACCGCCCTGTTAGTCAGCGTGCAACGTTCAAGTAAAAGTCTGCATAAGGCTGTAGTGGGGCCAAATACAAGACCTATAGTCTTTTTGATGATCTCAATGTCATATTTTCTATTAAGAAGACGTTTAACTATTTTATTACTTGATAAAATAACGTAAGTCGGACATGGTCATGAGGTGATCGTGCAAGGTGCTGTCTTTTGGGGTAGGGTTTTCCACATAAGTATGAGTGGAGTTTAATTCGTTTTTAAGTACTTCAATATAATATAGTTTTCCAACAACTATTATGTTATTACCTGCTTTATCAGCAGGAACAAAGACATATTTAGCATGTAAGTCAGCTATCCTCTTTTTCATAGAATTTGTCGTCAATGTGTTAGACTCTTGAAATAAATGCGAATTTTCCGTAAAGTTCTTAATATGGATATCGACAATTCTTATTCAGATATTTTATTTAAATTCGGAAATGAGACTTTTCAACAATACGTATCCAGCGGAATTTCCCATCCCTATTTCTATGGTGATCTAATGTACAAACCAAGGAAGGTCAAAGGTTCCAATAATTTCATATCGGCGGGCTCTAAAATTATTAAACGCCTTCGACATCGACAGTATGACCCCGATATCATCGCTAAGACCATAGTTCCTGTATTGGGTTCCTCTACAACCCAATGCAGACTTTTGATTCGGCGTTGCACTCTAACTAAAAGAGCGGTGGGGACTCTATGACGGGCCTTGTACAAACATTTTCAGAGGAGACAAGGTCCTGATCCTCGTCGCCTCTGACTTTAAGTCGGGACTGCTATTAATCAGGGGTCTGAGCTCGCTTACAGACAGGCAGAGTATAGTTTAATTATGTTGATGTCGCCTTACATATTTTTGATCGCAAAATATTATTCCTAGACACGTTTCGTGTGTAATAAATTTTTTATGACCTCTCTTCTTGAGAAATCTGTTGATCTTTGTTCTCTCTATGGAGGATCATTTATAAAATTTTTAAATGTGTGTCCTTTGACCGTGCTGGTTTTGCAGTGAGTGGGAAGGTGGGCGCCCGTAAACCGGTTAACCACACCAGCTGAGTGAGGTTTGTTACTTCAATTGACCTTCCTAAGTCGGTATCGTAACCGCAGCACAATCGAATATTTTTGTAATGTGGTTTTTCCGTGTATATTCTACTATTATCATGTTTTGTGTGTATGTCCTTGGTGATTTGTGTCATACAGCTTTGTCAGATGTTTTCTTTTTTCTCTTTTCTATACCCTTCGCCACAGTCACATTGCTTCAGTTGCATTTGTATTTTACATTATGCCAAATCTTCTGCTCCAGCTGGCGCCACAGTACCATTGCATTAGTTCAGTTTGTATATTACAACATACTTATTCCTTTCCTTCATACATTCAGCCTATATTTCTATACAAATTTATGTAAAGGTTACTTCTGACATATTTTGAGAATGTTTGATTTATAGTTTGTAATATATATAATATTTAGCTACCGAACAGTAGTCAAAATGAGGATTTCTTATACAAGGCATAACAGTATATATGGGCAATATAACCCGAGGTCCAATGAAAGAGCAGACATCCCTGTAATACCGGCCTTGATGCTATAGGAATTTGCGATCTAATATAATTCGTAGAAACGGTATAGCCGTAGTCGAAATCGGTAAACAAAAATAAGCCATGGTTAATTATGTAGGTTTTGATATTGTACTATCACAACTTAAAAAAGAGGATTGCAATCAATAAGGAAATCAAATGTCAGACTAAGATTTTTGATAAGTGCAAACAAAGCCTTTATAGTGACCTTTAGCATTGTGCAATACGAAAGTAACTGATGTCATATGACTATGGCACTAACAACAATGTACCACGATGAACAATCACAGACACCTGAAATTCAGAGGTGAGACCAGGTACCCGGGAGGGAGCGTCTCTTGTTTGATCAGTCACACCCGCTGTGAATGCCTTTAAAGTCAGACGAAACAAATATAATCAAAGTCGATAACAGTAATTTCTTAATAAGTAACCAACATCTTGTTAAGAAACATTGCCATAACATCCATTACATTTAACTGACGTACGCAATTATATGTAGAATATTAAAGTGGTTCCGTTGTATCGTCCTTTGGTATATAAACACATGGTCATAAACACATTGTCATAAACACATGGTCATAAACACATGGTCATGAACACATTGTCATAAACACATGGTCATAAACACATTGTAATATTTGATAAATATTAGAATATGTGACTTAAAATGTATACCGTTACAAGTGCTTTCGCAGGTTTATTGTTTCGAAATATTACTGAGTTTTTGTGTGATCCATGACCAAGCGGTCTATTAAAATCACAATAAATGAAAGCTAATAATAATAACAAGAATTGTCATTCATTAGGATTAAGCACTCTTCATAGTGTTTAAATAACGTATTATCCTCTCGAAAATCGTGAAAATACTTGCATTTGATAAAACAATATACACTGAGTTTGTCGAAAAGTTTGTAATTCTTGTGAAGCTTATAACTTAACACAGAATCAAAACTGACATGTGTGTGAATTTGAAATATCAACAACGTGAATCTTCAAAAATCGAATTATGTTTGCAGTTCATTTAATACAAACGGCATACAGTAGAAGGCAGCTAAACATGCCATTTTTTAAAATTCATTTTGGATACGCAGGAAATGGGATTCCAGACTTAACACATGCCGCCTACATTTGACCTCTCGCGGATTGGTATATCAAGTCTGAATTAATAACATACAGACAGCGTTATATGAGAAATATCGAGTGAGCGATTTGTGCATCCACAGGGAAGAGTTCCGGATATATAGAACACAGTAGACGTATGCGAGTAAAGCATTTCCCATTTAATTGTCAATATGTTATTAAGACGGACGAATGAGATCAATGATTACGTAGAATGTGATTCAGTTAACAAGAATTTGCGCCACCTTCAGTTCCTTTAGGGCTCAATACAATTTCACATACGGATAGTGGCGATTTGGGGAATACCTGAAAACAGGTCTAATTCTCTGCTATCTAGCTGCACCCGGTAGAGAAACATTATTTAATGCAGTTGGAAATATGTTTGGCTTTGTAAATGTAATATTTCCTGTTAAAACAGCCTTTGATGTTTATTAATTTCATCATGGGATTAGTTTATTTCCTGATTATAATATTCCGCCCTTACAATATCTCAGTAAAGTAATAGAAATAAAAACAAAAGATATAGTATCGAGGTAGACTCCAAGTCTCACAAGAAGAGAAGATATATTTCACTTGTGTTCTACATGGAGGACTGTTTTTCCTACATGGGGGACTGTTTATACATTTTATAAATGTTGTCCGAGTGATTGTACTGCTACGGAAGTAAGCGTGTGAATGCCCGTAATGTCACCAACCAAGTCGTAATCGTATCGTAATAACTGTAAAACACGAGGTCGTTTTCGCGTTTATTGTTTCTTTCGTTATTGATAGCGATGTCATACCTTGTTTATTTTACGTAAGTGTTATTTCACCCTTTATTCTGATGTTATGTGGCACTGGCACTTTCTAGACAGTGTTTGTTTACATTCGTGTATATATATAGTGCTGAAATATATTTGTTTCGTCTGTATGTGAGGGCATTCACGGCGGGTGTGACTAGTCATACAGGAGACGATCACCCCTCTATGGCACCTGGTCTCACCTCTGAATTTCAGGGGTCCGTGAATGTCCACGTTGGTACATTGTTGTTAGTGCCATAGTCATGTGACACCAGTTACTTTCCTAATTTACATTGTTGAAACCTCTTTCAGAAGACATATAGTCCTGAAGCTTGTCCCCCTCCCCCTAACCGTTGGTCGGGAGCCCTACAGATCAAGGGTCCGAGCTCGCTTCCAGACGAGCAGAGCACTTTTTCCTCAACATGATGTCGCTTAATATATTTTTGATACCATGATGTATTTCTGCATTACCATACGTGTTTATATATTTCTATGAGCTCTCCACTTGAGACACTTGTTGATCCTTGATCTCTACATGGAGAAATACATGTATTTATATTTTCAAATGTGTGTTCTTTTATTATTCTGCTGTTGCGGTGAGTGGGATGTTGGGCTCGTAAACCGGTTAACAACATCAGTTGATTGACTATTGTCATATCAAATGACCGTCCTAAGTTGGTAACGTCACTGCTCTATAATCGAATTTTTGTGATGTCCTAATATGCTTTTTCATATCATTTCATTTAATACCGTATATTTCCGTTTCTCTTATACAGCTGAGTCAGTAATTTTTCTTTCTTCCTTACTAAATGCAGATAAGGAAAACTGCAAAAGTACAATAATATATTCTCTGCGAGAACAAGTGTTAATCTGTTTTGAATATTGAAAACCCAACCTTACAGAAAACTTAAAATCTCCGAATTTGTCTACTGTTACATACATAAAGTATTAAGTTATTTTACTCTTTATGCACATATCCCTCTCAGATAAAATGAAGGATAGACTCTTCAGTATTAGCATAACTTCTCACATAAGGTTATTTCAGATATTCCATCTCATGTAGGGCTATCGGACATCTGTTTTTTCAAATGATTTTAAGTTTAAGTACTCTGAAAATGAAATAAAAACCATCCTGGGTTCTCTTATTGACAATATATGTGTTGTATTCGTTTACCAAGTATCCCAATAAATCATTGGTATAACAACGGACACTAATTGTGCTTCGGTTTTAGCTATTTTCTTTTTAGCATTCAGACATATTGATGATGTATTTTCTATAAATGCTAATAACTTTGATACTAAAGTTACAAACTTGTCCTAATCCTGTACTTGATACTAAGTTACTCTACTGAATATTAACAGAGACGGTAAAATCATCTACCACTTCACTGCATGACAAACCTATTTTCGTAATTGTCTTTATTCCTATCTGGTCTTATATATTTCTTTTTGACTATTGCTCAGTATCTCAGCATATAACTAATTGATACCGATTTTATGTTGAACACCTAGGAGAAAAAGCAATAAAACGCAGTTTGTAATGATTTAGAGTATTTTAGGAATACAAACACACAACGAAAATTTCAGATACGTGGATCATTAACATCATGTTCTTCTCACACTATTTTATTACACATGGCGACACTTATTGTGTCACAGTATTTATTGTTAATATTTGTTTTGACTAAATCATGATAAACCAGCAATAAATGCAGAATTATTTGCATTATCATCTAAGTCCATAGTTTTCATATTGAAAATTATCGTTGCTATTTTATAATAATTATTATTTTAAAATAATTATCTGATAATTATATAGATGATAATAACAATGCATTGCCCTTTATTTGACCAGATGGTCGTCGCTGCTCGCCCGTACCACTATCCAGCGCAGATGACGATGATGGAGAAACAGGACGAATTGACGGACCAGAAACCTCAATGGCGATTCTTAGTACGTAAACAATGAAACCTTTATTGTCTCTGCTTTACTGTCACAAGTATATAAACACTCTCTACCTATATTCAACGTAGCACATAAGTCGTGTTTACGCTGAGGAATTTGTTTTACTTAAGCTTAGAAAACTCTCTTGTTTTCTTCCTAAGGGCAACCTGTTTTTAATTACTTAAGTACGATTTCTACTGGTCGTAAGTGACGAATGTATCCATTAAGCAGGAGATGCTTACATTATCCAGACACCTGATTCTTTCCTTTTTGTGGGTATATGCTCTTGTGGTTTATGTCATGTTAAGCATAGTTTATATACCCTTTGTTGTCGTGAGTTTAGGACTATTGAATTTATGTATCCATCATATTATCAAGAGGAAAAAGGCAAAACGAAAGTAAAGAGCGGACCAATACCATGACAAACTCAAAAAAATACACGACAATACAAATAAAAAAGAAATAGATGAAGGCTACTAAACAAAATTCTATTAAATCTTACCTGCAATCTTACTCGGTGCGTAAATACTTGTCATTTATAATTAAAGTTAATTTTCAACTTTTACAAATCGAAGAATCTTTTGTTGCAGCACAAATGTAAGATACAACATTGATATATTATTTATACATATTACATGTATTTCAACATCAAGGTGTTATGCTTAATTGAATGTAAATGTGTAGTAAAATAACGGAGTATGTGTCAGATCTAGTTTTATGTTGACAGGAAACAACCGTTCGTTTGTGTTGTTCCCCGTCATTTCTCTGATAATGATGGTGTTTGCTACAATCCTTGGCATTATAGGAAATCTACAGGAAACCATCAACACCCTCTTTGCTGCTATCACATATATTGTAGGAGGTAAGTTTATTGTAACGATTGTCGATATGTCCTTTATTTACTGGGGATCCATTTCTTCTTATTTTACCATTTCCTTGCCGTTGTCTATTATTATATTATGTATTTCATGACACTGTTTTATAGGTCTGTTACTGGCGGTCGGGATCATTCTCTATATATCTGCAATCAACGACGAAGTTGGTCATCGTATGAAAACGACCAAAGACAATCAAGATTCGGAAGATATCGTGGTTTTTCGATACTGGTATGGTTGGTCATTTTACTTTGCTGGAACTGCCTTCATCACTGGCATGCTTACGGCAGTAGTTTTAGTGACACTGTATCTGAAGCGGAACGCAAAACAAGAGGATATGATTCAGATTATTCCTGGATTGGAAGATGTTCTGGATTCGGAAAATACAAGTAGTTTAGGAGCAGCGAATCCTGCTGTTGTTCTTTAAGATCTTTTTTCTAATATGCAATGATTGCTCATAGGATTCTTGTGATAAACTGTGATTTACATTAATCGTTTAAAACTCAATAAAGCAATTGATGTTTACGATAAAACACCAGTAAAACGGATATATTTTAAGAATATTTTGCTCAATACTTCTGGATCCCGTTGTATAATTCATGGTTAAATTCATCCTGGTGTTAAAGTTGATCTACCCCAGGGTAAATTTAACCATCAGATATACCTTTAATAGTAGCTGGAAATAGCTCTCTTGACAAATCGAAGGGTTATACTATCAATGTACATGTATGCTGTCCATACACTTGGTTATACTATCAATGTATATGTATGCTGCCTAAACGCTGGGTTATACTATCATTGTACATGCATGCTGCCCAATCCCTGAATACACCGATCCACTTTTCAGCATAAAGTGCAAAAGCACTGAAAACTAGATTTATGATGCCCTCGGAGACTATCAGTCCACCAGCAGTGACACCGGCCTAGTGGTTATAATAAATATAAAACATATATACCTTTTAATTTGATGCACCATATGCGCATTTCGACAAGTTATGTCTCTTCAGTGATGCTCGTGGCCGAATGATTGGAATTCTCAAAATATATCAAAATATGAAGAGCAGTGTTGAAGCTAAAATGACCGAAAAGTGAACCAAAGAATCTATCTAAGGACAAAGCTATGCATGAGGGAGATATTCCTTAGTTTAAGAGTGATTTATTTAATTTGATGACTGAAAATTTGAAGTATATATTTCATGTCAGTACAAAAGCACTGAAAACTAGACTTATGATGCCCTCGGGGACTATCAGTCCACCAGCAGTGACCCCGGCCTAGTGGTTATAATAAATATAGAACATATATACCTTTTAATTTGGTGCACCATATGAGCATTTCGACAAGTTCTCTTCAGTGATGCTCGTGGCCGAAGTTAAGTTACGGGATGCACAAAAAGCAAATAAAAAAAAAAAGAAAAACCAAAAACAAACCCAAGCAAACAAACAGAGAGAAAACCTCACCAGCGTCATATATACAGATAATGACAGTACACATCAATCACATTTTAACATGCGTGTCAGTTTACCGTGTGCCATATTATTGAGCTTGGGGAATGGACTTAGGTATCCTGGGTGTCAGTTTACCGTGTGCCATATTATTGAGCTCGGGGAATGGACCTAGGTAACATGCGTGTCAGTTTATCGTGTGCCATATTATTGAGCTTGGGGAATGGACTTAGGTTATATGAGCTGCTTCATACAGTTTAAATAACGGAAACAAATTTATATGCTCATGTGGGTACCTACTAACCTCTCTGCTTCTTAAAAATAGATTCACTAAAATGTCAGAGTGCAATCTAAGACTTAAATGATCGATCAATATTGCTTAAATTCATTAATGTTACTACATGAGCAGTCAGGTTTATCATGGATCAATATCCAAATTCTGTTCTTTGATTCTTACAATTCTTCAGATCTACGAAAACCTTATTAGATATGACAATGTATATTAGTAAAATATTAGAAACCGGTACACAGGTATACATATGGGTATCATTTTCTTTTAAGACTTATACTAACTGATACCAATTCATGAAAGAATATATCAATGACTAAATGCACGTGTAGATCAAAGGAGAAGAAATATTTGAACTTAGGTCCGGTATGCTCTCCACTATGTCCAGTACATGAATAAGTATGGTTTCACCTTGCCCAATGTATTAAAACCAGCTGTACATCCATACCCAACATCATTGCAATTTAATCTCTAACCCCACCTCCTTGGAAATAGTCCCAATAAAAGAAAATGTTAATAGTTGGATGTTTGACATACAGCTAAGCTATGTGTGACAGAAATAAAATATCGACAGCTCTGTATCAACAAAACAGCTAAGCAATGTGTGGCAGATATAGCATATCGACAGCTGTATGTCAACAATGCAGCTAAGCAATGTGTGACAGAAATAAAATATCGACAGCTGTATGTAAAGATGATGGATAAATCCAAACCGTTAGTCTTAAAATCATGAAACCAGAGGACATACAAAGTCAGTGAAAATGAAAACCAAGTGGAAAATTACAAAGTATGTCTACTTGAAGAGCATATGTTAACCCCTATAATGGTGTAAGATCAGATGCCC
The DNA here is from genome assembly GCA_035048485.1 of Pteria penguin. Taxonomy (NCBI): domain Eukaryota; kingdom Metazoa; phylum Mollusca; class Bivalvia; order Pterioida; family Pteriidae; genus Pteria; species Pteria penguin. The sequence goes on from CM068580.1 coordinate 839,709, forward strand.
GGGGAGAGTGAGCATCTGCTTGCTAGCAACATCCGTCACATATACCCAGTAGAAAGAGTCAAATCGGGTAAATTCCATATATATTTATATATGGAGAAGTCAAATTAGGTAACCTTCTAGTATAGAAGGTGTCAAATCTGCGTAAAATGATCGGAAACGGTCTCAGTCCAGAATATCATTTAAAAGTCAGGATAATGAGGTATCATATGGATTAATTAAAGTCTCGTAACGACCATAGAACTTCCTCAGTGACGTTGCTAGGTGACGTTGCTAGTGTAGCACATATAGAACTCTGGTTCAGTAGCTTATCTGAAAGTCGCCTAGCCCTCAAAACAAAGTTATTGTAATTTGAACATGCTCTGGAATAACATATTAACTGAGATATGAATACGCCGTATGCGGGCGATGATGGAATGTTGCTACTTATGAAAGGAAAGTTTGTGATAGTGAAAAAGAAATCGTCACGTTTGTCATAGAGTAAGGTGTTCAATTGATCATTAATGTCGAAAAACAACATAATATCTAAATACGAAGTGTAATTACTACTTTCTGTGGTTTCTTTGACCTCCAGAACACTTAGATAGATGATGCTAAGGTAATCGGCGAATGAAGGATTATTAATTGAAAGCAAATCATCTATATATCTGTAAGTGAAATTGAAGCCAAGAGCCAATATCAACAATACAGCTAAGCAATGTGTGACAGACATAAAATATCGACAGCTCTATATCAACAATACAGCTAAGCAATGTGTGACAGAAATAAAATATCGACAGCTGTTTGTCAACAATATAGCTAAGCAATGTGTGACAGACATAAAATATCGACCGCTGTATATCAACAATACAGCTAGGCAATGTGTGACAGAAATAAAATATCGACAGCTGTATGTCAACAATACAGATAGGCAATGTGTAACAAAAATAAAATATCGACAGCGGTATGTCGACAATACAGCAAAGCTATATATTAAAGAAATAAATTACCGTCAGTTGTATTTCGTCAATGCAGCAAAGCTATGTTACAGATTTAGAAAAGTTATATAAGTTGTGAATAAACTAATCTCTATTGCAATCGAACAACAAATTGGATGTACGCCCAATACCAGATAGAATCCGCTAACAACAACTGGATGACAATGAGTATTTAGCTATTAGTCGGAGAGCCTACACTAATAGAAAACGCCTAATACCAGATAGATTCCGCTAAAAAGAAAGGTTCACTGAAAAGAGGGGTTCTCTTCCCGAGACACCACCAGTGCCTCCAAATCGTTATAACCTTTATATATATAGGCATCATAGAATCAATCCTAGTAATGCTCCATAGGTACATTGTATACATGTTATCAATATTAAACCTTCATTAACATCAATGCTGAGTGAAATGAAATCGGATGCAAAGAATATCCTTATACGTTAAGTATCTTAAAACCCAACGAATTATTAGCGACTTTTATAGATCTGATACAAATATTTTTTTTCTGTCAGTGTCCTCTTTAAGGGAAAGAGATATCACACTCTTGTTACGTCATTGTCCTACATATTTGGGAGAGATATCACACTCTGGTTTCGTTATTGTTCTATCACTTATAAATTTTAAAATATGTGTCCTTTGATTGTGTGCGTTTGCGGTGAGTGGGAAGGTGGGCGCCCGTAAACCGGTTAACCACACCAATTAAGTGATGTTTGTTACTCAGCATATCGTAACCGCAGAATATTTTTGCATAATTTTACTAATATCATGTATCGTGTGCATATCCTTGGTGATTTGTGTCCTACAACTTTGTCAGATGTCTTCTGTTTTCTCTCTTATATACTTGTGATTGATATCGCACTCTGGCTACATCAGTGTCCTACATATTCAGGAGAGATAGCACACACTGGATTCGTTATTCTTCTGAATGGTTCGGAAAGATGTCACACTCTGGTTACGACATGTTCTATATACTTTTGATAGATATCATATTCTGGTTCTCCTCAGTAGATATCAGAGAGATATCACAGTATAGATAAACAAAGACACAGTTCCTCATTGTTTTGGTGTGGTCCGTTCAGCAGAAAGTTGAAATCTAAGAAGAGTTACCGAGTAAAAATCAACCTTAAGCGTTGTAAAATCAGACATATGCGCCTGTTAAATCTATTGCATTATTTTTTTAAAAAAACAGACTGCAGCTACTAATCTATTAATTTTGTGAAAAATGCAACCATTAACACTTTTAAAGTATGACAATTGAAAGGAAGATTACATGTGATTCATAGAAGCTTGACAACAAAATCAATGCGGCAAATAGTAGTACTGGTATCAAATACACAATAAATGTCATAAGCGTGATATATATGATGAGTTTCATTAATGGCAAGTATTACTCCTAACTGGATGACTAACTTTCCGTACGTTGTAATTATTAATCTACTTTATCATCCTTTAGCAAACCGCTGATTAGAATAAGTAGCATCGCTCCTCGAATGTAGATCTGATAAGCCATTGACCTTTTTGTCTAGAGTAGATCTGTATTACACATCAAATATCTATTTAATGTAATACATTATCAACATCTTCAGCAAGCTGGCTTCCATCGCCAGCGCAGCCAACCATTGGCATACTATCGACTAAAACACTATTTGGAAAAATATTTCCACAACGATAATACACTTATTAAGGTTATTGCTATTTTCCCGCCATTATTTACGTCATGCAGATAAGGTTTGATATAGTTATACAGTCCATGGGGACCGCTAATTGACGTTTATTGAGCATGCGAAAAATAGTCTTGAAAACAACATTGACAGAAAAGATACACCGTAAATAATTGACCAAAACAAAACGAATTATTATTCAATAAAACATCCAGTGATGAATGAGTAATTGCAGTCATTTCTTACATGGCTAGACAGCACTACTTATTAATGATGTGTGAATACATACAACATTTAACATAGCTTTCATGTATATATCTTCAACAAAAACACTGTATCAATACCGTCAACAAAGTTCATTATTAATGATACGGTATCAATACGGTCCACAAAGTCCACTACTGAATACATGAATACACAGTCCACAACGCCTACGTGTAATAACAACGAATACTGTATCAACACGGTATGCATACTGTAGACATCTGACAAAGCTGTATCACAAAAATTAACAAGGACATGCACACAAAACATGATAACAGGAGAATATACACGGGAAAAAAGACATTACAAACTATTCGATTGTGCTGCGGTTAACCGGTATACGGGCGTCCACGATTAATACCACGATTAATAAAAATCACGATTAATAACAACAAATACACTATCAACACGGCCCACTAAATTCACGGTTAATAACAACCATTGCACTGTCAACACGGCCCACTAAATCCACGATTAATAACAATCAATACACTATCAACACGGCCCACTAAACCCACGATTAATAACAACCAATGCACTATTAACACTATCCACTAAATCCACGATTAATAACAACAAATACAATATCAACACAGTCCACGAAATCCACGATTAATAAAAACCATTACACTATCAACACGGTCCACTACAACCACGTTTAATAACAGCCAATGCACTATTAACACGGTCCACAAAATCTAAGATTTATAACAATAAATACATTATCAACACAGTCCACTAAATCTACGATTAATAAAAACCATAACACTATCAATACGGCCCACAAAAACCACAATTAATAAAAACAATTACACTATCAACACGGCCCACTAAAACCACGATTAATAACAACCAATACACTATCAACACCCTCCACGAAATCTACGATTAATAACAACCAATACACTATCAACGAGGCCACTAAATCCACGATTAATAACAATCAATGCACTATCAACACGGTCCACTGAATCCATGATTAATAACAACAAATAAACTATCAACACAGTCCACTTAATCCACGATTAATAACAACCAATACATTATCAACACGGCCCACTAAAACCACCATTGATAACAACCAATACACTATTAACACGGCCCACTAAATCCACGATTAATAACAACTAATACTTTATCAACACGACCCACTAAAACCACCATTAATAACAACCAATAAACTACAAAGACGGCCCACTAAATCAACGATTAATAACAACCAATACACCATCAGCACAGTCCTTTTAATCCACGATTAATAACAAGAACTACACTATCAACACGGCCCACTAAATCCACGATTAATAACAAGAAATACACTATCAACACGGCCCAATAAATCCACGATTAATAACAACCATTACACTATTAACACGGTCCACCAAATCCACCATTAATAACCACCAATACACTATTAACACGGTCCAAAAAATCCAAGATTTATAACAACAAATACATTATCAACACATTCCACTAAATCCACGATTAATAAAAACCATTACACTATCAACACGGCCCACTCAAAACAACGATTGATAAAAACCATTACACTATCAACACGGCCCACTAAATCCACGATTAATAACAACCATTACACTATTAACACGGTCCACCAAATCCACCATTAATAACCACCAATACACTATTAACACGGTCCAAAAAATCCAAGATTTATAACAACAAATACATTATCAACACATTCCACTAAATCCACGATTAATAAAAACCATTACACTATCAACACGGCCCACTAAATCCACAATTAATAACAACAAATACACTATAAACACGGTGCACTAAATCCACGATTAATAACAACCAATACATTATCAACACGACCCACTAAAACCACCATTAATAACAAAAAAAACACTATCAACACAGTCCATTAAATCCACGATTAATAAAAACCTTTACACTATCAACACGACCCACTAAATCCACAATTAATAACAACGAATACACTATAAACACGGTGCATTAATGCACGATTAATAACAATAAATGCTGTATCAACACGGTCTACTACATCCACGATTAATAAAAACTAATACACCAGCAACACAGTCCACTTAATCCACGATTAATAACAAGAAATACACTACCAACACAGCGCACTAAATCCACGATTAATAACAACCAATGCTCTATTCAACACGGTCCACTACAACAACGATTAATAACAGCCAATGCACTATTAACACGGTCCACCAAATACACGATTAATAACCACCAATACACTATTCACACGGTCCACAAAAACCGTATTAATAACAACAAATACATTATCAACACGGCCAACTAAAACCACGATTTTTAACAACAAATACACCATCACCACAGTCCATGAAATCTACGATTAATAACAACCAATACACTATCACCACAGTCCACTTAATCTGCGATTAATAACAGACAATACACTATTAACACGGCCCACTAAATCCACAATTAATAACATCAAATACACTATCAACACAATCCACTTAATCCACGATTAATAACAACCAATACACTATCAACACGGCCCGCTAAAACCACGATTAATAACAACCAATACACTATCAACACGGCCCACTAAAACCACGATTTATAACAACAAATACACTATCAACACGGCCCACTAATACCACGATTTATAACAACAAATACACTATCAACACGGCCCACTAAAACCACGATTAATAACAACAAATGCTGTATCAACACGGTCTACTACATCCACGATTAATAAAAACTAATACCCTATCAACACAGTCCACGTACTCAACGATTAATAACAACCAATACACTATCCACACGGCCCACTAAATCCTCGATTAATAACAACCAATGCTCTATCAACACGGCCCACTAAATCTACGATTAATACAACCAATGCACTATCAACACGGTCCACTAAATCCACGATTAATAACAACCAATACACTATCAACACGGTCCACTAAATCTACGACTAATAACAACCAATGCACTATCAACACGGTCCACTAAATCCACGATTAATAACAAGCAATGCACTATCAACACGGTCCACTAAATCTACAATTAATAACAACCAATGCACTATCAACACGGTCCAATAAATCCATGATTAATAACAACAAATACACTATCAGCACGGTCCTCTAAATCTACGATTAATACCAACAAATACACTATTAACACGGCCCACTAAATCCACGATTAATAACAACCAATACACTATCAACACGGCCCAATAAAACCACGATTAATAACAACAAATACACTATCAACACGTTACATTAAATCTGCGATTAATAACAACTAATACTCTCGGACATTGACTGTTGCAACACGGTTCCCAAAGTCTCCATTCCATTTAATAACATGTATTAACTTATATATGGTCCACAAAGTTCACGATTAATAACAACCAATACTGTATAAACACGGTGCAGAAAGTCCAAGATTAATAATAATGAATACTTTATAAACACAGTTCTACAAATCCACTATTAATAACAACCACTTCATCAATACGGTCCACAAATTTCACGATTAATAAGAGAAGACAGAAATCATGTGACCAACTGTATGTCACAAATCACCAAGGACATGTATATATATATATATGATAATAGTCAAATAAACACAGGAAACGACATTAATTAAAGTAAAAAAAGTCACGACATTGGTATGGTTAACCAGTTTACGTGTGCCTACCTTCCCACTCATCGCAAAAGCAGCACAATCAAAGGAAACACGTTTAAAGATTTATGAATAAAATAAGGATCAACATATTTCTCAAGAAGAGAGGTCAGGAATTTTTACACTAAACGTTTTAGTGATTAATATGCTAGTATCATAACATAACATAAGCAAACCGTGCTCTGCCCGTCTGTAAGCGAGCTTAGATCCATTAGAATCCCGATTAATAGTCAGTAGGAACGAAATTCAGAACCTTGTCGCCTCTAAAAAGGTTTGGACAAGGCCCGTAATAAAGTCTCCAACAGCCTCTTAGTCAGTGTATGACTTTCAGCAAAAGCTTATATAAAACTGTAGGGCCCAATGGGACCCAATAAACGACCTATGATCTTTGCAATGGCAACCAAATCTGTATCAACACGGTCCACCACAAAGTCTACTATTAATGAAATAAAATACTTTATCATCACGGTTCAGAAAGTTCACGATTAATAACAAACAAAACTGTATCAACACAGTCCACAGAGTTCACGATTAATAACAGCCACTACTGTATCCACACAGTCCACAAAGTTCACGATTTCTAACAAATAGTACTGTATCCACACAGTCCACAAAGTTCACGATTTCTAACAACTACTACTGTATAAACAGAGTCCACAAAGTTCACGATTGCTAAAAATGAGGGCATTGGATTCAGTTGTATGACAAAAAAGGAACAACCAATACTGTATCATCCCGGTCCATAATGGGTACCAACCAATTCTGTATCAGCATGATCTATAATAGGTAACAACCAATACTGCATCAGCAAGGTCCATAGCAGGTAACAACCAATACTGTATCAGCAAGGTCCATAACAGGTAACAACCAATTCTGTATCAGCATGGTCCATAATAGTTAACAACCAATACTGTATAAGCAATGTCCATAATAGGGAACAACCAATTCTGTATCAGCACCGTCCATAATAGTTAACAAACAATACTGTATCATCACCGTCCATAATATGTAACAACCAATACTGTATCAGCACGGTCCTTAATAGGTAACAACCAATACTCTATCAACATGATCTATAATAGGTAACAACCAATACTCTATCAGCATGATCTATAATAGGTAACAACCAATACTGTATCAGCAATGTCAATAATAGGGAACAACCAATTCTGTATCAGCACGGTCAATAATAGGTAACAACCAATACTCTATCAGCATGATCTATAATAGGTAACAACCAATTCTGTATCAGCACGGTCCATAATAGGTAACAACCAATACTGTATCAGCATGGTCCATAATAGGTAACAACCAATACTGTATCAGCATGGTCCATAATGGGTAACAACCAATACTGTTTCAGCATGATCTATAATAGGTAACAACCAATACTGTATCAGTACCTTCCATAATAGGTAACAACCAATTCTGTATCAGCACGGTCCATAATAGGTAACAACCAATACTGTATCAGCATGGTCCATAATGGGTAACAACCAATACTGTTTCAGCATGATCTATAATAGGTAACAACCAATACTGTATCAGCATGGTCCATAATAGGTAACAACCAATACTGTATCAGCATGGTCCATAATAGGTAACAACCAATACTGTTTCAGCATGATCTATAATAGGTAACAACCAATACTCTATCAGCACGTTCCATAAGAGGTAACAACCAATTCTGTATCAGCACGGTCCATAATAGGTAACAACCAATACTGTATCAGCATGGTCCATAATGGGTAACAACCAATACTGTTTCAGCATGATCTATAATAGGTAACAACCAATTCTGTATCAGCACGGTCCATAATAGGTAACAACCAATACTGTATCAGCATGGTCCATAATGGGTAACAACCAATACTGTTTCAGCATGATCTATAATAGGTAACAACCAATACTTTATCAGCATGATCTATAATAGGTAACAACCAATACTGTATCAGCACGGTCCATAATAGGCAACAACCAATACTGTATCAGCATGGTCCATAATGGATAACAACCAATACTGTTTCAGCATGATCTATAATAGGTAACAACCAATACTCTATCAGCACGTTCCATAATAGGTAGCAACCAATTCTGTATCAGCACGGTCCATAATAGGTAACAACCAATACTGTATCAGCATGGTCCATAATGGGTAACAACCAATACTGTTTCAGCATGATCTCTAATAGGTAACAACCAATACTGTATCAGCATGGTCCATACTAGGTAACAACCAATACTGTATCAGCATGGTTCCATAATAGGGAACAACCAATTCTGTATCAGCACAGTCAATAATAGGTAACAACCAATACTCTATCAGCATGATCTATAATAGGTAACAACCAATTCTGTATCAGCACGGTCCATAATAGGTAACAACCAATACTGTATCAGCATGCTCCATAATAGGTAACAACCAATACTGTATCAGCATGGTCCATAATGGGTAACAACCAATACTGTTTCAGCATGATCTATAATAGGTAACAACCAATACTCTATCAGCACCTTCCATAATAGGTAACAACCAATTCTGTATCAGCAAGGTCCATAATAGGTAACAACCAATACTGTTTCAGCATGATCTATAATAGGTAACAACCAATACTCTATCAGCACGTTCCATAATAGGTAAAAACCAATACTGTATCAGCACGGTCCATAATAGGTAACAACCAATACTGTATCAGCATGGTCCATAATGGGTAACAACCAATACTGTTTCAGCATGATCTATAATAGGCAACAACCAATACTCTACCAGCACGGTCCATAATAGGTAACAACCAATACTGTATCAGCATGGTCCATAATGGGTAACAACCAATACTGTTTCAGCATGATCTATAATAGGTAACAACCAATACTCTATCAGCCCGTTCCATAATAGGTAACAACCAATTCTGTATCAGCACGGTCAATAATAGGTAACAACCAATACTGTATCAGCATGGTCCATAATGGGTAACAACCAATACTGTTTCAGCATGATCTATAATAGGTAACAACAAATTCTGTATCAGCACGGTCCATAATAGGTAACAACCAATACTGTATCAGCATGGTCCATAATGGGTAACAACCAATACTGTTTCAGCATGATCTATAATAGGTAACAACCAATACTTTATCAGCATGATCTATAATAGGTAACAACCAATACTGTATCAGCACGGTCCATAATAGGTAACAAACAATACTGTATCAGCATGGTCCATAATGGGTAACAACCAATACTGTTTCAGCATGATCTACAATAGGTAACAACCAATACTGTATCAGCACGTTCCATAATAGGTAACAACCAATACTGTATCAGCACGGTCCATAATAGGTAACAACCAATACTGTTTCAGCATGATCTATAATAGGTAACAACCAATACTGTATCAGCACGTTCCATAATAGGTAACAACCAATACTGTATCAGCACGGTCCATAATAGGTAAGAACCAATACTGTATCAGCATGGTCCATAATGGGTAACAACCAATACTGTTTCAGCATGATCTATAATAGGTAACAACCAATACTCTACCAGCACGGTCCATAATAGGTAACAACCAATACTGTATCAGCATGGTCCATAATGGGTAACAACCAATACTGTTTCAGCATGATCTATAATAGGTAACAACCAATACTTTATCAGCATGATCTATAATAGGTAACAACCAATACTGTATCAGCACGGTCCATAATAGGTAACAACCAATACTGTATCAGCATGGTCCATAATGGGTAACAACCAATACTGTTTCAGCATGATCTATAATAGGTAACAACCAATACTCTATCAGCACGTTCCATAATTGGTAACAACCAATTCTGTGTCAGCACGGTCCATAATAGGTAACAACCAATAGTGTATCAGCATGGTCCATAATGGGTAACAACCAATACTGTTTCAGCATGATCTATAATAGGTAACAACCAATACTGTATCAGCATGGTCCATAATAGGTAACAACCAATACTGTATCAGCATGGTCCATAATAGGTAACAACCAATACTGTTTCAGCATGATCTATAATAGGTAACAACCAATACTCTATCAGCACGTTCCATAATAGGTAACAACCAATACTGTATCAGCATGGTCCATAATGGGTAACAACCAATACTGTTTCAGCATGATCTATAATAGGTAACAACCAATACTTTATCAGCATGATCTATAATAGGTAACAACCAATACTGTATCAGCACGGTCCATAATAGGTAACAACCAATACTGTATCAGCATGGTCCATAATGGGAAACAACCAATACTGTTTCAGCATGATCTATAATAGGTAACAACCAATACTCTATCAGCACGTTCCATAATTGGTAACAACCAATTCTGTGTCAGCACGGTCCATAATAGGTAACAACCAATAGTGTATCAGCATGGTCCATAATGGGTAACAACCAATACTGTTTCAGCATGATCTATAATAGGTAACAACCAATACTGTATCAGCATGGTCCATAATAGGTAACAACCAATACTGTATCAGCATGGTCCATAATAGGTAACAACCAATACTGTTTCAGCATGATCTATAATAGGTAACAACCAATACTCTATCAGCACGTTCCATAATAGGTAACAACCAATTCTGTATCAGCACGGTCCATAATAGGTAACAACCAATAGTGTATCAGCATGGTCCATAATGGGTAACAACCAATACTGTTTCAGCATGATCTATAATAGGTAACAACCAATACTGTATCAGCATGGTCCATAATAGGTAACAACCAATACTGTATCAGCATGGTCCATAATAGGTAACAACCAATACTGTTTCAGCATGATCTATAATAGGTAACAACCAATACTCTATCAGCACGTTCCATAATAGGTAACAACCAATTCTGTATCAGCACGGTTAATAATAGGTAACAACCAATACTGTATCAGCATGGTCCATAATGGGTAACAACCAATACTGTTTCAGCATGATCTATAATAGGTAACAACCAATTCTGTATCAGCACGGTCCATAATAGGTAACAACCAATACTGTATCAGCATGGTCCATAATGGGTAACAACCAATACTGTTTCAGCATGATCTATGATAGGTAACAACCAATACTTTATCAGCATGATCTATAATAGGTAACAACCAATACTGTATCAGCACGGTCCATAATAGGCAACAACCAATACTGTATCAGCATGGTCCATAATGGATAACAACCAATACTGTTTCAGCATGATCTATAATAGGTAACAACCAATACTCTATCAGCACGTTCCATAATAGGTAACAACCAATTCTGTATCAGCACGGTTAATAATAGGTAACAACCAATACTGTATCAGCATGGTCCATAATGGGTAACAACCAATACTGTTTCAGCATGATCTATAATAGGTAACAACCAATTCTGTATCAGCACGGTCCATAATAGGTAACAACCAATACTGTATCAGCATGGTCCATAATGGGTAACAACCAATACTGTTTCAGCATGATCTATAATAGGTAACAACCAATACTTTATCAGCATGATCTATAATAGGTAACAACCAATACTGTATCAGCACGGTCCATAATAGGCAACAACCAATACTGTATCAGCATGGTCCATAATGGATAACAACCAATACTGTTTCAGCATGATCTATAATAGGTAACAACCAATACTCTATCAGCACGTTCCATAATAGGTAACAACCAATTCTGTATCAGCACGGTCCATAATAGGTAACAACCAATACTGTATCAGCATGGTCCATAATGGGTAACAACCAATACTGTTTCAGCATGATCTATAATAGGTAACAACCAATACTGTATCAGCATGGTCCATACTAGGTAACAACCAATACTGTATCAGCATGGTTCCATAATAGGGAACAACCAATTCTGTATCAGCACAGTCAATAATAGGTAACAACCAATACTCTATCAGCATGATCTATAATAGGTAACAACCAATTCTGTATCAGCACGGTCCATAATAGGTAACAACCAATACTGTATCAGCATGGTCCATAATAGGTAACAACCAATACTGTATCAGCATGGTCCATAATGGGTAACAACCAATACTGTTTCAGCATGATCTATAATAGGTAACAACCAATACTGTATCAGCACCTTCCATAATAGGTAACAACCAATTCTGTATCAGCACGGTCCATAATAGGTAACAACCAATACTGTATCAGCAGGGTCCATAATGGGTAACAACCAATACTGTTTCAGCATGATCTATAATAGGTAACAACCAATTCTGTATCAGCATGGTCCATAATAGGTAACAACCAATACTGTATCAGCATGGTCCATAATAGGTAACAACCAGTACTGTTTCAGCATGATCTATAATAGGTAACAACCAATACTCTACCAGCACGGTCCATAATAGGTAACAACCAATACTGTATCAGCATGGTCCATAATGGGTAACAACCAATACTGTTTCAGCATGATCTATAATAGGTAACAACCAATACTTTATCAGCATGATCTATAATAGGTAACAACCAATACTGTATCAGCACGGTCCATAATAGGTAACAACCAATACTGTATCAGCATGGTCCATAATGGGTAACAACCAATACTGTTTCAGCATGATCTATAATAGGTAACAACCAATACTCTATCAGCACGTTCCATAATTGGTAACAACCAATTCTGTGTCAGCACGGTCCATAATAGGTAACAACCAATAGTGTATCAGCATGGTCCATAATGGGTAACAACCAATACTGTTTCAGCATGATCTATAATAGGTAACAACCAATACTGTATCAGCATGGTCCATAATAGGTAAAAACCAATACTGTATCAGCATGGTCCATAATAGGTAACAACCAATACTGTTTCAGCATGATCTATAATAGGTAACAACCAATACTCTATCAGCACGTTCCATAATAGGTAACAACCAATTCTGTATCAGCACGGTCCATAATAGGTAACAACCAATACTGTATCAGCATGGTCCATAATGGGTAACAACCAATACTGTTTCAGCATGATCTATAATAGGTAACAACCAATACTGTATCAGCATGGTCCATACTAGGTAACAACCAATACTGTATCAGCATGGTTCCATAATAGGGAACAACCAATTCTGTATCAGCACAGTCAATAATAGGTAACAACCAATACTCTATCAGCATGATCTATAATAGGTAACAACCAATTCTGTATCAGCACGGTCCATAATAGGTAACAACCAATACTGTATCAGCATGGTCCATAATAGGTAACAACCAATACTGTATCAGCATGGTCCATAATGGGTAACAACCAATACTGTTTCAGCATGATCTATAATAGGTAACAACCAATACTGTATCAGCACCTTCCATAATAGGTAACAACCAATTCTGTATCAGCACGGTCCATAATAGGTAACAACCAATACTGTATCAGCAGGGTCCATAATGGGTAACAACCAATACTGTTTCAGCATGATCTATAATAGGTAACAACCAATTCTGTATCAGCATGGTCCATAATAGGTAACAACCAATACTGTATCAGCATGGTCCATAATAGGTAACAACCAATACTGTTTCAGCATGATCTATAATAGGTAACAACCAATACTCTACCAGCACGGTCCATAATAGGTAACAACCAATACTGTATCAGCATGGTCCATAATGGGTAACAACCAATACTGTTTCAGCATGATCTATAATAGGTAACAACCAATACTTTATCAGCATGATCTATAATAGGTAACAACCAATACTGTATCAGCACGGTCCATAATAGGTAACAACCAATACTGTATCAGCATGGTCCATAATGGGTAACAACCAATACTGTTTCAGCATGATCTATAATAGGTAACAACCAATACTCTATCAGCACGTTCCATAATTGGTAACAACCAATTCTGTGTCAGCACGGTCCATAATAGGTAACAACCAATAGTGTATCAGCATGGTCCATAATGGGTAACAACCAATACTGTTTCAGCATGATCTATAATAGGTAACAACCAATACTGTATCAGCATGGTCCATAATAGGTAACAACCAATACTGTATCAGCATGGTCCATAATAGGTAACAACCAATACTGTTTCAGCATGATCTATAATAGGTAACAACCAATACTCTATCAGCACGTTCCATAATAAGTAACAACCAATTCTGTATCAGCACGGTCCATAATAGGTAACAACCAATAGTGTATCAGCATGGTCCATAATGGGTAACAACCAATACTGTTTCAGCATGATCTATAATAGGTAACAACCAATACTGTATCAGCATGGTCCATACTAGGTAACAACCAATACTGTATCAGCATGGTCCATAATAGGTAACAACCAATACTGTTTCAGCATGATCTATAATAGGTAACAACCAATACTCTATCAGCACGTTCCATAATAGGTAACAACCAATTCTGTATCAGCACGGTTAATAATAGGTAACAACCAATACTGTATCAGCATGGTCCATAATGGGTAACAACCAATACTGTTTCAGCATGATCTATAATAGGTAACAACCAATTCTGTATCAGCACGGTCCATAATAGGTAACAACCAATACTGTATCAGCATGGTCCATAATGGGTAACAACCAATACTGTTTCAGCATGATCTATAATAGGTAACAACCAATACTTTATCAGCATGATCTATAATAGGTAACAACCAATACTGTATCAGCACGGTCCATAATAGGCAACAACCAATACTGTATCAGCATGGTCCATAATGGATAACAACCAATACTGTTTCAGCATGATCTATAATAGGTAACAACCAATACTCTATCAGCACGTTCCATAATAGGTAACAACCAATTCTGTATCAGCACGGTCCATAATAGGTAACAACCAATACTGTATCAGCATGGTCCATAATGGGTAACAACCAATACTGTTTCAGCATGATCTATAATAGGTAACAACCAATACTGTATCAGCATGGTCCATACTAGGTAACAACCAATACTGTATCAGCATGGTTCCATAATAGGGAACAACCAATTCTGTATCAGCACAGTCAATAATAGGTAACAACCAATACTCTATCAGCATGATCTATAATAGGTAACAACCAATTCTGTATCAGCACGGTCCATAATAGGTAACAACCAATACTGTATCAGCATGGTCCATAATAGGTAACAACCAATACTGTATCAGCATGGTCCATAATGGGTAACAACCAATACTGTTTCAGCATGATCTATAATAGGTAACAACCAATACTCTATCAGCACCTTCCATAATAGGTAACAACCAATTCTGTATCAGCAAGGTCCATAATAGGTAACAACCAATACTTTTTCATCTTTATCTATAATAGGTAACAACCAATACTCTATCAGCACGTTCCATAATAGGTAACAACCAATACTGTATCAGCACGGTCCATAATAGGTAACAACCAATACTGTATCAGTATGGTCCATAATGGGTAACAACCAATACTGTTTCAGCATGATCTATAATAGGCAACAACCAATACTCTACCAGCACGGTCCATAATAGGTAACAACCAATACTGTATCAGCATAGTCCATAATGGGTAACAACCAATACTGTTTCAGCATGATCTATAATAGGTAACAACCAATACTCTATCAGCCCGTTCCATAATAGGTAACAACCAATTCTGTATCAGCACGGTCAATAATAGGTAACAACCAATACTGTATCAGCATGGTCCATAATGGGTAACAACCAATACTGTTTCAGCATGATCTATAATAGGTAACAACAAATTCTGTATCAGCACGGTCCATAATAGGTAACAACCAATACTGTATCAGCATGGTCCATAATGGGTAACAACCAATACTGTTTCAGCATGATCTATAATAGGTAACAACCAATACTTTATCAGCATGATCTATAATAGGTAACAACCAATACTGTATCAGCATGGTCCATAATAGGTAACAAACAATACTGTATCAGCATGGTCCATAATGGGTAACAACCAATACTGTTTCAGCATGATCTACAATAGGTAACAACCAATACTGTATCAGCACGTTCCATAATAGGTAACAACCAATACTGTATCAGCACGGTCCATCATAGGTAACAACCAATACTGTTTCAGCATGATCTATAATAGGTAACAACCAATACTGTATCAGCACGTTCCATAATAGGTAACAACCAATACTGTATCAGCACGGTCCATAATAGGTAACAACCAATACTGTATCAGCATGGTCCATAATGGGTAACAACCAATACTGTTTCACCATGATCTATAATAGGTAACAACCAATACTCTACCAGCACGGTCCATAATAGGTAACAACCAATGCTGTATCAGCATGGTCCATAATGGGTAACAACCAATACTGTTTCAGCATGATCTATAATAGGTAACAACCAATACTTTATCAGCATGATCTATAATAGGTAACAACCAATACTGTATCAGCACGGTCCATAATAGGTAACAACCAATACTGTATCAGCATGGTCCATAATGGGTAACAACCAATACTGTTTCAGCATGATCTATAATAGGTAACAACCAATACTCTATCAGCACGTTCCATAATTGGTAACAACCAATTCTGTGTCAGCACGGTCCATAATAGGTAACAACCAATACTGTATCAGCATGGTCCATAATGGGTAACAACCAATACTGTTTCAGCATGATCTATAATAGGTAACAACCAATTCTGTATCAGCACGGTCCATAATAGGTAACAACCAATACTGTATCAGCATGGTCCATAATGGGTAACAACCAATACTGTTTCAGCATGATCTATAATAGGTAACAACCAATACTTTATCAGCATGATCTATAATAGGTAACAACCAATACTGTATCAGCACGGTCCATAATAGGCAACAACCAATACTGTATCAGCATGGTCCATAATGGATAACAACCAATACTGTTTCAGCATGATCTATAATAGGTAACAACCAATACTCTATCAGCACGTTCCATAATAGGTAGCAACCAATTCTGTATCAGCACGGTCCATAATAGGTAACAACCAATACTGTATCAGCATGGTCCATAATGGGTAACAACCAATACTGTTTCAGCATGATCTATAATAGGTAACAACCAATACTGTTTCAGCATGGTCCATACTAGGTAACAACCAATACTGTATCAGCATGGTTCCATAATAGGGAACAACCAATTCTGTATCAGCACAGTCAATAATAGGTAACAACCAATACTCTATCAGCATGATCTATAATAGGTAACAACCAATTCTGTATCAGCACGGTCCATAATAGGTAACAACCAATACTGTATCAGCATGCTCCATAATAGGTAACAACCAATACTGTATCAGCATGGTCCATAATGGGTAACAACCAATACTGTTTCAGCATGATCTATA
Source organism: Pteria penguin (assembly GCA_035048485.1). Lineage (NCBI taxonomy): Eukaryota > Metazoa > Mollusca > Bivalvia > Pterioida > Pteriidae > Pteria > Pteria penguin. Next base: position 857,613 of record CM068580.1, read on the forward strand.
ATAGGTAACAACCAATACTCTATCAGCACCTTCCATAATAGGTAACAACCAATTCTGTATCAGCAAGGTCCATAATAGGTAACAACCAATACTGTTTCAGCATGATCTATAATAGGTAACAACCAATACTCTATCAGCACGTTCCATAATAGGTAAAAACCAATACTGTATCAGCACGGTCCATAATAGGTAACAACCAATACTGTATCAGCATGGTCCATAATGGGTAACAACCAATACTGTTTCAGCATGATCTATAATAGGCAACAACCAATACTCTACCAGCACGGTCCATAATAGGTAACAACCAATACTCTATCAGCATGGTCCATAATGGGTAACAACCAATACTGTTTCAGCATGATCTATAATAGGTAACAACCAATACTCTATCAGCCCGTTCCATAATAGGTAACAACCAATTCTGTATCAGCACGGTCAATAATAGGTAACAACCAATACTGTATCAGCATGGTCCATAATGGGTAACAACCAATACTGTTTCAGCATGATCTATAATAGGTAACAACAAATTCTGTATCAGCACGGTCCATAATAGGTAACAACCAATACTGTATCAGCATGGTCCATAATGGGTAACAACCAATACTGTTTCAGCATGATCTATAATAGGTAACAACCAATACTTTATCAGCATGATCTATAATAGGTAACAACCAATACTGTATCAGCACGGTCCATAATAGGTAACAAACAATACTGTATCAGCATGGTCCATAATGGGTAACAACCAATACTGTTTCAGCATGATCTACAATAGGTAACAACCAATACTGTATCAGCACGTTCCATAATAGGTAACAACCAATACTGTATCAGCACGGTCCATAATAGGTAACAACCAATACTGTTTCAGCATGATCTATAATAGGTAACAACCAATACTGTATCAGCACGTTCCATAATAGGTAACAACCAATACTGTATCAGCACGGTCCATAATAGGTAAGAACCAATACTGTATCAGCATGGTCCATAATGGGTAACAACCAATACTGTTTCAGCATGATCTATAATAGGTAACAACCAATACTCTACCAGCACGGTCCATAATAGGTAACAACCAATACTGTATCAGCATGGTCCATAATGGGTAACAACCAATACTGTTTCAGCATGATCTATAATAGGTAACAACCAATACTTTATCAGCATGATCTATAATAGGTAACAACCAATACTGTATCAGCACGGTCCATAATAGGTAACAACCAATACTGTATCAGCATGGTCCATAATGGGTAACAACCAATACTGTTTCAGCATGATCTATAATAGGTAACAACCAATACTCTATCAGCACGTTCCATAATTGGTAACAACCAATTCTGTGTCAGCACGGTCCATAATAGGTAACAACCAATAGTGTATCAGCATGGTCCATAATGGGTAACAACCAATACTGTTTCAGCATGATCTATAATAGGTAACAACCAATACTGTATCAGCATGGTCCATACTAGGTAACAACCAATACTGTATCAGCATGGTCCATAATAGGTAACAACCAATACTGTTTCAGCATGATCTATAATAGGTAACAACCAATACTCTATCAGCACGTTCCATAATAGGTAACAACCAATTCTGTATCAGCACGGTTAATAATAGGTAACAACCAATACTGTATCAGCATGGTCCATAATGGGTAACAACCAATACTGTTTCAGCATGATCTATAATAGGTAACAACCAATTCTGTATCAGCACGGTCCATAATAGGTAACAACCAATACTGTATCAGCATGGTCCATAATGGGTAACAACCAATACTGTTTCAGCATGATCTATAATAGGTAACAACCAATACTTTATCAGCATGATCTATAATAGGTAACAACCAATACTGTATCAGCACGGTCCATAATAGGCAACAACCAATACTGTATCAGCATGGTCCATAATGGATAACAACCAATACTGTTTCAGCATGATCTATAATAGGTAACAACCAATACTCTATCAGCACGTTCCATAATAGGTAACAACCAATTCTGTATCAGCACGGTCCATAATAGGTAACAACCAATACTGTATCAGCATGGTCCATAATGGGTAACAACCAATACTGTTTCAGCATGATCTATAATAGGTAACAACCAATACTGTATCAGCATGGTCCATACTAGGTAACAACCAATACTGTATCAGCATGGTTCCATAATAGGGAACAACCAATTCTGTATCAGCACAGTCAATAATAGGTAACAACCAATACTCTATCAGCATGATCTATAATAGGTAACAACCAATTCTGTATCAGCACGGTCCATAATAGGTAACAACCAATACTGTATCAGCATGGTCCATAATAGGTAACAACCAATACTGTATCAGCATGGTCCATAATGGGTAACAACCAATACTGTTTCAGCATGATCTATAATAGGTAACAACCAATACTCTATCAGCACCTTCCATAATAGGTAACAACCAATTCTGTATCAGCAAGGTCCATAATAGGTAACAACCAATACTGTTTCAGCATGATCTATAATAGGTAACAACCAATACTCTATCAGCACGTTCCATAATAGGTAACAACCAATACTGTATCAGCACGGTCCATAATAGGTAACAACCAATACTGTATCAGCATGGTCCATAATGGGTAACAACCAATACTGTTTCAGCATGATCTATAATAGGCAACAACCAATACTCTACCAGCACGGTCCATAATAGGTAACAACCAATACTGTATCAGCATAGTCCATAATGGGTAACAACCAATACTGTTTCAGCATGATCTATAATAGGTAACAACCAATACTCTATCAGCCCGTTCCATAATAGGTAACAACCAATTCTGTATCAGCACGGTCAATAATAGGTAACAACCAATACTGTATCAGCATGGTCCATAATGGGTAACAACCAATACTGTTTCAGCATGATCTATAATAGGTAACAACAAATTCTGTATCAGCACGGTCCATAATAGGTAACAACCAATACTGTATCAGCATGGTCCATAATGGGTAACAACCAATACTGTTTCAGCATGATCTATAATAGGTAACAACCAATACTTTATCAGCATGATCTATAATAGGTAACAACCAATACTGTATCAGCATGGTCCATAATAGGTAACAAACAATACTGTATCAGCATGGTCCATAATGGGTAACAACCAATACTGTTTCAGCATGATCTACAATAGGTAACAACCAATACTGTATCAGCACGTTCCATAATAGGTAACAACCAATACTGTATCAGCACGGTCCATCATAGGTAACAACTAATACTGTTTCAGCATGATCTATAATAGGTAACAACCAATACTGTATCAGCACGTTCCATAATAGGTAACAACCAATACTGTATCAGCACGGTCCATAATAGGTAACAACCAATACTGTATCAGCATGGTCCATAATGGGTAACAACCAATACTGTTTCAGCATGATCTATAATAGGTAACAACCAATACTCTACCAGCACGGTCCATAATAGGTAACAACCAATGCTGTATCAGCATGGTCCATAATGGGTAACAACCAATACTGTTTCAGCATGATCTATAATAGGTAACAACCAATACTTTATCAGCATGATCTATAATAGGTAACAACCAATACTGTATCAGCACGGTCCATAATAGGTAACAACCAATACTGTATCAGCATGGTCCATAATGGGTAACAACCAATACTGTTTCAGCATGATCTATAATAGGTAACAACCAATACTCTATCAGCACGTTCCATAATTGGTAACAACCAATTCTGTGTCAGCACGGTCCATAATAGGTAACAACCAATACTGTATCAGCATGGTCCATAATGGGTAACAACCAATACTGTTTCAGCATGATCTATAATAGGTAACAACCAATTCTGTATCAGCACGGTCCATAATAGGTAACAACCAATACTGTATCAGCATGGTCCATAATGGGTAACAACCAATACTGTTTCAGCATGATCTATAATAGGTAACAACCAATACTTTATCAGCATGATCTATAATAGGTAACAACCAATACTGTATCAGCACGGTCCATAATAGGCAACAACCAATACTGTATCAGCATGGTCCATAATGGATAACAACCAATACTGTTTCAGCATGATCTATAATAGGTAACAACCAATACTCTATCAGCACGTTCCATAATAGGTAGCAACCAATTCTGTATCAGCACGGTCCATAATAGGTAACAACCAATACTGTATCAGCATGGTCCATAATGGGTAACAACCAATACTGTTTCAGCATGATCTATAATAGGTAACAACCAATACTGTTTCAGCATGGTCCATACTAGGTAACAACCAATACTGTATCAGCATGGTTCCATAATAGGGAACAACCAATTCTGTATCAGCACAGTCAATAATAGGTAACAACCAATACTCTATCAGCATGATCTATAATAGGTAACAACCAATTCTGTATCAGCACGGTCCATAATAGGTAACAACCAATACTGTATCAGCATGCTCCATAATAGGTAACAACCAATACTGTATCAGCATGGTCCATAATGGGTAACAACCAATACTGTTTCAGCATGATCTATAATAGGTAACAACCAATACTCTATCAGCACCTTCCATAATAGGTAACAACCAATTCTGTATCAGCAAGGTCCATAATAGGTAACAACCAATACTGTTTCAGCATGATCTATAATAGGTAACAACCAATACTCTATCAGCACGTTCCATAATAGGTAAAAACCAATACTGTATCAGCACGGTCCATAATAGGTAACAACCAATACTGTATCAGCATGGTCCATAATGGGTAACAACCAATACTGTTTCAGCATGATCTATAATAGGCAACAACCAATACTCTACCAGCACGGTCCATAATAGGTAACAACCAATACTCTATCAGCATGGTCCATAATGGGTAACAACCAATACTGTTTCAGCATGATCTATAATAGGTAACAACCAATACTCTATCAGCCCGTTCCATAATAGGTAACAACCAATTCTGTATCAGCACGGTCAATAATAGGTAACAACCAATACTGTATCAGCATGGTCCATAATGGGTAACAACCAATACTGTTTCAGCATGATCTATAATAGGTAACAACAAATTCTGTATCAGCACGGTCCATAATAGGTAACAACCAATACTGTATCAGCATGGTCCATAATGGGTAACAACCAATACTGTTTCAGCATGATCTATAATAGGTAACAACCAATACTTTATCAGCATGATCTATAATAGGTAACAACCAATACTGTATCAGCACGGTCCATAATAGGTAACAAACAATACTGTATCAGCATGGTCCATAATGGGTAACAACCAATACTGTTTCAGCATGATCTACAATAGGTAACAACCAATACTGTATCAGCACGTTCCATAATAGGTAACAACCAATACTGTATCAGCACGGTCCATAATAGGTAACAACCAATACTGTTTCAGCATGATCTATAATAGGTAACAACCAATACTGTATCAGCACGTTCCATAATAGGTAACAACCAATACTGTATCAGCACGGTCCATAATAGGTAAGAACCAATACTGTATCAGCATGGTCCATAATGGGTAACAACCAATACTGTTTCAGCATGATCTATAATAGGTAACAACCAATACTCTACCAGCACGGTCCATAATAGGTAACAACCAATACTGTATCAGCATGGTCCATAATGGGTAACAACCAATACTGTTTCAGCATGATCTATAATAGGTAACAACCAATACTTTATCAGCATGATCTATAATAGGTAACAACCAATACTGTATCAGCACGGTCCATAATAGGTAACAACCAATACTGTATCAGCATGGTCCATAATGGGTAACAACCAATACTGTTTCAGCATGATCTATAATAGGTAACAACCAATACTCTATCAGCACGTTCCATAATTGGTAACAACCAATTCTGTGTCAGCACGGTCCATAATAGGTAACAACCAATAGTGTATCAGCATGGTCCATAATGGGTAACAACCAATACTGTTTCAGCATGATCTATAATAGGTAACAACCAATACTGTATCAGCATGGTCCATAATAGGTAACAACCAATACTGTATCAGCATGGTCCATAATAGGTAACAACCAATACTGTTTCAGCATGATCTATAATAGGTAACAACCAATACTCTATCAGCACGTTCCATAATAGGTAACAACCAATTCTGTATCAGCACGGTCCATAATAGGTAACAACCAATAGTGTATCAGCATGGTCCATAATGGGTAACAACCAATACTGTTTCAGCATGATCTATAATAGGTAACAACCAATACTGTATCAGCATGGTCCATAATAGGTAACAACCAATACTGTATCAGCATGGTCCATAATAGGTAACAACCAATACTGTTTCAGCATGATCTATAATAGGTAACAACCAATACTCTATCAGCACGTTCCATAATAGGTAACAACCAATTCTGTATCAGCACGGTTAATAATAGGTAACAACCAATACTGTATCAGCATGGTCCATAATGGGTAACAACCAATACTGTTTCAGCATGATCTATAATAGGTAACAACCAATTCTGTATCAGCACGGTCCATAATAGGTAACAACCAATACTGTATCAGCATGGTCCATAATGGGTAACAACCAATACGGTTTCAGCATGATCTATAATAGGTAACAACCAATACTTTATCAGCATGATCTATAATAGGTAACAACCAATACTGTATCAGCACGGTCCATAATAGGCAACAACCAATACTGTATCAGCATGGTCCATAATGGATAACAACCAATACTGTTTCAGCATGATCTATAATAGGTAACAACCAATACTCTATCAGCACGTTCCATAATAGGTAACAACCAATTCTGTATCAGCACGGTTAATAATAGGTAACAACCAATACTGTATCAGCATGGTCCATAATGGGTAACAACCAATACTGTTTCAGCATGATCTATAATAGGTAACAACCAATTCTGTATCAGCACGGTCCATAATAGGTAACAACCAATACTGTATCAGCATGGTCCATAATGGGTAACAACCAATACTGTTTCAGCATGATCTATAATAGGTAACAACCAATACTTTATCAGCATGATCTATAATAGGTAACAACCAATACTGTATCAGCACGGTCCATAATAGGCAACAACCAATACTGTATCAGCATGGTCCATAATGGATAACAACCAATACTGTTTCAGCATTATCTATAATAGGTAACAACCAATACTCTATCAGCACGTTCCATAATAGGTAACAACCAATTCTGTATCAGCACGGTCCATAATAGGTAACAACCAATACTGTATCAGCATGGTCCATAATGGGTAACAACCAATACTGTTTCAGCATGATCTATAATAGGTAACAACCAATACTGTATCAGCATGGTCCATACTAGGTAACAACCAATACTGTATCAGCATGGTTCCATAATAGGGAACAACCAATTCTGTATCAGCACAGTCAATAATAGGTAACAACCAATACTCTATCAGCATGATCTATAATAGGTAACAACCAATTCTGTATCAGCAGGGTCCATAATAGGTAACAACCAATACTGTATCAGCATGCTCCATAATAGGTAACAACCAATACTGTATCAGCATGGTCCATAATGGGTAACAACCAATACTGTTTCAGCATGATCTATAATAGGTAACAACCAATACTGTATCAGCACCTTCCATAATAGGTAACAACCAATTCTGTATCAGCACGGTCCATAATAGGTAACAACCAATACTGTATCAGCAGGGTCCATAATGGGTAACAACCAATACTGTTTCAGCATGATCTATAATAGGTAACAACCAATTCTGTATCAGCATGGTCCATAATAGGTAACAACCAATACTGTATCAGCATGGTCCATAATAGGTAACAACCAATACTGTTTCAGCATGATCTATAATAGGTAACAACCAATACTCCATCAGCACCTTCCATAATAGGTAACAACCAATTCTGTATCAGCAAGGTCCATAATAGGTAACAACCAATACTGTTTCAGCATGATCTATAATAGGTAACAACCAATACTCTATCAGCACGTTCCATAATAGGTAACAACCAATACTGTATCAGCACGGTCCATAATAGGTAACAACCAATACTGTATCAGCATGGTCCATAATGGGTAACAACCAATACTGTTTCAGCATGATCTATAATAGGTAACAACCAATACTCTACCAGCACGGTCCATAATAGGTAACAACCAATACTGTATCAGCATGGTCCATAATGGGTAACAACCAATACTGTTTCAGCATGATCTATAATAGGTAACAACCAATACTTTATCAGCATGATCTATAATAGGTAACAACCAATACTGTATCAGCACGGTCCATAATAGGTAACAACCAATACTGTATCAGCATGGTCCATAATGGGTAACAACCAATACTGTTTCAGCATGATCTATAATAGGTAACAACCAATACTCTATCAGCACGTTCCATAATTGGTAACAACCAATTCTGTGTCAGCACGGTCCATAATAGGTAACAACCAATAGTGTATCAGCATGGTCCATAATGGGTAACAACCAATACTGTTTCAGCATGATCTATAATAGGTAACAACCAATACTGTATCAGCATGGTCCATAATAGGTAACAACCAATACTGTATCAGCATGGTCCATAATAGGTAACAACCAATACTGTTTCAGCATGATCTATAATAGGTAACAACCAATACTCTATCAGCACGTTCCATAATAAGTAACAACCAATTCTGTATCAGCACGGTCCATAATAGGTAACAACCAATAGTGTATCAGCATGGTCCATAATGGGTAACAACCAATACTGTTTCAGCATGATCTATAATAGGTAACAACCAATACTGTATCAGCATGGTCCATACTAGGTAACAACCAATACTGTATCAGCATGGTCCATAATAGGTAATAACCAATACTGTTTCAGCATGATCTATAATAGGTAACAACCAATACTCTATCAGCACGTTCCATAATAGGTAACAACCAATTCTGTATCAGCACGGTTAATAATAGGTAACAACCAATACTGTATCAGCATGGTCCATAATGGGTAACAACCAATACTGTTTCAGCATGATCTATAATAGGTAACAACCAATTCTGTATCAGCACGGTCCATAATAGGTAACAACCAATACTGTATCAGCATGGTCCATAATGGGTAACAACCAATACTGTTTCAGCATGATCTATAATAGGTAACAACCAATACTTTATCAGCATGATCTATAATAGGTAACAACCAATACTGTATCAGCACGGTCCATAATAGGCAACAACCAATACTGTATCAGCATGGTCCATAATGGATAACAACCAATACTGTTTCAGCATGATCTATAATAGGTAACAACCAATACTCTATCAGCACGTTCCATAATAGGTAACAACCAATTCTGTATCAGCACGGTCCATAATAGGTAACAACCAATACTGTATCAGCATGGTCCATAATGGGTAACAACCAATACTGTTTCAGCATGATCTATAATAGGTAACAACCAATACTGTATCAGCATGGTCCATACTAGGTAACAACCAATACTGTATCAGCATGGTTCCATAATAGGGAACAACCAATTCTGTATCAGCACAGTCAATAATAGGTAACAACCAATACTCTATCAGCATGATCTATAATAGGTAACAACCAATTCTGTATCAGCACGGTCCATAATAGGTAACAACCAATACTGTATCAGCATGGTCCATAATAGGTAACAACCAATACTGTATCAGCATGGTCCATAATGGGTAACAACCAATACTGTTTCAGCATGATCTATAATAGGTAACAACCAATACTCTATCAGCACCTTCCATAATAGGTAACAACCAATTCTGTATCAGCAAGGTCCATAATAGGTAACAACCAATACTGTTTCAGCATGATCTATAATAGGTAACAACCAATACTCTATCAGCACGTTCCATAATAGGTAACAACCAATACTGTATCAGCACGGTCCATAATAGGTAACAACCAATACTGTATCAGCATGGTCCATAATGGGTAACAACCAATACTGTTTCAGCATGATCTATAATAGGCAACAACCAATACTCTACCAGCACGGTCCATAATAGGTAACAACCAATACTGTATCAGCATAGTCCATAATGGGTAACAACCAATACTGTTTCAGCATGATCTATAATAGGTAACAACCAATACTCTATCAGCCCGTTCCATAATAGGAAACAACCAATTCTGTATCAGCACGGTCAATAATAGGTAACAACCAATACTGTATCAGCATGGTCCATAATGGGTAACAACCAATACTGTTTCAGCATGATCTATAATAGGTAACAACCAATACTTTATCAGCATGATCTATAATAGGTAACAACCAATACTGTATCAGCATGGTCCATAATAGGTAACAAACAATACTGTATCAGCATGGTCCATAATGGGTAACAACCAATACTGTTTCAGCATGATCTACAATAGGTAACAACCAATACTGTATCAGCACGTTCCATAATAGGTAACAACCAATACTGTATCAGCACGGTCCATCATAGGTAACAACCAATACTGTTTCAGCATGATCTATAATAGGTAACAACCAATACTGTATCAGCACGTTCCATAATAGGTAACAACCAATACTGTATCAGCACGGTCCATAATAGGTAACAACCAATACTGTATCAGCATGGTCCATAATGGGTAACAACCAATACTGTTTCAGCATGATCTATAATAGGTAACAACCAATACTCTACCAGCACGGTCCATAATAGGTAACAACCAATGCTGTATCAGCATGGTCCATAATGGGTAACAACCAATACTGTTTCAGCATGATCTATAATAGGTAACAACCAATACTTTATCAGCATGATCTATAATAGGTAACAACCAATACTGTATCAGCACGGTCCATAATAGGTAACAACCAATACTGTATCAGCATGGTCCATAATGGGTAACAACCAATACTGTTTCAGCATGATCTATAATAGGTAACAACCAATACTCTATCAGCACGTTCCATAATTGGTAACAACCAATTCTGTGTCAGCACGGTCCATAATAGGTAACAACCAATACTGTATCAGCATGGTCCATAATGGGTAACAACCAATACTGTTTCAGCATGATCTATAATAGGTAACAACCAATTCTGTATCAGCACGGTCCATAATAGGTAACAACCAATACTGTATCAGCATGGTCCATAATGGGTAACAACCAATACTGTTTCAGCATGATCTATAATAGGTAACAACCAATACTTTATCAGCATGATCTATAATAGGTAACAACCAATACTGTATCAGCACGGTCCATAATAGGCAACAACCAATACTGTATCAGCATGGTCCATAATGGATAACAACCAATACTGTTTCAGCATGATCTATAATAGGTAACAACCAATACTCTATCAGCACGTTCCATAATAGGTAGCAACCAATTCTGTATCAGCACGGTCCATAATAGGTAACAACCAATACTGTATCAGCATGGTCCATAATGGGTAACAACCAATACTGTTTCAGCATGATCTATAATAGGTAACAACCAATACTGTATCAGCATGGTCCATACTAGGTAACAACCAATACTGTATCAGCATGGTTCCATAATAGGGAACAACCAATTCTGTATCAGCACAGTCAATAATAGGTAACAACCAATACTCTATCAGCATGATCTATAATAGGTAACAACCAATTCTGTATCAGCACGGTCCATAATAGGTAACAACCAATACTGTATCAGCATGCTCCATAATAGGTAACAACCAATACTGTATCAGCATGGTCCATAATGGGTAACAACCAATACTGTTTCAGCATGATCTATAATAGGTAACAACCAATACTCTATCAGCACCTTCCATAATAGGTAACAACCAATTCTGTATCAGCAAGGTCCATAATAGGTAACAACCAATACTGTTTCAGCATGTTCTATAATAGGTAACAACCAATACTCTATCAGCACGTTCCATAATAGGTAAAAACCAATACTGTATCAGCACGGTCCATAATAGGTAACAACCAATACTGTATCAGCATGGTCCATAATGGGTAACAACCAATACTGTTTCAGCATGATCTATAATAGGCAACAACCAATACTCTACCAGCACGGTCCATAATAGGTAACAACCAATACTCTATCAGCATGGTCCATAATGGGTAACAACCAATACTGTTTCAGCATGATCTATAATAGGTAACAACCAATACTCTATCAGCCCGTTCCATAATAGGTAACAACCAATTCTGTATCAGCACGGTCAATAATAGGTAACAACCAATACTGTATCAGCATGGTCCATAATGGGTAACAACCAATACTGTTTCAGCATGATCTATAATAGGTAACAACAAATTCTGTATCAGCACGGTCCATAATAGGTAACAACCAATACTGTATCAGCATGGTCCATAATGGGTAACAACCAATACTGTTTCAGCATGATCTATAATAGGTAACAACCAATACTTTATCAGCATGATCTATAATAGGTAACAACCAATACTGTATCAGCACGGTCCATAATAGGTAACAAACAATACTGTATCAGCATGGTCCATAATGGGTAACAACCAATACTGTTTCAGCATGATCTACAATAGGTAACAACCAATACTGTATCAGCACGTTCCATAATAGGTAACAACCAATACTGTATCAGCACGGTCCATAATAGTTAACAACCAATACTGTTTCAGCATGATCTATAATAGGTAACAACCAATACTGTATCAGCACGTTCCATAATAGGTAACAACCAATACTGTATCAGCACGGTCCATAATAGGTAAGAACCAATACTGTATCAGCATGGTCCATAATGGGTAACAACCAATACTGTTTCAGCATGATCTATAATAGGTAACAACCAATACTCTACCAGCACGGTCCATAATAGGTAACAACCAATACTGTATCAGCATGGTCCATAATGGGTAACAACCAATACTGTTTCAGCATGATCTATAATAGGTAACAACCAATACTTTATCAGCATGATCTATAATAGGTAACAACCAATACTGTATCAGCACGGTCCATAATAGGTAACAACCAATACTGTATCAGCATGGTCCATAATGGGTAACAACCAATACTGTTTCAGCATGATCTATAATAGGTAACAACCAATACTCTATCAGCACGTTCCATAATTGGTAACAACCAATTCTGTGTCAGCACGGTCCATAATAGGTAACAACCAATAGTGTATCAGCATGGTCCATAATGGGTAACAACCAATACTGTTTCAGCATGATCTATAATAGGTAACAACCAATACTGTATCAGCATGGTCCATAATAGGTAACAACCAATACTGTATCAGCATGGTCCATAATAGGTAACAACCAATACTGTTTCAGCATGATCTATAATAGGTAACAACCAATACTCTATCAGCACGTTCCATAATAGGTAACAACCAATTCTGTATCAGCACGGTCCACAATAGGTAACAACCAATAGTGTATCAGCATGGTCCATAATGGGTAACAACCAATACTGTTTCAGCATGATCTATAATAGGTAACAACCAATACTGTATCAGCATGGTCCATAATAGGTAACAACCAATACTGTATCAGCATGGTCCATAATAGGTAACAACCAATACTGTTTCAGCATGATCTATAATAGGTAACAACCAATACTCTATCAGCACGTTCCATAATAGGTAACAACCAATTCTGTATCAGCACGGTTAATAATAGGTAACAACCAATACTGTATCAGCATGGTCCATAATGGGTAACAACCAATACTGTTTCAGCATGATCTATAATAGGTAACAACCAATTCTGTATCAGCACGGTCCATAATAGGTAACAACCAATACTGTATCAGCATGGTCCATAATGGGTAACAACCAATACTGTTTCAGCATGATCTATAATAGGTAACAACCAATACTTTATCAGCATGATCTATAATAGGTAACAACCAATACTGTATCAGCACCGTCCATAATAGGCAACAACCAATACTGTATCAGCATGGTCCATAATGGATAACAACCAATACTGTTTCAGCATGATCTATAATAGGTAACAACCAATACTCTATCAGCACGTTCCATAATAGGTAACAACCAATTCTGTATCAGCACGGTTAATAATAGGTAACAACCAATACTGTATCAGCATGGTCCATAATGGGTAACAACCAATACTGTTTCAGCATGATCTATAATAGGTAACAACCAATTCTGTATCAGCACGGTCCATAATAGGTAACAACCAATACTGTATCAGCATGGTCCATAATGGGTAACAACCAATACTGTTTCAGCATGATCTATAATAGGTAACAACCAATACTTTATCAGCATGATCTATAATAGGTAACAACCAATACTGTATCAGCACGGTCCATAATAGGCAACAACCAATACTGTATCAGCATGGTCCATAATGGATAACAACCAATACTGTTTCAGCATGATCTATAATAGGTAACAACCAATACTCTATCAGCACGTTCCATAATAGGTAACAACCAATTCTGTATCAGCACGGTCCATAATAGGTAACAACCAATACTGTATCAGCATGGTCCATAATGGGTAACAACCAATACTGTTTCAGCATGATCTATAATAGGTAACAACCAATACTGTATCAGCATGGTCCATACTAGGTAACAACCAATACTGTATCAGCATGGTTCCATAATAGGGAACAACCAATTCTGTATCAGCACAGTCAATAATAGGTAACAACCAATACTCTATCAGCATGATCTATAATAGGTAACAACCAATTCTGTATCAGCACGGTCCATAATAGGTAACAACCAATACTGTATCAGCATGGTCCATAATAGGTAACAACCAATACTGTATCAGCATGGTCCATAATGGGTAACAACCAATACTGTTTCAGCATGATCTATAATAGGTAACAACCAATACTGTATCAGCACCTTCCATAATAGGTAACAACCAATTCTGTATCAGCACGGTCCATAATAGGTAACAACCAATACTGTATCAGCAGGGTCCATAATGGGTAACAACCAATACTGTTTCAGCATGATCTATAATAGGTAACAACCAATTCTGTATCAGCATGGTCCATAATAGGTAACAACCAATACTGTATCAGCATGGTCCATAATAGGTAACAACCAATACTGTTTCAGCATGATCTATAATAGGTAACAACCAATACTCTATCAGCACCTTCCATAATAGGTAACAACCAATTCTGTATCAGCAAGGTCCATAATAGGTAACAACCAATACTGTTTCAGCATGATCTATAATAGGTAACAACCAATACTCTATCAGCATGATCTATAATAGGTAACAACCAATACTGTATCAGCATGGTCCATAATAGGTAACAACCAATACTGTATCAGCATGGTCCATAATAGGTAACAACCAATACTGTTTCAGCATGATCTATAATAGGTAACAACCAATACTCTATCAGCACCTTCCATAATAGGTAACAACCAATTCTGTATCAGCAAGGTCCATAATAGGTAACAACCAATACTGTTTCAGCATGATCTATAATAGGTAACAACCAATACTCTATCAGCACGTTCCATAATAGGTAACAACCAATACTGTATCAGCACGGTCCATAATAGGTAACAACCAATACTGTATCAGCATGGTCCATAATGGGTAACAACCAATACTGTTTCAGCATGATCTATAATAGGCAACAACCAATACTCTACCAGCACGGTCCATAATAGGTAACAACCAATACTGTATCAGCATGGTCCATAATGGGTAACAACCAATACTGTTTCAGCATGATCTATAATAGGTAACAACCAATACTCTATCAGCCCGTTCCATAATAGGTAACAACCAATTCTGTATCAGCACGGTCAATAATAGGTAACAACCAATACTGTATCAGCATGGTCCATAATGGGTAACAACCAATACTGTTTCAGCATGATCTATAATAGGTAACAACAAATTCTGTATCAGCACGGTCCATAATAGGTAACAACCAATACTGTATCAGCATGGTCCATAATGGGTAACAACCAATACTGTTTCAGCATGATCTATAATAGGTAACAACCAATACTTTATCAGCATGATCTATAATAGGTAACAACCAATACTGTATCAGCATGGTCCATAATAGGTAACAAACAATACTGTATCAGCATGGTCCATAATGGGTAACAACCAATACTGTTTCAGCATGATCTACAATAGGTAACAACCAATACTGTATCAGCACGTTCCATAATAGGTAACAACCAATACTGTATCAGCACGGTCCATCATAGGTAACAACCAATACTGTTTCAGCATGATCTATAATAGGTAACAACCAATACTGTATCAGCACGTTCCATAATAGGTAACAACCAATTCTGTATCAGCACGGTCCATAATAGGTAACAACCAATAGTGTATCAGCATGGTCCATAATGGGTAACAACCAATACTGTTTCAGCATGATCTATAATAGGTAACAACCAATACTGTATCAGCATGGTCCATAATAGGTAACAACCAATACTGTATCAGCATGGTCCATAATAGGTAACAACCAATACTGTTTCAGCATGATCTATAATAGGTAACAACCAATACTCTATCAGCACGTTCCATAATAGGTAACAACCAATTCTGTATCAGCACGGTTAATAATAGGTAACAACCAATACTGTATCAGCATGGTCCATAATGGGTAACAACCAATACTGTTTTAGCATGATCTATAATAGGTAACAACCAATTCTGTATCAGCACGGTCCATAATAGGTAACAACCAATACTGTATCAGCATGGTCCATAATGGGTAACAACCAATACTGTTTCAGCATGATCTATAATAGGTAACAACCAATACTTTATCAGCATGATCTATAATAGGTAACAACCAATACTGTATCAGCACGGTCCATAATAGGTAACAAACAATACTGTATCAGCATGGTCCATAATGGGTAACAACCAATACTGTTTCAGCATGATCTATAATAGGTAACAACCAATACTGTATCAGCACGTTCCATAATAGGTAACAACCAATACTGTATCAGCACGGTCCATAATAGGTAACAACCAATACTCTATCAGCATGATCTATAATAGGTAACAACCAATTCTGTATCAGCACGGTCCATAATAGGTAACAACCAATACTGTATCAGCGCGGTCTATAATAAGTAAAAATCCAATTCTGTATCAGCACGGTCCATAATAGGTAACAAACAATACTGTATCACCACGGTCCATAATAGGCAACAACTAATACTATATCAGCACGGTCCATCATAGGTAACAACCAATACTATATCAGCACGGTCCATAATTGTTAACAACCAATTCTGTATCAGCACGGTCCATAAGAGGTAACAACCAATTCTGTATCAGCAAGGTCCATAATAGGTAACAACCAATACTGTATCAGCACGGTCCATAATAGGCAACAACTAATACTATATCAGCATGGTCCATAATATGTAACAACCAATACTGTATCAGCACAGTCCATAATAGAAAAAAGAGGAGTTACTGGCTCAGTTATGTGGCAGAAGTCACCATGGAGCTATACAATACATAAATATAAATAATATACTAGAACATATTACACATTACAAAAGTATTTGATTGTAGTACAATTTCGATACCGACTTAGGACGGTCATTTAATTTGACAAAAGCCAAACAACTGGTGTGCTTAAGCGGTTTACGGGCCCACTTTCCAACTCACCGTAACAGCAGAACAATCAAAGGATGTACATTTAAAAATTTATAAATAATCTTCCATGTAAAGAACAAGGGTCAACAGGTCTTGCATATTCAGAGGTCATAAAAATATAAAAACGTAAGGTATTGTAAAATACATAATGATATAAAAATATATGTGACATCAACATGATAGGTAACAACCAATTCTGTATCTGCACGGTCCATAATAGGTAACAACCAATACTCTATCAGCACGGACCATAATAGATAACAACCAATTCTGTATAAGCACGGTACTTAATAGGTAACAACCAATTCTGTATCAGCACGGTCTATAATACTGTATCAGCACCTTGACTATAACTTGTCTTGTCATGAGGAATAAACAATATATGGTTTATGGGTAGGAATCTGAACCATTTTCTAGATAATTGAAAATTTCTTAAATGATGGGGAATGACCCTGTGGCTTCCCGATTTTTACTACACAACTTGCCTTGTCGTGAGGAATAAGAAATTATATAGTAGCATTCATAATTAAAATTTGAAATAGTAATTATTTTGCTCTGTGTTTTTCTTACTCCGAAGTGCATCAGGAACTTGTTTTCAAAGATAGCCATCATTAAATTGCAATATCCTTTATGAAACAAGAGAATAAAAAACACATACTTTTTTAAAATTTGTGATAAATAGGGATTAACTTAATTATCAATTATGAGACGCATTTTAAAATCATCATGACTCCCACCAGTACAAAGAATGTACAGTCTTTATTATAGTTATACTTATGAAATAATTACTCCGCATATTTTTAAGAGGCATTATATCGAAACATTATATCGTTGCATGAATATCTAAAATATATGGCTATCTATAATATATATCATTTATTTTACTGAGATAAATTACATGTTGTAAAAGATAAAGCAATTAAAAACAATTATTTTTTAAACGAACTATACACAAAGAACGATAATTTTGCACGCATTCTGATCGATTTTCTCGCTTCAGGTTTTTAAGTGTTGTGTGCATTCCTGTGCATACTTCAAATTAACTAAATATTAGCTTTTCCTGAAGCTATTGTAGTAGGTTACCATAAAAATGTCCGACTGTTTCTAACACCTCTTCTTTTCCTCGAACGTGCACGGTTCATTATTATATCTTTTTAACAGTTTTTAATCATTGTCAAATTGATATTCATAAATTTAACTATCATCATCATTTATTCTTGCAGATGCCACCTTACATCCCAGTATTTTTTATTTGAGCCGATATTCACACGTGAACATGATTGGGGTATTATGTTCAAATGTGTCTTTTGCATGACTTTTATTCTATTGTCAAATATCACAAGTTCCGATGAATGGAGTTATCGGTCTTTGACATTTGCTAGCGGCTATTGTGAATGCTATATATAGTTGAGGGGTGAGAAACTGAACAAGATTTGAGATAAACTAGAATTCAGGTATGTGAGCACTCTGATCTTAACATTGTAGAGATGACCTTGGTTCAAGGTCATGACACACCCTGGCATCATGGACATCAATTGTGCGAAATATAATCTCCCATCAACATATAAGGAGGAAGCTATAACCAAAACAGGATTTTTCGTATAATCTCGCTCCGACGTAACCGTAAGAAGTTATAGTCTGGACAAGAATTCTGAACAAGTGTGCAATGTGACCTTGACCTAGTAGATATGACCTTAATTTAAGACACACTTAATGTCAAAACACACCCTGGGTCATGGACAATAATTGTATAAACTATAATATCCCTTGAACGTAAAATGAGGAAGTTTTAGTTTGGACAAGAATTCTGGTTATTGTGCACTGTGTCAGTGACCTTGTAGATATTACCTTGATTCAAGGTCATGTCACAACCTTGCATCATATACATCAATTGTGTGAAATATAACCTCCCACTAACATTTAAGGGGGAAGCTAAAATGTAATTTCGCTTCGACGTAACCGGAAGAAGTTATAGTCTGGACAGGAATTCTGGCTATGTGTGCAATGTGACCTTCATTTTGCTTATATGACATTGTTTAAGGTCGTGACAAATCCTATGATCACGAAAAACAATTGTGAAAAATATAATCTCCCTTCAACGTAACAGAAAGAAGTTATGGTCAAGAAAAAAGTGCTGGCTAAGTGTGCACCGTGACCTTAATTTCAGGTCAAGATACACCCTTGGGTCATGGACAACAATTGTGTAAAATATATTCTCCCTGCAAAAGTAAACGGAGGAAGTTTTAGTTTGAACAAGAATTTTGGCTAAGTGTGCACTGTGAACCTAACCTTGGTTCAAGGTCATGACACACCCCTGGATCACGAACAACAATTTTGAGGAATATACTCTACCTTCAATGTAACAAGAGGAAGTTATGATCCGAACAAAATTTCTGATTTTGCAGACATCCTTGAGTCATGGACAACAATTCTGTAAAATATCTCCCTCAAAAGCAAAAAGAAAACTACGACCCGGACGAGATTCATTGACAGAGAGAATGACGGACGGACAGACAGACGACCAGGTTTATTCCTATATATTCCCCCAACTTTGTTTGCGGGGAATGAAAAAAGAATAAACTGAAATAATAGAAGATAAATATACAACACACACACTTCCATTGTAGGATCGGTGCTCTCTCTCTCTCTCTCTCTCTCTCTCTCTCTCTCTCTCTCTCTCTCTCTCTCTCTCTCTCTCTCTCTAAATGTACAAACAAGAAATAACTGAGAATGAAAAATATTATAGTCGCAAAAGTATCGTGACAGAGAGAAGACCTTATAACCAAATTTTTAGAAAATCCAAAGTTCCAGATTTAGAGTGAAAATTCCACATGGTTTGATTAAGTTAAAGAGTAAGCATTCAACGCGGTTTGAATAAGTTCAGAGTAATTATTCCAGATGGTCTGAATAAGTCACAGAATACTAATTCCACATTGAATACGTAACAGAGTAAACATCCCATTAGGATACTATGGTGCAGACGTCAGCTTAATCTTTATTGAATTTATTATTATGGATATCATCTTAGATATTCTGAACAAGTACTGAATACTATACCATAGGGCGTTGTATGACTTGATTACATACAAAATTTTATTTCATTCAACAGAGAGGAATAGGGATATGACTGAGCTATATGACTAACACACGTTAACGTCGTTCTTATGTTTGATTGTAGCGCAGTGGCGATACCGACTAAGGCGTCAATTAAATTAACAAAAGCCATTCATTATAATGTAGTTAATGTGTTTAAATATCCACAATCCTTCTCTCACAAATAAACTCCCATATGGGAACAATGACCATACACAATTTATATCGGGAGGTTAAAAAGATATAGAGGATAGTATAGTTGTCAGAGAACTTACCTTCCTCCAAGAACATTATATCATTACACCAGCAGATAAAGCATCTAATAATCATATATTTACTTGTAAGAAATATTACTTTGACAGTCTAGTGAAAGAATTAGGATTAAATTCAGCTCCAGGAAATCCTACTTATACTCTCACGAACTTTTCGGTTTCGGAAGTACTTGAGAATCATCAATCTGTCCTAAATACGTTTGGTATTGACACAAATAAATTGAATTTAGAACTTCCATATTTGTACAGCATTCCAAAAATGCACAAAAATCCTTACAAACAACGCTTTATCGCTGGTTCCTCGAGGTGTTCCACAAAATCTGTATCAATGTTACTCACAAAAATATTATCAGAAATTAAATCTGGCCTTCATAGATATTGCGAAACAGTATATTCCAGAAGTGGAATTAATCAAATGTGGATCCTTAAAAATTCGAAAGAGTTGTTAGTTTATCTAAAATCAAAAAGTTTTACTACAATTCACTCCATCAAGTGTTTTGACTTTTCGACTCTTTACACAACGATCCCTCATCAGAAATTAAAAGACAGATTAGCGGAAATTATTCAAAATGCATTTACTAGTAAAAACGGAAGCCGCAAATTCAAATATATAGTTATAGGCCATGATAAAACGTACTTTGTTAGGGAAAATTCTGATTCAAAAAATAAATACACTGAAACAGCTGTCATCCAGATGTTGAACTTTCTTATCGATAACATTTTTGTGGTGTTTGGAGGAAAGGTCTTTCAACAAATTGTCGGCGTTCCAATGGGCACTAACTGTGCTCCGCTTCTGACTGACATGTTCCTTTACTCATACGAAGCTGAATTCATTCAGTCTTTGCTTTCGCAAGGAAAAAAACAATTGGCTCTTGGCTTCAATTTTACTTACAGATATATAGATGACTTGCTTTCAATTAATACTCCTTCATTCGCAGATTACCTTAGCATCATCTATCCAAGTGAACTGGAGGTCAAAGAAACAACAAAAAGAAGTAATTCTACTTCGTATATAGATATTATGTTGTCTTTCGACATTAATGGTCAATTGAACACCTCACTCTATGACAAACGTGACGATTTCAATTTCGCTATCACAAACTTTTCTTTCATAAGTAGCGACATTTCATCATCGCCCGCATACGGAGTATTCATATCTCAGTAAATACGTTATTCCAGAGCATGTTCAAATTACACTGACTTTGCTCTGAGGGCTAGGCGACTTTCAGTTAAGCTCCTCAACCAGAGTTATATATGTGCTAGACTAGCAACGTCACTGAGGAAGTTCTATGGTCGTTACGAGACTCTTACTACTCCATATGATATCTCGTTATCCAGACTTTTAAATGATATTCTGGACTGAGACCGATTCCGATCATTTTACACAGATTTGACACCTTCTATACTAGAAGGTTACCTACTTTGGCTTCTCCATATATAGATACATAGAGAATTTACACGATTTGACTCTTTCTCTTTTTATATGTGACGGGTGTTGCTAGCAAGCAGGAGATGCTCACTCTCCCCGGACACCTGATCTCACTCCATCACAGGGGTTCACATATGCTGTTCAAGTATACATATTTGTTATTTTCCACTTGTTTTTCATTTTCACTGATTTTGTACGTCCTCTGGTTTCATGATTTTTAGACTTATGGTTTGTATTTATCCATCATCTTTATATGTACAATTAGGAAACCAAAACTCTTGATTTTGACATGTTTCTTGAGAACTGCTGTGACGGGTGATGCATGCAGACAGGAGACGCTTACTTTCCCCGGGCACCTGGTCTCACCTCGGAATTTTTCAGTATTTCGGGGTTCCTTTTTGAAACTTACACGATTTTGTATCTGTCCTTGGACTTTGAGAATGATTCACGATTTGGTACTTATTCGATATTGATTCTTAAAGAAAAAAGGTAAAGACAAGATTTCCATAGCAACGGCCATTATTGACTAAATTGCAAGTTTAATAAATCGATTTGTGTATCCTCGAAAGAAGTCCAGTATCGGAAACTTGTGTGTATCCTTGGAGATCTAATATGTTGTCTTTTTTTCTCGATTATAGCAAATCATATCTTTTTCTTTACTTTAATAAGCAATAATCAATAGTATGTATTTTGTGCAATATATTGCTGGAGCTTGTCATTTTGTTTTTCATTTTGTTTTATTGTTGTCTGATCCATCATCCAGTAGATACTTCGGATACTCATACCCAATAGAAGATACAGTGTCCCGAGTTTGTGGAGCATCACATTTACCATTAAAATTACTTTCAAAACACATCATCTTCATCATCATCATCATCATATGATAATGCAAATTTCAATGTATTTTTAATCGTCGCAGATATTAAGTCATTTACAATGGTTATGAACGTACACTACGAGTTATATCAGATAACAACGGTATCACAGGGTTGTGGCCCCGTCGGGAAACGCTTACTCCTCTAAGACTACGGTATCACAGGGTTGTGGCCCGTCGGGAAACGCTTTCTCCTCCTCCATGTTTACGGTATTACAGGGTTGTGGCTCGTCGAGAAGCGCTTACTCCTCTAAGACTACGGTATCACATGATTGTCTCCCGTCGGGAAGCGCTTTCTCCTCTAAGACTACGGTATCACAGGGTTGTGGCCCGTCGGGAAGCGCTTACTCCTCTAAGACTTTAATCATTTTCTCCCGTTGGGAAGAGCTTACTCCTCCATGTTTACGGTATCAAAGGGTTGTGTCCCCTCAAGAAGCGCTTTCTCCTCTAAGACTACGGTATTACAGGGTTGTGGCCCGTCGGGAAGCTCTTACTCCTCTAAGACTTTAATAATTTTCTCCCGTCGGGAAAGAGCTTACTCCGCCATGTTTACGGTATCACAGGGTTGTGTCTCGTCGGGAACAGCTTTTCCGCCAAGACTACGGTATCACAGGGTTGTCTCCCGTGGGGAAAGGCTTACTCTTCCATGACTACGGGATCACAGTGTTATGTCCCGTCGGGAAGGCATATTCCTCCACGACATCTACTCGACCTCTCTTTCTCCAGAGGTTATCGTTTCCCTTTAGTTCCTAATTTTGTTATCTATACAGCGATTGTTTATAGTATTGTAGTTTTACAGAGCTTATATATGCTTTTTACAATAAATGAGGACAAGCAGAAACCAGAAATGTGTTTTTCATTGTGGATATATGCTAGGCTTATTCTCCTCTAATCTTGCCTGCACTCATCTTTCGGTTTTACGACAGTCAACTTGAACCGTTATAGCAGTCCGGTGTTACCTTTCTTGGATGAAACAGTTAAAATCGAGGTCAAGTGTCACGATTGATGTGGCACTTAAAACTTCTAGCTCTGCTTACGGTCGGTCTGTAACAAAGGTATAAATGTCTATGTATCGGGAACTTACCGTCACTATATACGTGAAATGATTGTGGAATAGCGTGAAACTATAATCAGTCAATGTATTTAATACCAACAATGACAAGTAAGCGTCTTCACAACAATGACAAGTAAGCGTCATCACAACAATGACAAGAAAGCGTCTTCACAACAATGACAAATAAGCGTCATCCCAACAATGACAAGTAAGCGTCATCAAAACAATGATAAGAAAGCGTCATCACAACAATGACAAGTAAGCATCATCACAACAATGACAAGTATTATAGAAAAAATATATCACCCTACAAACAATGCCAATTTGAGCACTCATTTTCGTCGGAAAAGAGAAGAATACTGGCTAAGACGTCTCGGCACTGCTTCGCCCTATGGATGCAATGACAATATTAGTAGTATTGGTAACCTCACTAGTCCTGCGTGTCAATCAGTTAACGTACTCGGTTTATTCAACAAAAGCCAGAGGAGGCATCGAAGTCATGGTACACGCAAATACAACAAACCTGAAATACATAATATTTCCTTTGATGCTCTTTTGCCATTTATAAATAAACCTTTGGACCTTCATCACATTCGTACAAAACTTTATTCTATTTCACTCAGAAAATTACACGAGTTGTACGTATCGTCCAGACACCGTATATTTACTGATATAAGCTCTGCAGAGTATAGATTAGATGGCATTATTATGGACATATCTACTGCTAGACATTTTCGTCCCGTCAAGTCAGATATTTCTATGGAAAAATCTAATCGCCCTTTCATCAAAATTAAATTTGCAAATAAAGGCATTGATTATTTAAATTTTGGCCAAATTTTAAATCATAAGTCTGTTTTAGAGAAAAAACCTCCATATTTTAAAAACAAAGATCCGCCATGTATTTCCTATAGCTACACGCCATCAGTTGCATCCAAAATTTATAATTACAAAGGGTTTCTACAGTGTCTTGATCTTAGCAACTCTGCATGCCATCCTCAACCGTGTGCATGTTTCTCATCTAATTTTGTATATTCTCCTTGTGGCCATGTCATTACTGGTGATCTCGATATAGTTAAAAACACTAAATTAAGAGAACTTTTACTTAAAGGTCCAAAATACAGAGAACCCAGATCATTCACATGGAGCCAAAATTTTGAGAATATTATGAACTGCTGCGAGGAATATGCCACACGATGGGCAAAAAGAGAGGAAGTACAGGTCGACACTCTTTCGGAATGGATAAATTCTATTGCAGTACTGCTGAGATCAAAAATTAAAAAATTACAAGGTCCTGTAAACACCAGATTCGAATCTATTTTTAAAGATCCTGATGTTGTCAGAGAAATTACCTTCCTCCAAGAACATTATATCATTACACCAGCTGATAAAGCATCTAATAATTATACATTTACTTGTAAGAAATATTACTTTGACAGCCTAGTGAAAGAATTAGGATTAAATTCAACTCCAGGAAATCCTACTTATACTCTCACGAACTTTTCGGTTTTGGAGTACTCGAGAATCATAAATCTGTCCTCAATACGTTTGGTATTGACTCAAATAAATTGAATTTAGAACTTCCATATTTGCAGCATTCCAAAAATGCACAAAAATCCTTACAAACAACGCTTTATCGCTGGTTCCTCGAAGTGTTCCACAAAATCTGTATCGATGCTACTCACAAAAATATTATCAGAAATTAAATCTTGCCTTCATAGATATTGCGAAACAGTATATTCCAGAAGTGGAATTAATCAAATGTGGATCCTTAAAAATTCAAAAGAGTTTTTAGAACATCTAAAATCAAAAAGTTTTACTAAAATTCACTCCATTAAGTGTTTTGACTTTTCGACTCCTTACACAACGATCCCTCATCAGAATTTAAAAGACAGATTAGCGAAAATTATTCAAAATGCATTTACTAGTAACAACGGAAGCCGCAAATTCAAATATATAGTAATAGGCCACGATAAAACTTACTTCGTTAGGGAAAATTCTGATTCCAAAAATAAATACACTGAAACAGCTGTCATCCAGATGTTGAACTTTCTTATCGATAACATTTTTGTGGTGTTTGGAGGAAAGGTCTTTCAACAAATTGTCGGCATTCCAATGGGTAATAACTGTGCTCCGCTTCTGACTGACATATTCCTTTACTCATACGAAGCTGAATTCATTCAGTCTTTGCTTTCGCAAGGAAAAAAACAATTGGTTCTTGGCTTCAATTTTACTTACAGATATATAGATGACTTGCTTTCAATTAATACTCCTTCATTCGCGGATTACCTTAGCATCATCTATCCAAGTGAACTGGAGGTCAAAGAAACCACAGAAAGAAGTAATTCTACTTCGTATATAGATATTATGTTGTCTTTCGACATTAATGGTCAATTGAACACCTCACTCTATGACAAACGTGACGATTTCAATTTCGCTATCACAAACTTTCCTTTCATAAGTAGCGACATTCCATCATCGCCCGCATACGGAGTATTCATATCTCAGTTAATACGTTATTCCAGAGCATGTTCAAATTACACTGACTTTGCTCTGAGGGCTAGGCGACTTTCAGTTAAGCTGCTCAACCAGAGTTATATATGTGCTAGACTAGCAACGTCACTGAAGAAGTTCTATGGTCGTTACGAGACTCTTACTACTCCATATGATATCTCGTTATCCAGACTTTTAAATGATATTCTGGACTGAGACCGATTCCGATCATTTTACACCGATTTGACACCTTCTATACTAGAAGGTTACCTACTTTGGCTTCTCCATATATAAATACATATGGAATTCACACGATTTGACTCTTTCTCTGTTTATATGTGACGGGTGTTGCTAGCAAGCAGGAGATGCTCACTCTCCCCGGGCACCTGATCTCACTCCATCACAGGGGTTCACATATGCTGTTCAAGTAGACATATTTTGTTATTTTCCACTTGTTTTTCATTTTCACTGATTTTGTATGTCCTCTGGTTTCATGATTTTTAGACTTATGGTTTGTATTTATTCATCATCAATGTACAATTAGGAAACCAAAACTCTTGATTTTGACATGTTTCTTGAGAACTGCTGTGACGGGCGATACATGCAGACAGGAGACACTTACTCTCCCCGGGCACCTGGTCTCACCTCGGAATTTTTCAGTATTTCGGGGTTCACAACAGTTCCTTTTTGAAACTTACACGATTTTGTATCTGTCCTTGGACTTTGAGAATGATTCACGTTTTGGTACTTCTTCGATATTGATTCTTAAAGAAAAAAGGTAAAGACAAGATTTCCATAGCAACGGCCATTATTGACTAAATTGCAAGTTTAATGAATCGATTTGTGTATCCTCGAAAGAAGTCCAGTATCGGAAACTTGTGTGTATCCTTGGAGATCTAATATGTTGTCTTTTTTTCTCGATTATAGCAAATCATATCTTTTTCTTTACTTTAATAAGCAATAATCAATAGTATATATTTTGTGCAATATATTGCTGGAGCTTGTCATTTTGTTTTTCATTTTGTTTTATTGTTGTCTGATCCATCATCCAGTAGATACTTCGGATACTCATACCCAATAGAAGATACAGTGTCCCGAGTTTGTGGAGCATCACATTTACCATTAAAATTACTTTCGAAACACATCATCTTCATCGTCATCATCATCATATGATAATGCAAATTTCAATGTATTTTTAATCGTCGCAGATATTAAGTCATTTACAATGGTTATGAACGTACACTACGAGTTATATCAGATAACAACGGTATCACAGGGTTGTGGCCCCGTCGGGAAACGCTTACTCCTCAAAGACTACGGTATTACAGGGTTGTGGCCCGTCGGGAAACGCTTTCTCCTCAAAGACTACGGTATCACATGATTGTCTCCCGTCGGGAAGCGCTTACTCCTCTAAGACTACGGTATTACAGGGTTGTGGTCGTCGGGAAGAGCTTACTCCTCTAAGACTTTAATGATTTTCTCCCGTTGGGAAGAGCTTACTCCTCCATGTTTACGGTATTACAGGGTTGTGGCTCGTCGAGAAGCGCTTACTCCTCTAAGACTACGGTATCACAGGGTTGTGGCCCGTCGGGAAGCGCTTACTCCTCTAAGACTTTAATAATTTTCTCCCGTTGGGAAGAGCTTACTCCTCCCTGTTTACGGTATCACAGGGTTGTGTCCCGTCGAGAAGCGCTTACTCCTCTAAGACTACGGTATCACAGGGTTGTCTCCCGTCGGGAAGGGCTTACTCCTCTAAGACTTTAATGATTATCTCCCGTCGGGAAAGAGCTTACTCCTCCATGTTTACGGTATCACAGGGTTGTGTCTCGTCGGGAAGGGCTTTTCCTCCAAGACTACGGTATCACAGGGTTGTCTCCCGTGGGGCAAGCCTTACTCTTCCATGGCTACAGGATCACAGGGTTATGTCCCGTCGGGTAGATATATTCCTCCACGACATCTACTCGACCTCTCTTTCTCCAGAGGTTATCGTTTGTCTTTAGTTCCTAATTTTGTTATCTATACAGCGATTGTTTATAGTATTGTAGTTTTACAGAGCTTATATATGCTTTTTACAATAAATGAGGACAAGCAGAAACCAGAAATGTGTTTTTCATTAAGGATATATGCTAGGCTTATTCTCATCTAATCTTGCCTGCACTCATCTTTCGGTTTTACGACAGTCAACTTGAACCGTTATAGCAGTCCGGTGTTCCCTTTCTTGGATGAAACAGTTAAAACCGAGGTCAAGTGTCACGATTGATGTGGCACTTAAAACTTCTAGCTCTGCTTACGGTCGGTCTGTAACAAAGGTATAAATGTCTTTGTATCGGGAACTTACCGTCACTATATACGTGAAATGATTGTGGAATGTGAAACTATAATCGATCAATGTATTTAATACCAACAATGACAAGTAAGCGTCATCACAACAATGACAAGTAAGCCTCTTCACAACAATGACAAGTAAGCCTCTTCACAACAATGACAAGTAAGCCTCTTCACAACAATGACAAGTAAGTGTCTTCACAACAATGACATGTGTCTTCACAACAATGACAAGTAAGCGTCTTCACAACAATGATAAGTAAGCCTCTTCACAACAATGACAACTAAGCGTCTTCAAAAAAATGACAAGTAAGCGTTTTCACAACAATGACAAGTAAGCGTCATCACAACAATGACAAGTAAGCGTCTTCACACAATGACAAGTAAGCGTCATCACAACAATGACAAGTAAGCGTCTTCACACAATGACAAGTAAGCCTCTTCACAACAATGATAGGTAAGCCTCTTCACAACAATGAAAATCGTTTTCACAATAATGACAAGCAAGCGTCTTCACAACAATGACAAGTAAGCGTTTCACAACAATGACAAGTAAGCGTCATCACAACAATGACAAGTAGGCATCTTCACAACAATGACAAGTACGCATCATCACAACAATGACAAGTAAGCGTCATCACAACAATGACAAGTAAGCGTCTTCACAACAATGACAAATAAGCGTCTTCACAACAATGACAAGTAAGCGTCATCACAACAATGACAAGTAAGCGTCATCACAACAATGACAAGTAAGCGTCATCACAACAATGACAAGTAAGCATCATCACAACAATGACAAGTATTATAGAAAAAATATATCACCCTACAAACAATGCCAATTTGAGCACTCGTTTTCGTCGGAAAAGAGAAGAATACTGGATAAGACGTCTCGGCACTGCTTCGCCCTATGGATGCAATGACAATATTAGTAGTATTGGTAACCTCACTAGTCCTGCGTGTCAATCAGTTAACGTACTCGGTTTAATCAACAAAAGCCAGAGGAGGCATCGAAGTCATGGTACACGCAAATACAACAAACCTGAAATACATAATACTTCCTTTGATGCTCTTTTGCCATTTATAAATAAACCTTTGGACCTTCATCACATTCGTACAAAACTTTATTCTATTTCACTCAGAAAATTACACGAGTTGTACGTATCGTCCAGACACCGTATATTTACTGATATAAGCTTTGCAGAGTATAGACTAGATGGCATTATTATGGACATATCTACTGCTAGACTTTTTTCGTCCCGTCAAGTCAGATATTTCTATGGAAAAATCTAATCGCCCTTTCATCAAAATTAAATTTGCAAATAAAGGCATTGATTATTTAAATTTTGGCCACATTTTAAATCATAAGTCTGTTTTAGAGAAAACACCTCCATATTTCAAAAACAAAGATCCGCCATGTATTTCCTATAGCTACACGCCATCAGTTGCATCCAAAATTTATAATTACAAAGGGTTTCTACAGTGTCTTGATCTTAGCAACTCTGCATGCCATCCTCAACCGTGTGCATGTTTCTCATCTAATTTTGTATATTCTCCTTGTGGCCATGTCATTACTGGTGATCTCGATATTGTTAAAAACACTAAATTAAGAGAACTTTTACTTAAAGGTCCAAAATACAGAGAACCCAGATCATTCATATGGAGCCAAAATTTTGAGAATATTATGAACTGCTGCGAGGAATATGCCACACGATGGGCAAAAAGAGAGGAAGTACAGGTCGACACTCTTTCGGAATGGATAAATTCTATTGCAGTACTGCTGAGATCAAAAATTAAAAAATTACATGGTTCTGTAAACACCAGATTCGAATCTATTTTTAAAGATCCTGATGTTGTCAGAGAACTTACCTTCCTCCAAGAACATTATATCATTACACCAGCTGATAAAGCATCTAATAATTATACATTTACTTGTAAGAAATATTACTTTGACAGTCTAGTGAAAGAATTGGGATTAAATTCAACTCCAGGAAATCCTACTTATACTCTCACGAACTTTTCGGTTTTGGAGTACTCGAGAATCATAAATCTGTCCTAAATACGTTTGGTATTGACTCAAATAAATTGAATTTAGAACTTCCATATTTGTACAGCATTCCAAAAATGCATAAAAATCCTTACAAACAACGCTTTATCGCTGGTTCCTCGAAGTGTTCCACAAAATCTGTATCGATGCTACTCACAAAAATATTATCAGAAATTAAATCTTGCCTTCATAGATATTGCGAAACAGTATATTCCAGAAGTGGAATTAATCAAATGTGGATCCTTAAAAATTCAAAAGAGTTGTTAGAAAATCAAAAAGTTTTACTAAAATTCATTCCATCAAGTGTTTTGACTTTTCGACTCCTTACACAACGATCCCTCATCAGAAATTAAAAGACAGATTAACGGAAATTATTCAAAATGCATTTACTAGTGAAAACGGAAGCCGCAAATTCAAATATATAGTAATAGGCCACGATAAAACTTACTTTGTTAGGGAAAATTCTGATTCCAAAAATAAATACACTGAAACAACTGTCATCCAGATGTTGAACTTTCTTATCGATAACATTTTTGTGGTGTTTGGAGGAAAGGTCTTTCAACAAATTGTCGGCATTCCAATGGGCATAACTGTGCTCCGCTTCTGACTGACATGTTCCTTTACTCATACGAAGCTGAATTCATTCAGTGTTTGCTTTCGCAAGGAAAAAAAAACAATTGGCTCTTGGCTTCAGTTTTACTTACAGATATATAGATGACTTGCTTTCAATTAATACTCCTTCATTCGCGGATTACCTTAGCATCATCAATCCAAGTGAACTGGAGGTCAAAGAAACCACAGAAAATAGTAATTCTACTTCGTATTTAGATATTATGTTGTCTTTCGACATTAATGGTCAATTGAACACCTCACTTTATGACAAAGGTGACGATTTCAATTTCGCTATCACAAACTTTCCTTTCATAAGTAGCAACATTCCATCATCGCCCGCATACGACGTATTCATATCTCAGTTAATACGTTATTCCAGAGCACGTTCAAATTACAATGACTTTGTTCTAAGGGCTAGGCGACTTTCAGTTAAGCTGCTTAACCAGGGTTATATATGTGCTAGACTAGGAACGTCACTGAGGAAGTTCTACGGTCGTTACGAGACTCTTATTACTCTATATGATATCTCGTTATCCAGACTTTTAAATGATATTCTGGACTGAGACCGATTCCGATCATTTTACACCGATTTGACACCTTCTATACTAGAAGGTTACCTACTTCGACTTCTCCATATATAAATACATATGGAATTCACACGATTGGACTCTTTCTGCTGGGTATATGTGACGGGTGTTGCTAGCAAACAGGAGATGCTCACTCTCCGCGGGCACCTGATCTCACTCCATCACAGGGGTTCAAATATGCTCTTCAAGTAGACATATTTTGTTATTTTCCATTTGTTTTTCATTTTCACTGATTTTATATGTCCTATGGTTTCATGATTTTTGGACTTGTGGTTTGGATTTATCCATCATCTTTACAAGTAAGCGTCATCACAACAATGACAAGAAAGCCTCTTTACAACAATGACAACTAAGCGTCTTCAAAACAAGAGTTGGTTTTTTTTTTTAATTGTTGAAAAATTAAAAATACAAAATTATAACAAAAAAAAAAGAAGAAAAAGCTAACTAGAGCTGTCCTTACGGTACAATTACCCCCGTGGCAACAAAACTGAAACATGCAACAATTCATCCCAAGATGTATCAGTCGTATAATTGTAATGAATGTACCACTTGTACATTTTGAGAAACTTTCTTTGCTTAAGCTTTTTATTTGGACAGACGGACAGACGGACGGACGGACAGGATTATTCCTATATTGCCCCTCCAAGAGGTTTCTGGTTTCATCTTGAACTGTGACTTGTCAGTATCCTGTCTTTATGATAAGAGAGTAAAGAAGAGTATTCAGAAGACAACATAGCTTGACAGGAAGCTGAGCAAAGGGTCTTGTCAAATGAAATTTACCCGTGGATTAATTATAGAACTTTCCATAAATAGATCAAACAAGAGGTATAATTAATGGAAAAAATAAACTCCAGACAAGTTAATGTTTATGGATAGCACAAAGTCCTTAAATGAAATAAATGCATTATGTCCTAAAATGTGATAATAAAGCTAACTGAACAATTTCAATGGAATCTATGGCGAAGTAAATGACAAAAAATGTGGACAAGGTTGTGTCTAGAGAACCCCAAATGGCAAAATCACAAAAACATGTTGAAAAGATGGCTCCAAAGATATGAAAATGGGAGGTGCACATCTTGAGGTACTAATGAAGCTAAATTAATTATTTCAGTAATTGAGGAAAGACTCTGGACAAGATTGCATCTAGAGAACAAAGTCTCAAAACTGGCAAAAACACCAAAAAATGTTTAAAAATAGCTTCAAAGAGATGAAAATGGTAGGAACACACCTTTAAGTGATTATAAAGCTAAATCTTAAATTCCAATGGAATCTATTTTAAATAAATGAGAAAAACTCCGCACAAAGTTGCATCTACGGACGCCGGCAGAACGGACGAACAGACGGACAAGGTAAATCCAACGTATTGTCCTTCCCAGTTGCAAAAAAGGAGGGGAGGTTATAATTACTCTATTTGTGTCCAATGCATTATCTAGTGAATATCTTTTTCGTTTGTAGTATTACTATGAATTGCTTGAGCCTTTGTTTCGACGATCGCTCTCTGTTAACGACAAAGGCTGGTATATTCAAAGCCATAGCAAATGATAGAGGTGTACGGCGATAGAGTATTCGTTGGTGCAAAATCAAAGAATAGACGTGTACTAGGGGGGGGGGGGGGGGGTCAAGTGTTTGTCAATACATTATGCATAAGTACACAAATGCTAAACAAAGAACATACATATTTAAGGAAACATGACATATATTCCCATCTTAAAGGGGAAATGAACGTCGAGAAATCGAAACTTCCGCAGACAATATATGTGACACAGTGATTGTATCACTATAAAATATAAGCTGACAACAAAAAAGAACCAAATATATGATAACGACCTTAACATAATTAAAATGAACTCATTAATTGAGCAGTGCGTGCATGTGCATATTCTGAGTATGTAAGACACAATAGTTTAATGCCGTGGCTATCACCTACTCTCGCTCAAACACACACACATATTATTAGATATACTGCATCACAGATAAGGCTAGTAGACCAGTAGGGTACTGACTTCCATACAATACAATCTACATCTGCACTGTCCAAGTGTAAATGTACTGCAGTGTAAGCTTCGTATACTGTCTATGTCTACATATACTACGGTATAAGCTTCATGCACTATGTCTATGTGTACTGCGATATGAGCTTTTTGTGTACTGTCTATATCTATATGTTCTGCGGTGTAAGTTTTTTATACTGTCTATGTCTATGTGTAATGCGGTATAAGCTTCGAGCACTACGTCTGTTTGTACTGCGCTATAAGCTTCGTGCACTGTCTATGTCTATATGAACTGCGGTATAAGCTTCGTGCACTATCTATGTCTATATGTACTGCGTTATAAGCTTAGCGCACTATGTCTATATGAACTGCGGTATAAGCTTCGTACATTATGACTATGTGTACTGCGGTATAAGCTTAGCGCACTATGTCTATATGTACTGCGGTATAAGCTTCGTGTACTCTTTATGTGTATATGTAATGCGGCATAAGGTTTGTGTACTGTCTATGTCTATATGTACTGCGGTATAAGCTTCGTGCATTATCTATGTCTATATGTGCTGCGGTATAAGCTTCGTGCACTATCTTTGTCTATATGTATTGCGGTATAAGCTTCGTACACTATATAAGCTTCGTGCACTATGTCTATATGTACTGCGGTTTAAGCTTCGTGCACTATCGATGTCTATATGTACTGTGTCTATATGTACTGCGGTATAAGCTTCGTGCACTATCTATGCCTATATGTACTGCGGTATAAGCTTCGTACACTATATAAGCTTCGTGCACTATGCCTATATGTACTGCGGTATAAGCTTCGTACACTATATAAGCTTCGTGCACTATCTATGCCTATATGTACTGCGGTATAAGCTTCGTACACTATATAAGCTTCGTGCACTATGTCTATATGTACTGCGGTATAAGCTTCGTGCACTATGTCTATATGTACTGCGGTATAAGCTTCGTGCACTATGTCTATATGTATTGCGGTATAAGCTTCGTATACTATGTGTATACATAAAGAGAACACTCGCTGCATTATAATGCTGTTAGTTATATCACATCGCTTCTCTTAAAGATCTGATTTATTAAAAACTAAAATCATACTAATAATGTAAGATCATGTAAAGAAAAATAAACATTACACTTTCAAAATGATAACCACCGGCACACCATCTAAAGTCACTTATTGAATATTGTTTGGACGACAGGTGTCAAGATGCCATCATATCTTCTGTAGGAAATTTGGAGAGTTCCGGATACGCTGATTTTCTACGTGTTTTGGTACATACTACTCTGTTCCAAGTGTTCATAAACAGCTTTATAAAGAAATTCGTACTGTTCCTGAAATTGTACATAAATAAAGAAATAAGACAAGTTCGACGGTTTCGCTTTACGACGTTAATGGATAGCATCTAAAAGTGTCCCTCTCTTGATTGAAAACTGGATCGCTGGATCCCCAAATTACGCGCTAATGTGCTGTCCTATGACACATTTGTAATTTGGGAAATTAAAACATGCATGAAGGACTATTATGTTTAGGACAATGCTTTCACTCTCATTAAAACCAAAACGTTTTCTTTCATCAAATTTTCGTTGTACAAGTTTTGTAAAAAACACCTCGGAAGTCTAGTACTTGCGGCTTTTGTCATCAACCGATCAGATGTTTGCCCTTTGTTGCCCTGCGTTATGCGTATACTGCGATATGGAAGTGCCATTGTTTGCTTATCTAAATAAATAACATATCTATGATCTCGAAGTATTGTACATACGGCATATCTTCTTCAGCTGTCTTTGAATTTGTACAATATCAAATCGCGACTAAGGTTCATTATATACAGGTCACCAGAGCAAGACCCGAATGTGGAGAACTGGAACGAGATCAGGAGGTTTTTAAGACAGGTGGCCCATGGGTACCCACAGATATTCATGAACTTTATTACCATAGATATTCAAGAATTTAGTACCACAGATATTCATGAATTTAGTACTTGATTCAGGTAGCCTTGGATCAATAAATATATATATATATATATATATATATATATATATATATATATATATATATATATATATATATATATATATATATATATATATATATATATATATATATATATATATAAAGCACAAAGATACTACAGTTAACAAGGTACCCTATATTTCACTTATATTCGTTCCCCGACAGGGACTCGAACCCACGACCTATGGTACCGAATCACCTGGCTGCCATGCATCCGACCGTCTAACCGACTGAGCTACACGACCTATGGTACCGAATCACCTGGCTGTCATGCATCCGACCTTCTAACCGACTGAGCTACCCGAGCTCGTGGGTTCGAGTCCCCGTCTGGGAACGAATATAAGTGAAATATAGGGTGCCTTGTTAACTGTAGTATTTTGTGCTTTATATGTTTGTCTAATTTGTCTTTATTTCTACAGATATTTCTTCGGATATCCAAGGTCCATTGTACTCCCGGGTGTTTCACTGTTTCTATTTGTGCTTTATTTATATATATCACCCTGATATATTTGTCAGAAGTCTGTAAAAGGAGGATATCTTTTTGGGCCTTTGTTATCCCGCCATGAATCCACCCCTTGGTGATAGCAAAATTTAGCATTCACCACGGGTGTGGCTAGCCAAACAGGAGACACTCACTCCTCCCGGGCACCTGGTCTCACCTCTGAATATTCAGTGGTCCTTGAAGGTCTATTATGGTACATTGTTGTTAGTGCTATAGTCATGTGACACCAGTTATTCTTTCGTATTTTACATTTATCATTTACTTACGACATGGCCTAGTAAAACTGTATTATTTACTTACGACATTGCCTATCATAACTGTATTATTTACTTACGACATAGCCTATCATAACTGTATTATCTACTTACGACATAGCCTATCATAACTGTATTATTCACTTACAACACTGCCTATCATAACTGTATTATTTACTTGCGGCATAGCCTATCATAACTGTATTATTCACTTACAACACTGTCTATGATAACTGTATTATTCACTCACAACAC
This sequence comes from Pteria penguin, assembly GCA_035048485.1. NCBI lineage: Eukaryota > Metazoa > Mollusca > Bivalvia > Pterioida > Pteriidae > Pteria > Pteria penguin. Next base: position 895,100 of record CM068580.1, read on the forward strand.
TGCCTATCATAACTGTATTATTTACTTGCCTATCATAATTGTATTATTTACTTACCGGTACTATATTCCTATCATAACTGTATTATTTACTTACGACATTGCCTATCATAACTGTATTATTTACATACGACACTGCCTAGTAAAACTGTATTATTTACTTACGACACTGCCTATGATAACTGTATTATTTACTAAGACATTGCCTATGACAACTGTATTATTTACTTACGACATTGCCTATAACCTCTGGTCGCCTTAGCTGTATTTGACGCACAGACCGCATTGTTGTCACTTCTTTGAACTGTAGAATATTCTCGATCACATTGTGCAAAGCACAAAATACACCACACTTTGTGGAACCGTCACTGTAATAATATATATACATGATGATTTAAATTATATCTACATTTATCGATCTATCGAACTATTATATAAACACATCTGTTACATTGCAAGTTTAAAACTATTTTTAAGCTTAACTGTAAGAGTCTACACATCAACTGTTAAAAATGACTGACATGCCATAAAGTGCTCAAACGAGCAATCATTCTACTACCTGTGTATACCGCATGTACAGCCTAAATGAGCAATCATTCCACTACCTGTCTACACCACATGTACAGCTCAAATGAGCAATCATTCCACTACCTGTGTATACCACATGTACAGCTCAAACGAGCAATTACTCCACTACCTGTGTATACCACATGTACAGCCTAAATGAGCAATCATTCCACTACCTGTGTATACCACATGTACAGCTCAAACGAGCAATTACTCCACTACCTGTGTATACCACATGTACAGCTCAAATGAGCAATCATTCCACTACCTGTGTATACCACAAGTACAGCTCAAATGAGCAATCATTCCACTACCTGTATATATCACATATACAGCTCAAATGAGCAATCATTCCACTACCTGTGTATACCACATGTGCAACTTAAACGAATACAACAGAAGAGCGTGCTGCATCTGATATCCAAATACAATTATAAGTGTACCCGAACATCATACTCTGACTAAGTAAATCTTTCTGGGTTTCCAAAAGCATCTATTGATGATACTGTTTGTAAGCATCACATCTCAGACAATGTATACATCATATGACAATTCCAAACAATGTATACATCATATGACAACACCCAACAATGTATACATCATATGACAACTCCCAACAATGTATACATCATATGACAACTCCCAACAATGTATACATCATATGACAACTCCCAACAATGTATACATCATATGACAACTCCCAACAATGTATACATCATATGACAACTCCCAACAATGTATACATTATATGACAACTCCAAACAATGTATACATCATATGACAACTCCCAACAAGGTATACATTATATGACAACTCCAAACAATGTATACATCATATGACAACTCCAAACAATGTATACATTATATGACAACTCCAAACAATGTATATACATCATATGACAACTCCCAACAATGTATACATTATATGACAACTCCAATCAATGTATACATCATATGACAACTCCCAACAGTGTATACATCATATGACAACTCCAAACAATGTATACATCATATGACAATTCCAAACAATAAACAAACCGCGTATCTGCAAATTGTTAAAATGGAAAGGTACCTCCCCTTTAGGAGAAAGACACTACTTTTTGTGATATATGTCCTAATGCCAGAGTGGACAGGTGGGAGAAATGATAGGAAGAAGGAAGGGAAGAAGAGAAAGGCAAATAGCTCGACATGAGGAGGCATGGAACGAGGGAGACTAGAAGAAGGGAAAAAAAACATTCTTATCGACCCCTTCATCTCTCTCCAGTAAAATGATTTTGACGGTAAACAAATCATATTTGAATAGGGACAGTAATTGAGTAATTGCTATGTAAGAAAACACGATAAGATGTCCATACAAATTCTATATAGATGTCATATTCTTTTCCTATTCACAACCGGACTTATACTGCCATCTCGTTGGCGTGTTGCTCTTCTTACAGAGTCAAGCCGGCGTGGCCTAGAGGTGTCGCGCCGGACTCCTGATCGGGAGGCCGGGGTTCCAGTCCCGCTCTGGCCATGCCGGTGTCTTTCGGATGAGACAGTAAAAACCGAGGCCTCGTGTCGTAGTATGCATGGCACGTAAAAGATCCCTCACTGCTTCGGGTGGGTCCGTTGCAAAGGTCAAAATTTGTATGCCCCGCATCAGGCAGATGCCGTCACCATATACGTGAAATATTCGTGGTGTGACGTAAACCAAAAATCAATCAATCAATCTTACAGAGTCGGAGTTATTCATGCACACTGTCATCTCGTTGGCGTATTATTCTTCTTACAGAGTCGGAGTTATTCATGCACACTATCATCTCGTTGGCATGTTAATCTTCTTACAGAGTCGGATTTATTCGTGCATGCTGTCATCTCGTTGGCGTATTACTCTTCTTACAGAGTCGGAGTTATCCGTGCATGCTGTCATCTCGTTGGCGTGTTAGTCCTCTTACAGAGTCGGAGTTATTCGTGCATGCTGTCATCTCGTTGGCGTGTTAATCTTCTTACAGAGTCGGAGTTATTCGTGCATGCTGTCGTCTCGTTGGCGTGTTAGTCCTCTTACAGAGTCGGAGTTATTCGTGCATGCTGTCATCTCGTTGGCGTGTTAATCTTCTTACAGAGTCGGAGTTATTCGTGCATGCTGTCATCTCGTTGGCGTATTACTCTTCTTACAGAGTCGGATTTATTCGCGCATGCTGTCATCTCGTTGGCGTGTTACTCTTCTTACAGAGTCGGAGTTATTCATGCATACTGTCATTTTGTTGGCGTGTTAAGTAGTCTAGTGGGGCACCTCAGGTAAGGTTTTGAATTTCCCGCGCGGCAAACTTTCGACCAATCAGAGGCCGGGATTCAAAAATTACATGACTTCCGGTCGTGACGTCATCGTCGACCCCGGTCACATGACCTATGACCCTAGGGGTGACCCCTTGACCTCGGGATGACCCCTTGACCTCTGGGGTGACCCCTCGACCTTTGTGATGACCCCTCGACCCCTCTCTCGACCCTTTCCGTAACCCTGTAAGGGGTCTATTTTTAGAGGTGGAATTACCTTATAGTTAAGGGATTTCCACAGAATTCTATGTTTAGAGTAATCTATATTAAGTAAGGAATCAACGATGTGAACACCTCGACATCAAATGAATCAACACTTTTTTACGAGGAAATTATAGATTCAAATCTATTGTTCGTTATAGATTGATATTTAAATGACGTCACGTTCTCCAGTCTATTTTTAGAAACTTATTGAATCTGAGAGGATGCAAAACATATAAAAGGGCTAAATATTGCATCAACCGTCATAAGGTGAAGAGTCGCCATGTTGTCAACACCAGGTTCAGTGTACTCCAAGAGTTATTCTCGTCCAGATAACATGAGGAGGCATAGGAGGATAGCCCATGGAAGAAGTCAACCATATCCTCAGATTACTGAAGCGTATCCTCAAATCACTGATGCATATCCTTTTCCTCCTCCTCAGGATTTCACTTCTTTTCCTCTGGACTTCTTTCCTCCTCCACCTCCTCCTCCTCCTCCTCAGGATTTCACTTCTTTTCCTCTGGACTTCACTCCTCCTCCTTGACGAGGATTCCTTTAAATTTCAACATCCGTTCACCATGATCGTGGTCGGACCGACGATGAGCGGAAAGAGTACGTGGGTTAAAGAACTGTTGGCGCTAAATAGAGTCGTAATTGAACCGCCTCCAACAAGGATTATATGGGAATACAAGCGATGGCAACCTCTGTATGACGTCATCGGGGCATTAGTACGTCCCCTGTTGAGTTCATTCAAGGATTGACAGACAAGATTCGAGGTGAAGATTTCATCAATCCAAAAGACAACAATTTACTCGTCATGGACGATATTCAAAGGGATGCGTCTGAAAGTCCAGAGGTGAGTGAACATTTCACGGAAGGAGCACATCATCGTAATCTTAGTGTAGTGCGCTTGATGCAAAATATATTCAATAAAGGCAAAGAAAATAAGACGATGAATTTGAACAGTCAATACCTCGTTCTATTCAAAAACCCAAGAGACCAATTACAAATCGGTGCCCTTGCCAGACAAATGTATCCGGGAAACACAAAGAAATTCATGGATATATATCGACAAGCGATAGAGAGGCCATTTGGTTATTTACTCGTGGATTTAAAACAAATCACTCCGGAATCCAAAAGACTGCAGACGGACGTCTTCCATACCTATAAAAGACCCGACTGGCCAGAAGTGTGTCATTCCTCGTCTGACGGTGGAGGTGTACCGACGTGTCCTTTCCAAGCGGTAAACATATTACAAGCCGTAGGGGATTCAAAGCCAGACATGTCGGAGAGATGTGCCCCATTTTACATGCAAAATCCTCGATTCAATTATGTAAATCCAGAATCAGACAAAACAGCCGTAGGTGAATCAAAGCCAGACATGTCGGAGAGACGTGCACCATTTTACATGCAAAACCCTCGATGGAAATATGAAAAACCCGAATCAGACAAAACACCATCGTGTGTTGACTGTGGAATCGTATTTGCTACTGAATACGATCTCCAGAGACATATCAAACACAGTTGTCCGATGGATGAAGAGAGCATGGACGTCGAAGAAGAGGAAGGAGACGACCATGATGATGACGGTTTTAATTTCATCATCAATGAGGTCTGGGATGAACATAATCCCCAATACGAAATGAAAATCTATCAGTTGATGGCCGCGGATACAAATTTATCGAAACAGGATGCGAAGGAAGAAGCCAGTGAACTCATGTTACCGAAAGACAGATCACTGTTTATGAAAACATATGGAACCTTTCTGATGCACATGCATCACTTGAATGATAGTAAACTCCATCGTGAAATCAAACAAGGGATTAAAGACTTGATTGAAGACGAATCCATGGACGTAGAAAAGGCTTGCACCCTTGTAATCAAACAACATAAAATGGATTTCGACCTTTTTTTCGAAGACAACGACGAAATCGAAAGTGACAATGAATGATTGTATAATGTTGTACATGCTTATTTAATACTTTTGTATTTATAATGTTTGTTTATAATGTTAGTCCTCTTACAGAGTCTGAGTTATTCGTGCATGCTGTCATCTCGTTGGCGTGTTACTTTTCTTACAGAGTCGGAGTTATTCGTGTATACTGTCATTTTGTTGGCGTGTTACTCTTCTCACAGAGTCGGAGTTATTCGTGCATGCTGTCATCTCGTTGGCGTGTTACTCTTCTCACAGAGTCGGAGTTATTCGTGCATGCTGTCATCTCGTTGGCGTGTTAGTCCTCTTACAGAGTCGGAGTTATTCCTGCATGCTGTCATCTCGTTGGCGTGTTAATCTTCTTACAGAGTCCGTGTTATTCGTGCATGCTGTCGTCTCGTTGGCGTGTTAGTCCTCTTACAGAGTCGGAGTTATTCGTGCATGCTGTCATCTCGTTGGCGTGTTACTCTTCTTACAGAGTCCGTGTTATTCGTGCATGCTGTCATCTCGTTGGCGTGTTAGTCCTCTTACAGAGTCTGAGTTATTCGTGCATACTGTCATCACGTTGGCGTGTTACTCTTCTCACAGAGTCGGAGTTATTCGTGCATGCTGTCATCTCGTTGGCGTGTTATTCTTCTTACAGGGTCTGAGTTATTCATGCATGCTGTCATCTGGTTTACGAGTCGCTCTTCTTACAGGAAACATATATTTAAATCCAATAGTCATTAGAAAGAGAAGAAGGGAATTTTTATACGTCATTATAAACAGGAAGAGAATTGTCACATTTGTTTTTCTCAATGTGCTGAAATGTTTGTAAATTTTTTTTTCATGATGGGAAAATATGCACATTACGCCAACTTATGTCACTTCAATGATACTGAATGCCGAAACCGTAGAAATCTGAAGCATACATATTTGTAGAGCAAATGACCAAACTGACCTAAACGTCAGAGTCCAGGAATGTTTACTATAGTACATTACTGAAAATGTTTCAGTGATTTAGCAGATGGTAATGTCATGTTCTAATTTTTCAATTTACTCGACAGTATTTTAAGAATAATTGTATAAAATCATGCCTCTGATATTAGGTACAAGTGCTTAATCAGCAGAAGAATTCAGCCTGAACACTTACAAGCACACAGTGATGATGGGGTGAGAACTGTTGAATTCCTGCACTTTCAGTACTAAATTCAGGAGAGAGGTTGCTGATCCAGGTAACGTGTGTCTCCAAAGCCATGCTGTTATCTCTATCACGTGGATCTGCTTAATTTCCTCGGTATCTTTCTTCTGGATATCAATGCGCCTCTCGTTCATGCCTTTACTGACCTCGCATTCCGTCTCTGTTATGTACAATTTACCAAAGAGCGCCGTTTTGCCTTTACCGGGGTATAGAGCTATACCCTGTAACAGAGTAACATACAATGTCATATACCCTCAAAATAATGTGTCATAATGTGTCACTGTGTTTATTTCACTAAGTATGACCCACTTTATGATAAAGTGTTATCTCTACTTCTAGGTACTGTCTGTCCTTATTTTGATCTAAATGACAGTGTAAGCATACAGTGTACAGTGTGAAAATGTCTTGTGTGCCACTCACTAGCATGTAAATAAATGTATAAGTAGACAGTATATAGTGTAGAAAACGTATGTTCAGTTGTATGTCGCTCACTAGCGGATAATATGTATAAGCAGACAATTTACACTATAAAAAGTGTATGTTGTATGTCGCTCACTAGCGGATAATATGTATAAGCAGACAATTTAAACTGTAGAAAGTGTATGTTGTATGTCGCTCACTAGCGGATAATATGTGTAAGCATGCAGTTTACACTGTAGAAAGTGTATGTTGTATGTCGCTCACTAGCGGATAATATGTATAAAGAGACAGTTTATAGGGTAGCAAAAGTTTGTCATGTATAGCCACATTTTAGTATCGCCTTAGGTGTTTCCTCACCTCTTCGTTCGGCTCAAGGAAGACGACCAATGATGATTCCTGGTCATACACCAGGCACCAGAAGTCCTGTACTGTGTCAGCTAGTGGATACTGGGTCATAATGAAACCATTCTGATGTGTCAACGTCTATAATACAGCACAATACACATAACATTATTCATCATTATCTCTGCTGTAGATATAGAGCACAATAAACATAGCATCATTCATCGTTATCTCTCCTGTACATATAGAACACAATGAACATAGCATCATTCATCATTATCTCTGCTGTAGATATAGAGCACAATGAACAAAGCATCATTTATCATTATCTTTCCTGTAGATATAGAACACTATAAACATAGCATCATTCATTTTTATATCAGTTGTAGATATAGAGCACAATAAACATAACATCATTCATCATTATCTCTGCTGTAAATTTAGAGCACAATGAACATAGCATCATTCATCATTATCTCTGCTGTAGATATAGAGCACAATGAACATAGCATCATTCATCATTATCTCTGCTGTAGATATAGAGCACAATGAACATAGCATCATTCATCATTATCTCTGCTGTAGATATAGAGCACAATGAACATAGCATCATTCATCATTATCTCTGCTGTAGATATAGAGCACAATAAACATAGCATCATTCATCATTATCTCTGCTGTAGATATAGAGCACAATAAACATAACATCATTCATCATTATCTCTGCTGTAAATTTAGAGCACAATGAACATAGCATCATTTATCATTATCTCTGCTGTAGATATAGAGCACAATGAACATAGCATCATTCATCATTATCTCTGCTGTAGATATAGAACACTATAAACATAGTATCATTCATCATTATCTCTGCTGTAGATATAGAGCACAATGAACATAGCATCATTCATCATTATCTCTGCTGTAGATATAGAGCACAATGAACATAGCATCATTCATCGTTATCTCTCCTGTACATATAGAACACAATGAACATAGCATCATTCATCATTATCTCTGCTGTAGATATAGAGCACAATGAACAAAGCATCATTTATCATTATCTTTCCTGTAGATTAGAACACTATAAACATAGCATCATTCATTTTTATATCAGTTGTAGATATAGAGCACAATAAACATAACATCATTCATCATTATCTCTGCTGTAAATTTAGAGCGCAATGAACATAGCATCATTCATCATTATCTTTGCTGTAGATATAGAGCACAATGAACATAGCATCATTCATCATTATCTCTGCTGTAGATATAGAACACTATAAACATAGCATCATTCATCATTATCTCTGCTGTAGATATAGAGCACAATGAACATAGCATCATTCATCATTATCTCTGATGTAGATATAGAGCACAATGAACATAGCATCATTCATCATTATCTCTGCTGTAGATATAGAGCACAATAAACATAGCATCATTCATCATTATCTCTGCTGTAGATATAGAGAACAATGAACATAACATCATTCATCATTATCTCTGCTGTAAATTTAGAGCACAATGAACATAGCATCATTCATCATTATCTCTGCTGTAGATATAGAGCACAATGAACATAGCATCATTCATCATTATCTCTGCTGTAGATATAGAACACTATAAACATAGTATCATTCATCATTATCTCTGATGTAGATATAGAGCACAATGAACATAGCATCATTCATCATTATCTCTGCTGTAGATATAGAGCACTATAAACATAGCATCATTCATTTTTATATCAGTTGTAGATATAGAGCACAATAAACATAGATCATTCCTCATTATCTCTGCTGTAGATTTAGAGCACAATCAACAAAGCATCATTCATCATTATTTCTGCTGTAGGTGTAGAGAACAATGAACATAGCATCATTCATCGTTTTCTCTGCTGTAGATATAGAACACTATAAACATAGCATCATTCATCATTATCTCTGCTGTAGATAGAGAGCACAATGAACATAGCATCATTCATCGTTATCTCTGCTGTAGATATAGAACACTATAAACATAGCATCATTCATTTTTATATCAGTTGTAGATATAGAACACAAAGAACATAGCATCATTCATCATTATCTCTGCTGTAGATATAGAACACTATAAACATAGCATCATTCATTATTATCTCTGCTGTAGATAGAGAGCACAATGAACATAGCATCATTCATCGTTATCTCTGCTGTAGATATAGAACACTATAAACATAGCATCATTCATCATTATTTCTGCTGTAGGTGTAGAGAACAATGAACAAACATCATTCATCGTTTTTTCTGCTGTAGATATAGAACACTATAAACATAGCATCATTCATCATTATCTCTGCTGTAGATAGAGAGCACAATGAACATAGCATCATTCCTCATTATCTCTGCTGTAGATTTAGAGCACAATCAACAAAGCATCATTCATCATTATTTCTGCTGTAGGTGTAGAGAACAATGAACATAGCATCATTCATCGTTTTCTCTGCTGTAGATATAGAACACTATAAACATAGCATCATTCATCATTATCTCTGCTGTAGATAGAGAGCACAATGAACATAGCATCATTCATCGTTAACTCTGCTGTAGGTATAGAACACTATAAACATAGCATCATTCATTTTTATATCAGTTGTAGATATAGAACACAATGAACATAGCATCATTCATCATTATCTCTGCTGTAGATATAGAACACTATAAACATAGCATCATTCATCATTATCTCTGCTGTAGATATAGAGCACAATGAACATAGCATCATTCATCGTTATCTCTGCTGTAGATATAGAACACTATAAACATAGCATCATTCATTTTTATATCAGTTGTAGATATAGAGCACAATAAACATAACATCATTCATCATTATCTCTGCTGTAGATATAGAAACACCCTGATATAAAACTGCATTGATATAAACAATGACTTTAGAGACATTCGGTATACCGCCACAATACTTTATGGAGTTTAACGTTACAACTTAAATACTTACCGGCACTATCACCGCATTGATATAATTGGATCTACTGGTTGGATGTGACAATAAATATGGACGATATTTCAACACTGAAAACAGAAAATGCATAATATTATATTGTATAGTCTATTGGTCGCAAGCAGTGTAGCGCATGGACATCGTATTATATAATATATAATAAACATATACATAAATCAGAGGGAATGTATAATATGACCTTTTACGATCAATCAACATAAAGTGAATGTATATAATTTTTGTTTTCTTTTCTTTTACATCTGACATTTGACTATTTCAGTTGAAAATTCTTACACTACTCGACAGACTGAGGGCCTGACATAAATACATTTTTCCAAACTTTGATTCGAAGATCATGATAATGACGACAAACAAAATAAAGCAAGAAATCCTCCTCTAAATCTGTTTTGTATCGAGAACTATGTCTGGCTTAATATTACTCTATTTACGTCTGACTTAATATAACTCTATTTACGTCTATTTTATATAACTCTATATATGTCTGATTTAATATAACTCTATTTACGTCTGATTTAATATAACTCTATTTACGTCTGATTTAATATAACTCTAAATATGTCTGATTTAGTATAACTTTATTTACGACCGTTTAAATATAACTCTATTTTACCAGCTTCTAATTATAGGTACGTTATATGTCTGCAAGGCACTGACAATGATGTTTGGGACTGAGGCTGTATTCCATGTATCCCTAATTCATTATCTACTTGATAACACTATGATCTAGTTGTAATTACTCCTGATGTCATTATTTACTTGATATCTGTATGACCTGGTTGTAATTACTCCCGATGTCATTATCTACTTGATACCACTATGACCTGGTTATAATTACTCCCGATGTCATTATCTACTTGATACCACAATGACCTGGTTATAATTACTGCCGATGTCATTATCTACTTGATACCAATATGATCTGGTTGTAATTACTCCCGATGTCATTATCTACTTGATACCAATATGACCTGGTTGTAATTACTCCTGATGTCAGTATCTACTTGATACCACTATGACCTGGTTGTAATTACTCCCGATGTCATTATCTACTTGATACCAATATGACCTGGTTGTAATTACTCCTGATGTCAGTATCTACTTGATACCAATATGACCTGGTTGTAATTACTCCTGATGTCAGTATCTATTTGATACCACTATGACCTGGTTGTAATTATTTACTTGATACCAATATGACCTGGTTGTAATTACTCCTGATGTCATTATTTACTTGATATCTGTATGACCTGGTTGTAATTACTCCAGATGTCATTATTTACTTGATATCACCATGATCTAGTTGTAATAACTCCCGATGTCATTATCTACTTGATACCACTATGACCTGGTTGTAATTACTCCCGATGTCATTATTTACTTGATACCACTATGACCTGGTTATAATTACTCCCGATGGCATTATCTACTTGTTACCTCTATGACCTGATTGTAATTACTACTTGATACCACTATGACCTGGTTGTAATTACTCCTGATGTCATTATTTACTTGATACCACTATGACCTGGTTGTAATTACTCCTGATGTCATTATTTACTTGATACCACTATGACCTGGTTATAATTACTCCCGATGGCATTATCTACTTGTTACCTCTATGACCTGGTTGTAATTACTCCCGATGTCATTATTTACTTGATACCACTATTATCTGGTTGTAATTACTTTCTTTGTCATTGTTTATTTGATACCACTATGACCTGGTTGTAATTATTCCCTTTGTCATTATTTACTTCATACCACATACCACTATAATCTGGTTGTAATTATTCCAGATGTCATTATTTACTTCATACCACTATTATCTGGTTGTAATTACTCCCAATGCCATTATCTACTTGATACCACTATTATCTGATTGAAGCCGGCGTGGCCTAGTGGTATCGCGTGGGACCCCTGATCGGGAGGCCGGGGTTCCAGTCCCGCTCTGGTCATGCCGGTGTCCTGTCTTTCGGATGAGAAAGTAAAAAGCGAGGCCCGGTGTCGTGGTATGCATGGCACGTTAAAGATCCCTCACTGCTTCGGGTGGGTCCGTTGCAAAGGTCAAAATTTGTATGCCCCGCATCAGGCAGATGCCGTCACCATATACGCGAAATATTCGTGGTGTGACGTAAAACAAAAATCAATCAGTCAATTATCTGATTGTAATTACTCCCGATGTCATTATTTACTTGATACCACTATGACCTGGTTGTAATTACTCCCGATGTCGTTATTTACTTGATACCACTATGACCTGGTTGTAATTACTCCCGATGTCGTTATTTACATGACACCACTATGACCTGGTTATAATTACTCCCGATATCATTATTTACTTGATACCAATATGACCTGGTTGTAATTACTCCCGATGTCATTATCTACTTGATACCAATATGACCTGGTTGTAATTACTCCCGATGTCGTTATTTACTTGATACCACTATGACCTGGTTGTAATTACTCCCGATGTCGTTATTTACATGACACCACCTGGTTATAATTACTCCCGATATCATTATTTACTTGATACCAATATGACCTGGTTGTAATTACTCCCGATGTCATTATCTACTTGATACCACTATGACCTGGTTGTAATTACTCCTGATATCATTATTTACTTGTTACCTCCATGACCTGGTTATAATTACTCCCTATGTCATTATTTACTTGATACTTCTATTATCTGGTTGTTATTACTCCCGATGTCATTATGTACTTGGCACCACTATGTTCTGGTTGTTATTACTCCAGGTCATCATGTATTTGATTCTTTTATGACTTGGTTGTATTTATTGCAGATGGCATTCCTTGTTTGATATTTTTATGGCAGTTTAATTACTCCTGTTGTCGTCTATTTGATACTTGTATGACCTGGTTGTACTTACTTCTGAGGTCATAATAAGTATTTTATGCCTATATGAACAGGTTGCAAATACTCCCGAAGTCATTTTTTATCTCATACCTTTATAACGTTGTTGTAATTGCTCCAAAAGGTTTTTACCTTCGCATATTAACACAGTAATTACTCTCAATATCATTATCTATTTGATACCTTTATAACTTTGTTGTAATTACTCCCAATGCTTTTATCTACTTGATACCGGTCTTTATGGTCTGGTTGTGATTATTTCTGAAGTCATTATCTGTTATATACTTATATAAACAGGCTGTAAATACTCTAAAAGTCATCATCTTTGTGATACCCTTTATCTATATCATACCTTTATGGCATTGTTGTAATTAATGCCAAAGTTTAAAACAATAGACCATGATCTTGGCATTTTAACATGGTACTTACTGGGCAAGACGTCGGTCGACCTATTCTTGGAAATGTTATCTGTGTCTAAAGCATGTCGTTTGTCGTTATTGTTCAACGTAGGACGATGAGTGTGTAATTTCTTTCATGAAAAGCAAAGAGAACAGAGATATCATCACTATTCAGGCGCTGTGTTGGACAAAGGATGATTACTTTATAATTGTGTTGTGTCAAATCATAAACTGATGATGAAATTGATAATTCTTTTTCTTAAAACAAATATTTATCTAATTGTCTCATATACAACGATCAATTTTCAGCCTAAATACATGATGATGATGATGATGATGATGATGATAATGATGATGATGATGATGATGATGATGATGATGATGATGATGATGATGATGATGATGATGATGATGATGATGATGATGATGATGATGATTTCTGGAAATTCAGATATTCATGATGATGATGAGGATTACTTGAAATTCAGTCTGGACTCGTAGTTCATTTTTGGGGATGTCTGGTCTGCTTTGGCGAATCCACATTTCCGAGAAATCTATTGTACTGATATCTGTATTCATTAACAGCTTGGTCTCCATCAAAGCCTCATGAAGTCCTATGTATTGATCCTAAACCAGATTTTAGAAAGTGAAGATATGAAGTATGATAAATCTTAATAAGAAACTAACGGACAAATACAAGACATGTTTTAACTGTATTATCAATCACAATCATTTACAAATCATAAATAATCATGAATGTTACTGTAACACATTTTACTGTCAACGAGAGCAACATACAAATCAGAAATAATCATGAATGTTGCTGTAACACATCTTATTGTCAACGAGAGCAACATACAAATCAGAAATAATCATGAATGTTGCTGTAACACATCTTATTGTCAACGAGAGCAACATACAAATCAGAAATAATCATGAATGTTGCTGTAACACATCTTATTGTCAACGAGAGCAACATACATATCATAAATAATCATGAATGTTGCTGTAACACATCTTATTGTCAACGAGAGCAACATACAAATCATACATAATCATGAATGTTGCTGTAACACATCTTATTGTCAACGAGAGCAACATACAAATCATACATAATCATGAATGTTGCTGTAACACATCTTATTGTCAACGAGAGCAACATACAAATCAGAAATAATCATGAATGTTACTGAAACACATCTTATTGTCAACGAGAGCAACATACAAATCAGAAATAATCATGAATGTTGCTGTAACACATCTTATTGTCAACGACAGCAAAATACAAATCAGAAATAATCATGAATGTTGCTGTAACACATCTTATTGTCAACGAGAGCAACATACAAATCATACATAATCATGAATGTTACTGTAACACATGTTATTGTCAACGAGAGCAACATACAAATCATAAATAATCATGAATGTAGCTATAACACATCTTATTGTCAACGAGAGCAACATACAAATCATACATAATCATGAATGTTACTGAAACACATGTTATTGTCAACGAGAGCAACATACAAATCATAAATAATCATGAATGTTGCTGTAACACATCTTATTGTCAACGAGAGCAACATACAAATCATAAATAATCATGAATGTTACTGTAACATATCTTATTGTCAACGAGAGCAACATACAAATCATAAATAATCATGAATGTTATTGTAACATATCTCATTCATTATTCTCACCTTATACTTACCAATGTTTGGATCACATTATTCTCACCTTATACTTACCAATGTTTGGATCACATTATTTTCACCTTATACTTACCAATGTTTGGATCACACTATTCTCACCTTATACTTACCAATGTTTGGATCACACTAATCTCACCTTATACTTACCAATGTTTGGATCATATTATCATCACCTTATATTTACCAATGTTTGGATCACATTATTCTCACCTTATACTTACCAATGTTTGGATCACATTATTCTCACCTTATACTTACCAATGTTTGGATCACATTATTCTCACCTTATACTTACCAATGTTTGGATCACATTATTCTCACCTTATACTTACCAATGTTTGGATCACATTATTTTCACCTTATACTTACCAATGTTTGGATCACACTATTCTCACCTTACACTTACCAATGTTTGGATCATATTATCATCACCTTATACTTACCAATGTTTGGATCACATTATTCTCACCATATACTTACCAATATTTGGATCACACTATTTTCACCTTATACTTACCAATGTTTGGATCACATTATTCTCACCTTATACTTACCAATGTTTGGATCACATTATTCTCACCTTATACTTACCAATGTTTGGATCACATTATTCTCACCTTATACTTACCAATGTTTGGATCACATTATTTTCACCTTATACTTACCAATGTTTGGATCACATTATTCTCACCTTATACTTACCAATGTTTGGATCATATTATCATCACCTTATATTTACCAATGTTTGGATCACATTATTTTCACCTTATACTTACCAATGTTTGGATCACATTATTCTCACCTTATACTTACCAATGTTTGGATCACACTATTCTCACCTTATACTTACCAATGTTTGGATCACATTATTTTCACCTTATACTTACCAATGTTTGGATCACACTATTCTCACCTTATACTTACCAATGTTTGGATCACATTATTTTCACCTTATACTTACCAATGTTTGGATCACACTATTCTCACCTTATACTTACCAATGTTTGGATCACATTATTTTCACCTTATACTTACCAATGTTTGGATCACATTATTCTCACCTTATACTTACCAATGTTTGGATCACACTATTCTCACCTTATACTTACCAATGTTTGGATCACATTATTCTCACCATATACTTACCAATGTTTGGATCACACTATTTTCACCTTATACTTACCAATGTTTGGATCACATTATTCTCACCTTATACTTACCAATGTTTGGATCACATTATTCTCACCTTATACTTACCAATGTTTGGATCACATTATTTTCACCTTATACTTACCAATGTTTGGATCACACTATTATCACCTTATACTTACCAATGTTTGGATCACACTATTCTCACCTTATACTTACCAATGTTTGGATCACACTATTATCACCTTATACTTACCAATGTTTGGATCATATTATTCTCACCTTATACTTACCAATGTTTGGATCACATTATTCTCACCTTATACTTACCAATGTTTGGATCACATTATTTTCACCTTATACTTACCAATGTTTGGATCACACTACTATCACCTTATACTTACCAATGTTTGGATCACATTATTCTCACCTTATACTTACCAATGTTTAGATCACACTATAATCACTTTATACTTACCAATGTTTGGATCACATTATTTTCACCTTATACTTACCAATGTTTGGATCACACTATTATCACCTTATACTTACCAATGTTTGGATCATATTCATACGGTCTTTTCTCATGTTCTCGGTAAATTTATGAACATCTATTGTTGTGTGAGCCTTCATCCAGCACTGTAATGCATCCAGTGCAATGTATGTCCCGGTTCGCCCTATACCAGCACTGTGAGGAAGTTGAAGAAAACAGGGATTATATTAATTTGTATTAAACATAAACAATCATTTGGAGATTTCAAGGGCAAACTGTGAACAGACACAGAGCTTGAAAAGTCATGACTATGTTTTAGGGCGAAAGTCTACTTATTTGTCAAGAAAAGTTTAATTCATTTTATAAGTCGCATTTACTCCTATTTGCACATCACAGAGCTAAACTGTACTCCTGAAATGACATCAAATAAATGCCTTATTTACTGCCTTTAAATTAAATGAGAACTTCAATGACACCCGAGTGTACTAACATAGATGGGACACCGAGAAGCCTGCTGTCTACAGTGACACATTACATGTCAAGTGTACATGACTCACAGTGGATCATGACAGGTTTAGTGTGCATTCTGACCCACACTGGATCATAACAGGTTTAGTGTACATTCTGTCCCATAGTGGATCATGACTGGTTTAGTGTACATTCTGTCTCACAATGGATCACGACAGGTTCAGTGTACATTCTGTTCCACAGTGGATCACGACAGGTTCAGTGTACATTCTGTCCCACAGTGGATCATGACAGGTTCTGTGTACATTCTGCCCCAAAATGGATTATGACAGGTTCAGTGTACATTCTCACCCACAATGGATCACGACAGGTTCAGTGTACATTCTGTCCCACAGTGGATCACGACAGGTTCAGTGTACATTCTGTCTCACAGTGGATCACGACAGGTTCAGTGTACATTTTGACCCACAATGGATCATGACAGGTTCAGTGTTCATTCTCTCCCACAATGGATCACGACAGGTTCAGTGTACATTCTGCCCCACAATGGATCACGACAGGTTCAGTGTACATTCTGTCCCATAGTGGATCATGACAGGTTCTGTGTACATTTAGTCTCACAATGGATAACGACAGGTTTAGTGTACATTCTGTCCCATAGTGGATCATGACTGGTTTAGTGTACATTCTGTCCCACAATGGATCATGACAGGTTCAGTGTACATTCTGACCCACAATGGATCATGACAGGTTCAGTGTACATTCTGTCCCACAATGGATCACGACAGATTCAGTGTACATTTTGACCCACAATGGATCATGACAGGTTCAGTGTTCATTCTCTCCCACAATGGATCACGACAGGTTCAGTGTACATTCTGCCCCACAATGGATCACGACAGGTTTAGTGTACATTCTGTCCCATAGTGAATCATGACAGGTTCTGTGTACATTTAGTCTCACAATGGATAACGACAGGTTTAGTGTACATTCTGTCCCATAGTGGATCATGACAGGTTCTGTGTACATTTAGTCTCACAATGGATCACGACAGGTTCAGTGTACATTTTGACCCACAATGGATCATGACAGGTTCAGTGTACATTCTGACCCACAATGGATCACGACAGGTTCAGTGTACATCCTGTCCCCACAATGGATCATGACAGGTTCAGTGTACATTCTGTCTCACAGTGGATCATGACAGGTCAGTGTACATTCTGTCCCACAATGGATCACGACAGGTTCAGTGTACATTCTGTCCCACAATGGATCACGACAGGTTCAGTGTACATTCTGTCCCACAGTGGATCATGACAGGTTCAGTGTACATTCTGTCCCACAATGGATCACGACAGGTTCAGTGTACATTCTGTCCCACAATGGATCATGACAGGTTCAGTGTACATTCTGTCCCACGGTGGATCACGACAGAAACAGTGTACATTCTGTCCCACAGTGGATCATGACAGGTTCAGCGTACATTCTCACCCACAGTGGATTATGACAAGTTCTACAAATCTATTGACCGACAGTGAACACCAACTGGCCTTGTAGACGCATTGATCTACAGCTAAAAACAATAAATCCCGAGTACCTACGGACGAGAAGTAGATACCGGCAGATTCAGTGTATACGTGATGCCTTAAAGTGGACAATGGCAAGTCCAATGTTCATACTAATCTACGATCGACAGATCCTGTGTATAGCCTACAGTGAACAATAATATGACCAGATACATACTGACCTTAAGTGGACAATCGCAAGACCTGTGTACATACTGACCTACAGTGGACAATAACAGGCCCTGTATGCTTCGTTTCTGTTCTGTCGATGATATGATGGAAGAAGACAAGTTGCCAGGAATCTGGTGTTCCATGATCCGGCCAAGTGGTGAAGTGAAAATGATGAATATTTCGATGTTCATTAGACTACAATATAAAGAATGCAAAATGATTAACTGAAGGAGTATACAACAGATTTGTTGTATTTCCTATTATCCAAGTCCAAGGCCTTATACAACAACAGATTTGTTGTATTTCCTAAGTTTCCAAATTTAGAGCACTATAATCAGAGTCAAAGTACTGAGGATGTATATCTTAAACAGTGGCGTAGGAAGCAAATCAAAAGTGGGGGCCAAAAATCATGAAATATTTTTCTTGGTACTGAATGACTTCATCTACCGTTTGAAATGCAATAAAGAACTTGCTAATAGAAATTTGGAGCTTGTGTGTTAAAGAGAATATTTTTGACGAATATGTAGGTTGTCGCCATCTATGCCAACATTCTCCAGAAAAAAAATCAGGTTAACAAAGTGGGAGGGGGGCGCCCCACCCCCTTAGGTCTCCCTCGGTCGCTACGCCTATATAAAAAGAGATACATATTCACTTTTTATTAAAAAAGATGGAATTATCTTCATAACATCTGCGTCCGATATAAATATAATTTTTTTTAAAGTTTACTTGTGTATTTTGAATCTGAATGAGTCTCGTGGTAAATGCGCCATAACATTTCTCTTCCTTTAGAGTCAGTCTGTAAGGTTTGATGTCCATATGCTTTCTGGTATCGCTAGGCCAGTACCTCTCACACTTCCGCTGTTAAAATGTAAAAGTTAGTAGTCAACAATGACGTTCACATAAGGCAGTTAACAACAGTAATCAACAATGACGTTCATATAACACCATTAACCATGGTAGTCAACAATGACGTTCACATAACACCATCAACCATAGTAGTCAACAATGACGTTTACAATAACACCATCAACCAGAGTAGTCAACAATGACGTTTACATAAGACCATTAACCATAGTAGTCAACAATGACGTTCATATAACACCATTAACCATAGTAGTCAATAATGACATTCACATAATACCATCAACCATAACAGTCAACAAAGACGTTTACATAAAACCATTAACCATAGTATCCAACAATGACGTTTACATAAGACCATTAACCAGAGTAGTCAACAATGACGTTCACATAACACCATCAACCATAGTCAACAATGATGTTTACATAGACCATTAACCATAGTAGTCAACAATGACGTTCACATAAGACGATGAACCATAGTAGTCAACAATGACGTTCACATAAGACGATGAACCATAGTAGTCAACAATGACGTTCACATAAGAGAATTAACAATAGTAGTCAGCAGTGAACTTCACATAAGGCCATTAACCATAGTAGTCAACAATGACGTTCACATAAGACCATTAACCATAGTAGTCAACAATGACGTTCACGTAAGGCCATTAACCATAGTAGTCAACAATGACGTTCACATAAGACCATTAACCATAGTAGTCAACAGTGAACTTCACATAACACCATTAACCATACTAGTCAACAACGACGTTTACGTAAGACAATTAACCATAGTAGTCAACAATGACGTTCTCATAACACCATCAATCACAGTAGTCTACAATGACGTCTACATAACACCATTAACCAAAGTATTCAACAATGACATTGGCATAACACCATTAACCATAGTAGTCAACCAACAATGGCCTTCACATAAGACAATTAACCATAGAAGTCAACAATGACCTTCACATAATACCATCAAAAATAGTAGTCAACAATGACGTTTACATAAGACCATTAACCATAGTAGTCAACAATGACGTTCAAATAACACCATTATCTATTGTGGTGAACAATGACGTTCACATAAGACAATTAACCATAGTAGTCAACAATGACCTTATAATTAATATTATTATTATTAATTATAATATTATTATAATACGTTTGCCTTCATTGGTACCTTTCTGTATATATAATTCCCCAACCAGTATTCATATTTTGAACTACACAATATCTCAATCTGTATCTATACCTTTTACTATATACAATACACCTTCCTCTATTTATACATTTTACTATATGCAATACACCTTCCTGTATTTATACATTTTACTATATGCAATACACCTTCCTCTATTTATACATTTTACTATATGCAATACATCTTCCTCTATTTATACATTTTACTATATACACCATCCTGTATTTATACATTTTACTTTATACAATACACCTTCCTCTATTTATACATTTTACTATATACAATAAACCTTCCTGTATTTATACATTTTACTATATGCAATACACCATCCTGTATTTATACATTTTACTATATACAATACACCATCCTGTATTTATACATTTTACTATATGCAATACACCTTCCTGTATTTATACATTTTACTATATACAATACACCATCCTGTATTTATACATTTTACTATATGCAATACACCTTCCTGTATTTATACATTTTACTATATACAATACACCATCCTGTATTCATACATTTTACTATATACAATACACCTCCCTGTATATATACATTTCCGACTTAACAATACACCTACCTCTACTAATACCTTTCACTACATACAATACCCTTACATGTGTTCATACATTTTACTATGTATTATAGGCTTACCTTTATCCCTCTCACTATGTACAACATGCCTACCTGTATCCATTTTTGTTTTCATTATCTACAACACGCCTTTCGCTATCTATACTTTTCACTATCTACAACACGCCTACCTGTATCCTTATTTTTCACTATGTACAACACGCCTACCTGTATCCACACTTTTCACTATGTACAATACGCCTACCTGTAACTATACTTTTTAATATCTACAACACGCCTACCTGTATCCATACTTTTCACTATGTACGACACGCCTACCTCTATCTATACTTTTCACTATCTACAACACGCCTACCTTTATCCTTACTCTTCACTATCTACAACACGCCTACCTGTATCTATACTTTTCACTATGTACAATACGCCTACCTGTATCCATACTTTTCACTATCTACAACACGCCTACCTGTATCCATACTTTTCACTATCTACAACACGCCTACCTGTATCCATACTTTTCACTATACATCATACACTAACCTGAATCCATACTTTTCACAATCTATCATACGCTTACCTGTATCCATACTATTCACAATCTATCATACGCCTACCTGTATTCAAATTGCATCATACATCTTAATATTTCATATTCAGTATAAGATAATTTATAATTGTCATGTAAGTTTTATAAGAATGAAAGAAAGGAAAGGAGACATCTGACTAAGCTGCATGAGTTTAGTCGCCACTGAAATGCAGATAATAAAAGAATAAGCACACAAAAAGATATTACAAAAATAAGCACACAAAAAATATACAAAAAAAAATTGCAGTTGTGGCACCGACTTAGGTCGATGAACTGAAATGCCAATCAACACTAAACTGGTGTGGTAATCCAGTTTACGGATGTTCTTGTGTAAGCACGCAGGGCTCTGGGTACTTACATTGTCGTCGTCACGTCTTGTATCTGTTCCTACAAGGTCGTCGTCACGTCTTCTAGCTGTTTCTACAAGGTCGTTGTCACTTCTTGTACCTGTTTCTACAAGATCTTGGTCATGTCATCTACCTGTTCTTACAAGGTCGTCGTCACGTCTTCTATCTGTTCTTACAATGGCGTCGTCACGTCTTCTACTTGTTCCTACAAGGTCGTCGTCACGTCTTCTACCTGTTTCTACAAGGTCATGGTCACGTATTTCTACCTGCTTCTACAAGGTTGTCGTCACGTCTTCTACCTGTTCTTACAATGTCGTCGTCACGTCTTCTATCTGTTCATACAAGGTCGTCGTCACGTCTTCTATCTGTTCCTACAAAGTCGTCGTCACGTCTTCTATCTGTTCTTACAATGTCGTCGTCACATCTTCTACTTGTTCCTACAAGGTCGTCGTCACGTCTTTTGTCTGTTCCTACAAGGTCGTCGTCACGTCTACTACCTGTTCTTACAAGGTCGTCGTCACGTTTTATACCTGTTCTTACAGGGTCGTCGTCACGTCTTTTACCTGTTCTTACAATGTCGTCGTCACGTCTTCTACCTGTTTCTACAAGGTCGTCGTCACGTCTTCTGCCTGTTCCTACAAGTTCCTCGTCACGTCTTCTACCTTTTCCTACAAAGTCGTCGTCACGTCTTCTACCTGTTTTACAATGTCGTTGTCACGTCTTCTACATGTTCCTACAGGGTCGTCGTCACGTCTTCTATCTGTTTCTACAAGGTCGTCGTCACGTCTTCTACATGTTCCTATAAGGTCGTTGTCCAGTCTCCTACCTGTTCCTACAAAGCCATTGTCAGGTCTTCTATTTGTTCCTACAAGGTGTTCGTCACGTCTTCTACCTGTTCTTACAAGGTCGTCGTCACGTCTTCTACCTGTTCCTACAAGGTCGTCGTCACGTCTTTTACCTGTTCTTACAATGTCTTCGTCGCGTCTTCTACCTGTTCCTACAAGGTCGTCGTCACGTCTTCTACCTGTTCCTACAAAGTCGTCGTCACGTCTTCTACCTGTTCTTACAAGGTCGTCGTCACGTCTTCTACCTGTTTCTACAAGGTCGTCGTCACGTCTTCTACATGTTCCTATAAGGTTGTTGTCAGGTCTTTTACCTGTTCCTACAAAGCCGTTGTCAGGTCTTCCACTTGTTTCTACAAGGTCATTGTCACTTCTTCTATTTCTTCCTACAAAGCCATTGTCAGGTCCTCTATTTGTTTCTACAAGGTCGTCGTCACATTTTTGCCTGTTCCTACAAGGTCGTCGTCATGTCTTCTACCTGTTCACATTAGGTATCATACACATCTATAGTTCTACATTATTCGCGGCTCTATGTATATATAGTGATTTGAACTCACAGTATTTTGTATATTAAGTTGTTGGAAGACAAAATGGAAAATCAAACCCAAAATGTCTCAGAATTCCATTTGCATATGCTGTATATATATATATATATATATATATATATATATATATATATATATATATATATATATATATATATATATATATATATATATATATATATATATATATATATATATATATATATATATATATTGGCATTACAAGCGTCTATCAATGATAAACAAGCATTCTGATATATTTGCTGAAGTAATATATATCCTCTACTCGTCCCGCTTAAACTACTTAGTTCTGACCTAAATATCAAAAGGGGTCTTAACCTTTTCATCTTTTCATAACAAATGATCAATTCAAAATTAGATAGAATCTGAGGTGTGGTATCCAGAAACCAATTTTCGCCACACTGTTAATCAAATACTGCGACCTTGACTTTGACCTAAAATCAATAAACATATTTGTCACTTCGTGATTGAGCACATATCAAGATCTGAATCGGACGTATAGTACCGAGACATTTTTCAGGAGCTAAGGTTAAGCCATATTTTCACTCTACTCAGACGTTATGACTTTTGACATCAAAATTACTAGACGTCGTCGTATTTTCTAGATATCGGATTTAAGAATTATTACTATCGAATATTTGCATTATCTTTTTAAATGAAGAACATTGTCTATTCATATTGAAAATATTGTTAAATAAGCAAAATCTATAGACAAATGACAACCAGACTGAATAATAATTATTCTAAAGTTATTTTGAAATGGTTGATCTATTTCAGATACCGCTATCTAATATCAAGCATGCACATGCAATATTTCACATGCTTCATATTTACCTTTCCCAATTCTATGATATTTGCCAGCATAACAATCTTTCCCGAGTTCTTTTCCCAAGCCATTTGCCAGAAATCGGCTACGGTATTCGATTTAGGACCTGACATCATACATTATCAAATATATATATATAGCATACTAGTATATCGTAGTAACTTGTAATGCTTCTCTTTACAATATTTATCCATTACATACTACACACTACTTGTTCGGTGACACATTGTGATATTAACTCTAGTTACTCATCTGATCGACCATCCATACAACAGATAAAAGATCCTGGGTTCGAATTCATTCTGATCATCAAACTACAGTCTTGTCTGGATTGAATTCAGTCTGATTATCAGGATACAATCTTGCCTGGATTGAATTCAGTCTGATTATCAGGATACAATCTTGCCTGGATTGAATTCAGTCTGATCATCAGGCTACAGTCTTGCCTGGATTGAATTTAGTCTGATTATCAGGCTACAATCTTGTCTGGATTGAATTCAGTCTGATCATCAGGTTACAATCTTGCCTGGATTGAATTCAGTACAATTATCAGGCTACAATCATGCCTGGATTGAATTCAGTACAGTTTTATCAGGCTACAATCTTGCCTGGATTGAATTCAGTCTGATTATCAGGCTACAATCCTTCCTGGATTGAATTCAGTCTGATTATCAGGCTACAATCTTGCTAGGGTTGAATTCAGTCTGATCATCAGGCTACAATCTTGCCTGGATTGAATTCAGTACAGTTATCAGGCTACAATCATGCCTGGGTTGAATTCAGTCTGATCATCAGGCTACAATCTTGCCTGGATTGAATTCAGTCTGATCATCAGGCTACAATCCTTCCTGGATTGAATTCAGTCTTATTATCCAACTACAATCTCGCTTCGATTGCAGTTTCTCGCAAATTCTGAGCTTTGTTTTAGCACTATAGAGAGTAGAATATAAAATAAATTATGAAATATGCTCAAACATATATATTTATTCAGGTGTTCGGGTTCGGAAATATTACTTCAAATTGTTGTTAAATACTGCTTTATTCGCTCGTACTATTCATTACAGTATTATTATCATGTTTACTTACCTTGTGTTGCGATGTACATCTCTGGTTTCTCCACACTCTAAAATCAACAACAGTAAATCATATCCAGCATTAAGTTTTGGTTGTAATGTGTTTGGTAGATGAAAGGTTGTCGTTGTATTCGAAATTACTGAATTTTATAGAAATACAAAAGTATTATGCGTTAATCTATAATGGCGATGGCATTCTGAAACCTTACAACGTTGTCACGGAATCTTACATCTTATACGTACTACAAACTACGATGATGATGATGATGAGACAGCAAATAAGTGGTTTATATATCAAACAACAAAATTAGTGGTAAATATGATGAAATGGCATGCTAGTGGTATGAATAACAAACAGCACACTAGAGGTATATGTAACAAACAGGAAATTATTGATATGCAAATAAACAATAAAGTACACACTAGCGGTATATACAATAAACAGCACACTACCTGTATATATAATAAGCAACATACTAGCGGTGTATATGATAAACAGCACACTAGCGGTATATATAATAAACAGTACACTAGCAGTGTATATGATAAACAGCACACTAGCGGTATATATAATAAAAAGCACACTAGCGGTATATATAATAAACAGCACACTAGCGGTATATAATACACTACACACTAGCGGTATATATAATAAACTGCACACTAGAGGTATATGTAATAAACAGGAAATTATTGATATGCAAATAAACAATAAAGTACACACTAGCGGTATATACAATAAACAGCACACTACCTGTATATATAATAAGCAACATACTAGCGGTATATATAAACTGCACACTAGCGGTATATATAATAAACAGTACACTAGCAGTGTATATGATAAACAGCACACTAGCGGTATATATAATAAACAGCACACTAGCGGTATATATAATAAACAGCACACTAGCGGTATATAATACACTACACACTAGCGGTATATATAATAAACTGCACACTAGCGGTATATATAATAAACTACACACTAGCGGTATATATAATAAACAGCACACTAGCGGTATATATATATAAAAAAACAGCACACTAGCGGTGTATATTATAAACACCACACTGGCAGTATATATAATAAACAACACACTAGCGGTGTATATGATAAACAGCACACTAGCGGTATATATAAACAGCACACTAGCGGTATATATAATAAACAGCACACTCGCGGTGTATAAGATAAACAGCACACTAGCGGTATATATAATAAACAGCACACTAGCAGTATATATAATAAACAACACACTAGCGGTATATATAATAAACAGCACACTAGCGGTATATATAATACACTACACACTAGCGGTATATATAATAAACAGCACACTAGCGGTATATATAATAAACTACACACTAGCGGTATATATAATAAACAGCACACTAGTGGTATATATAAATAAAACAGCACACTAGCGGTGTATATTATAAACACCACACTGGCAGTATATATAATACACTACACACTAGCGGTGTATATAATAAACAGCACACTAGCGGTGTATATAATAAACAGCACACTAGCGGTATATATAATAAATAGCACACTAGCGGTATATATACTAAACAGCACACTAGCGGTATATATAATACACAGCACACTAGCGGTGTATATGATAAACAGCACACTAGCGGCATATATAATACACTACACACTAGCGGTGTATATAATAAACAGCACACTAGCGGTATATATAAACAGCACACTAGCGGTATATATAATAAACAGCACACTAGCGGTGTATAAGATAAACAGCACACTAGCGGTATATATAATAAACAGCACACTAGCGGTATATATAATAAACAGCACACTAGCGGTATATATAATACACTACACACTAGCGGTATATATAATAAACAGCACACTAGCGGTATATATAATAAACAACACACTAGCGGTATATATAATAAACAGCACACTAGCGGTATATATAATACACTACACACTAGCGGTATATATAATAAACAGCACACTAGCGGTATATATAATAAACTACACACTAGCGGTATATATAATAAACAGCACACTAGTGGTATATATAAAAAAACAGCACACTAGCGGTGTATATTATAAACACCACACTGGCAGTATATATAATACACTACACACTAGCGGTGTATATAATAAACAGCATACTAGCGGTGTATATAATAAACAGCACACTAGCGGTATATATAATAAATAGCACACTAGCGGTATATATACTACACTACACACTAGAGGTATATATAATACACAGCACACTAGCGGTGTATATAATAAACAGCACACTAGCGGTATATATAATACACTACACACTAGCGGTGTATATAATAAACAGCACACTAGCGGTGTATATAATAAACAGCACACTAGCGGTATATATAATAAATAGCACACTAGCGGTATATATATAATAAACAGCACACTAGCGGTATATATAATAAACAACACGCTAGCGGTATATATAATACACATCACCCTAGCGGTATATATAATAAACAGCACACTAGCGGTATATATAATAAAAAGGAAATTACGATAAACAGCACACTAGCGGTATATATAATAAACAGCACACTAGTGGTATATATAATAAACAGCACACTAGAGGTATATATAATAAACAGCACACTAGAGGTATATATAATAAGCAGAAAATTAGTGATATATGTAATAAACGGTACATTAGTAGCAATCATAACAAACAGCATGTTAGCGGTATAGAACAAAGCATAAAGACATCTGATTCAAGCTTATGACAAAAGTCATCACAGACAAAAAGAAAAAAAAGAAAAGAATCAAAAAAGACCAAAAGACGTCACAAAATATTTCAGTTGTAATTGAAGTAACGTTAGTTACTCAAATGATGTAGTCAACCGTTTGACGGGCCCACCGTCCCATTCACAACAACGGCAGAAGAATTAGAATTAAAGAACATACATTTTAAAATATATAAATTATACTCCATAAATACAAATCAAAGACCGACAAACTACCCAGTTTGAGACGTCTTAAAATATACACGATAAATGTGTAACGGATACAAATTACTATATTAAATATAAAAGTGACGTTAATTTGAGCCTACCGTGCTCTGCTCTTCTGAAAGCGAGCTTAGATCCTCGTTCCATCAAAGTCTTGACTAACAGTCAGAGGATCAGAGGAGACAAGGTACAGGACCATATCTCCTCTGAGGAAGCTTAGACAAAGCTCGTCATAGAATCCCTACTGCCCTAGTAGTCAGAGTGCAACGCTCCAGAAAAAGTATGTAAAGGGCTGTAGAGTGGTACACTACAAGACGTATTGTGTTACAGATATTTGCAGTGGTGAAGGCGTTTGACTATTTTGAAACTTGGTGCGATGAAGTCACCGGAGCTTTTGTCTATTATATATGTCAGAGCATGCTAGTGATGTATATAATTTACAGTACAATAGTAACATATATAATAGGCAGACATTAGTTGCATACATAGCAAACAGCATGATGGTGGTCTATATGATAAATACCCTGCTGGTAATTTACACAATAAATAACACACAAGTGGTATATATAATGAACAGCTTGCTGGTAGTTTTCATAATAGATAGCTAGTATATAAGAGGTACATTGTATATATAATAAACGGAATGCTAGTTGTAAATAAGATTTGATTTCAAAATAAGTATGCTGCATACCAGATAATAAAATTATTATCATCAATTTAATAAGTTTGACACTTATCACATGTACGAGGTATGATCAATAAGTTCTCGGCCCGATATACTTTGATACAAATACTAAGTATAAAGTCCCAATCAATATTCAATCATATTGAACATTTATGGTAGAGAGAGTGGTGTTTCAAAACTTATTACGCACGCCTACGGACTTCGCTGTTAAAAGTTGAAGGGTAGGTCAAACCGCCAAAAATGAGAAATTGAGGTTAGAGCAGTGATTATGTATTAATGTAAGAAGGGGATGACTTCTAATGGAATTCATGCGGATTTTGGGCTGCAGAATTTAGAAGAGGAAGACAAAGCGTTGAAGACGATGCACGGTTTGAAGTGTCATGAAGGCTATCACAGCTGAAAACGCTGATAGTGAACACACTCCTGTCATGTGTGATAAAAGGCGAAACCTCTGAGATATAACCAGAGATATTATCAAAACCTCTGAGATATAGCCAGAGATGTTATCAAAACCTCTGAGATATGCCAGAGATGTTATCAAAACCTCTGAGATATAGCCAGAGATATTATCAAAACCTCTGAGATATAGCCAGAGATGTTATCAAAACCTCTGAGATGTAGCCGGAAATGTTATCAAAACCTCTGAGATATAGCCAGAGATGTTATCAAAACCTCTGAGATGTAGCCAGAGATTTTATCAAAACCTCTGAGATACAGCCAGAGATGTTATCAAAACCTCTAAGATGTAGCCAGAGATTTTATCAAAACCTCTGAGATATAGCCAGAGATGTTATCAAAACCTCTGATATATAGCCAGAGATGTTATCAAAACCTCTGAGATATAGCCAGAGATGTTATCAAAACCTCTGAGATGTAGCCAGAGATGTTATCAAACCTCTGAGATACAGCCAGAGATGTTATCAAAACCTCTGAGATATAGCCAGAGATGTTATCAAAACCTCTGAGATACAGCCAGAGATGTTATCAAAACCTCTGAGATGTAGCCAGAGATGTTATCAAAACCTCTGAGATATAGCCAGAGATGTTATCAAAACCTCTGAGATGTAGCCAGAGATGTTATTAAAACCTCTGAGATATAGCCAGAGATGTTATCAAAACCTCTGAGATGTAGCCAGAGATGTTATCAAAACCTCTGAGATATAGCCAGAGATGTTATCAAAACCTCTGATATATAGCCAGAGATGTTATCAAAACCTCTGAGATATAGCCAGAGATGTTATCAAAACCTCTGAGATATAGCCAGAGAGATGTTATCAAAAGTTATCGGGATGTTCATTCAATTTAATCGAGATCTTAGACATGTCCAAGGCCTAGGCTTGATTGGTTCCAAAGATGTTGACTGGAGATCAACAGAGAAACAGGTATGAAGTATCTTTGTAGCTCAGTTTTACCATTTTGATCCTGAATATAAGAAACAAAGCATGGAATGAATTCACCACTGCGCACCCTCTCCTGTAATATTCTAGAGAGTTCCTCATCAGGGAAGGTCATGGCCTTTTTTCCTTTTTGAAATAAACATAATTGATTTTCTTAAGAAAGACAGCGCGATGAATTGTGCATATTATGCAGTGAGTTAAAGACTGCGTCAGGAGACTGTGAGAAAGAGAAGAGGAAAACTAACCAAAGACCATCTGCTCCTACAGGATAATGCACCCGCTCACACCAAGTAGCAATGACGGCTTCAACGGAATTCAGCATCGGAATTCTTCTTCATCCTTCATATTCTCCTGATTCAGCCCCATCTGACTTACATCTGCCCCCAAAACTAAAATCTTGTCTACGTGGTAAGAATTTTGGAAGAAATTAGGGAGTCGTGGACGTTGTATATGAGTACCTAGGGGACCAGAATGAAACATTCTATTTTGAAGGGATTAAGAAATTGGAATCGAGATGTAATGCATTGAGATGAAGGGAGATTATATTGAAAACAATGACAATTCTTTCAGTCTTGGGTATTCCTAAGTACATGGGGGCCGAAAATTTCTTGGCCATACCTCGTTTGATCACAGAAAATAACTTACACTGATGAAGTTGGCATTTATGTACACAGAAGTGGACAACTTGACCAATGAATGATCATCTGTAAATAGAACGGGAAACATGAAAAATGTGATATGGTCAAAACGGAAAGATATAGAAGAAGCTGACAAAGCTGGGCTGACCTAGCTAGCAAATGTGGATTTCACTTACAGATTTTGTTATTTTCGTTTTTGTTATTTTTGTTTCCAATTAGCAAAGGCCAAGTGGCCGAAAATTTGGGATACTGAGTGTTTCTTGTTACTTATTTGATTCATTCTTCCCTTCGTAAGACTTCCTATCGATTCTTGAGAAATTTGTTGAAAGCGACGCAAAACCTAACAAATCTATTATACATGGTAAGTGTCTCTGTGGTACGCAGTTAGCGTCTCTATGATACATGGTAAGTGTCTCTTTGATACGTAGTTAGCGTCTCTATGATACATGGTAAGTGTCTCTGTGGTACGTAGTTAGGGTCTCTATGATATATGGTAAGTGTCTCTGTGATATATAGTCAGTGTCTGTTTGACACATGGTGTCTCTGTGGTACCTAGTTGTTGTCTCTATGATATATGGAAAGTGTCTCTGTGGTATGTAGTTAGCGTCTCTATGATATATGGTGAATGTCTGTGGTATGTAGATAGCGTCTCTATGATACATTGTGTCTGTGGTACATAGTTAGCGTCTCTATGATACGTGTTAAGTGTCTCTTTGGTATGTAGTTAGTGTCTCTATGATATATGGTGTCTCTGGGGTACGTAGTTAGAGTCTCTATGATACATGGTAATTGTCTCTGTGGTATGTTGTTAGCGTCTCTAAGATATATGGTGTCTCTGTGGTACGTAATTAGCGTCTCTATGATACATGGTGTCTCTGCGGTATGTTGTTAGCGTTTCTATGATATATGTTAAATGTTTCTGTTGTATGTAGTTAGCGTCTCTATATATGATACATAGTGTCTCTGTGGTATGTAGTTAGCGTCTCTATGATATATGGTAAATGTCTGTGGTATGTAGTTAGCGTCTCTATGACACGTGTTAAGTGTCTCTTTGGTATGTAGCCAACGTCTCTATGATATATGGCGTCTCTGTGGTACGTAGTTATCGTCTCTGATACGTGTTAATTGTCTCTGTGGTATGTAGTTAGTGTCTCTATATATGATAGATAGTGTCTCTTTGATTCGTAGTTAGCGTCTCTATGATATATGGCAAGTGTCTCTTTGATACATAGTTAGCTTCTCTATGATATATGGTAAGTGTCTCTGTGGCATGTAGTTATCGTCTCTATGATATATGGTGTCTCTGTGGTACGTAGTTAGCGTCTCTATGATATATGGTAAGTGTCTCTGTGGTATGTAGTTAGCGTCTCTATGATATATGGTGTCTCTGTGGTACGTAGTTAGCGTCTTTATGATACGTGTTAAGTGTCTCTGTGGTTTGTAGTTAGCGTCTCTATGATACATGGTAAGTGTCTCTGTGGTACGTAGTTAGCGTCTCTATGATATATGGCAAGTGTCTCTTTGATACATAGTTAGCGTCTCTATGATATATGGTAAGTGTCTCTGTGGTATGTAGTTAGCGTCTCTATGATATATGGTGTCTCTGTGGTACGTAGTTAGCGTCTCTATGATACATGTTAAGTGTCTCTGTGGTTTGTAGTTAGCGTCTCTATGATATATGGTAAGTGTCTCTGTGGTATGTAGTTAGCGTCTCTATGATATATGACAAGTGTCTCTTTGATACGTAGTTAGCGTCTCTATGATATATGGTAAGTGTCTTTGTTGTATGTAGTTAGTGTCTCTATGATATATGGCAAGTGTCTCTTTGATACGTAGTTGTCGTCTCTATGATACATGGTAAGTGTCTCTGTGGTACCATGTTTGCTTCTCTATGATACGTGTTAAGTGTCCCTGTGGTATGTAGTTAGTGTCTCTTTGATATATGGTAAGTGTCTCTGTGGTATGTACTTAGCGGCTCTATGATACATGGTAAGTGTCTCTTTGATATGTAGTTAGCGTCTCTATGAAAATGGTAATTGTCTCTGCGGTATGTAGTTGCAATCGGCCTCGGCCAATTGTATATTAAGAAAATAAAATTGCTTTGAGAGCGCATGTGCAAACTCCATTAGTGTGGCATGTTGAGTAATAATCTAGTACTAAGAAACAATATTAGCACAAAGTTCTGCTGTAAATATTGAGATTTCTAGAAATAAATCTTATAAAATGTTCACAATTTAAAAAAAAAAATCTGCTCACTACACAAACCAACTTCTTTCCGAATATTAACGATAACATCAGAGAGACTTTCATAAAAAGGAAAAAGGCGCGGCTACTTTCCCATTAAGGAAAAAATGAGGCGTGGCTTTATAAATTTTAGCGGGAAAATTCACAACTGTGCATAAAAAGATGGTTTCAAAACAAGAACATGTAATTCCTATTTACATAAAGCCATTTGGCTTTGTGACCAACAGCTTGAAGATTTAATGCTATTCCGATTGCAACCTAAGCTTTTTAAAAAGCTACGCTTGTTAGCGTCTCTATGATATATGGCAAGTGTCTCTGTGGTACGTAGCTAGCGTCTCTATGATACATGGTA
The DNA here is from genome assembly GCA_035048485.1 of Pteria penguin. Lineage (NCBI taxonomy): Eukaryota > Metazoa > Mollusca > Bivalvia > Pterioida > Pteriidae > Pteria > Pteria penguin. The sequence continues at coordinate 929,128 of CM068580.1, forward strand.
AGTGCCTCTGTGCCTGTGGTATGTAGTTAGCGTCTCTATGATATATGGCAAGTGTCTCTTTGATACGTAGTTAGCGTCTCTGTGATATATGGCAAGTGTCTCTTTGATACGTAGTTAGCGTCTCTATGGTATATGGTAAGTGCCTCTGTGGAACGTTGTTAGCGTCTATATACCACATGGTAAGTGCCTCTGCGGTACGTAGTTAGCGTCTCTATGATACATGGTAAGAGTCTCTGTGGTACTTAGTTGGCGTCTCTATAATATATGGGTTTGCATCGTTATAATACGCAACTGATATTTCTATGAAAAGTGGTTGGCGTCTATATGATACGTGGTTGGTTTCTCTTTGATATTTGAGTGGCATCTCTCTGATACGTGGTTGGCGTCTTTATAATACATGACTCGCTTTTGTATGATACATGAGTGGCGTCTCTGTGATACGTAATTGGCGTTTATATGGCACGTGGTTGGCTGTCTTTGATATTTGGTTGGCATTTCTATATGTGATTAACGTCTCAATGGTACAAGGTTGGCGTCCTTATAATTCAAGGCTGCCATTTATATGACACATAGCTTGCGTCTCTATTATACGTAGTATGATACATAGTTTGCGTCTTTTTGATACATGGTAGACATCTCTGTGATACGTGGGTTGGCATCTCTATGATACAAGACCGGTAATGATTTGATACATGGTTGGCATTTCTATAACTTGAGGCTGATGTCTCTATGACATAAGGTTTGTGTCTCTACGACATAAGGTTTGTGTCTCTATGACATAAGGTTTGTGTCTCTATATGACATGGTTAGCGACCTCAGTGATACGTGGCTAGTAATTCTTTGATACATGGTTGGCATTTCTATAACATGAGGTTGATGTCTCTATGACATAAGGTTTGTGTCTCTATATGACATAAGGTTTGTGTCTATATGACATGGTTAGCGACCTCAGTGATACGTGGCTGGAAATTCTTTGATACATGGTTCGCATTTCTATAATAAATGGTTGGCGTTTCTCTGCTTAATGGATGGTGCCCCTATGATATGTGGCTAGAGTCTCTATAATATGTGGGTGGCATTTGTATCATACATGATCTGCGTCTCTATGATACGTGATATGAGTAATACTTGGCGTCTTTATGGTATATGGCGTCTTTATGGTATATGGCGTCTTTATTGTATGTAGTTGGCGTCTCTATGATACGTGACTGGCATTTCTATGATACATGGTTGGCATTTTAAAATACCTGCTTAATATCCTTAGGAAACATTTTAGCGTCTCTATATTACATGGTATCGTCTTTATAATAGGTGATTGGTGTCCCTATTATTCGTGGTTACCTTTTTTAAGACACATGGTTGACGTCTCTTTGGTACATGACTGGCGTATCTGATACGTGGTTGATTTCTCTATGATACGTGATTAGCCGAGTGTATAATACGTGCTTGGTGTCTTTATGCCTAGGTTGGCATCTCTATAATACGAGACTGGTATTTCTATGATAAGTTCTTGGCGTTTCTATAATAAATTGTTGGCGTCTCTATGATAAGTAGTTAGCGTCTCTATAATAAGTTGTTGGTGTCTCTATGATAAGTACTTGGCGTCTCTGTGATAAGTTGTTGTCGTCTCTGTAATAAATTGTTGGCGTCCCCATAAGTAGTTGGCGTCTCTATCATAAGAAGATGGCGTCCCCACAAGTAGCTGGCATTTATATCATAGGTAGTTGGCGTCTCTATAATAAGTTGTTGGCGTCTCTATAAGTAGTTTGCGTGTCTATGATAAATTGTTGGTGTCTCTATGATAGGCAGTTGGCGTCTCTATAGTAGTTGGCGTCTCTATAATACATTGTTGGCGTCTGTATGATAAGTTGTTGTCGTCTCTATAATAAGTTGTTGGCGTCTCTATAAGTAGTTTGCGTGTCTATGATAAATTGTTGGTGTCTCTATGATAGGCAGTTGGCGTCTCTATAGTAGTTGGCGTCTCTATAATACATTGTTGGCGTCTGTATGATAAGTTGTTGTCGTCTCTATAATAAGTTGTTGGCGTCTCTATAAGTAGTTTGCGTGTCTATGATAAATTGTTGGTGTCTCTCTGATAGGCAGTTGGCGTCTCTATAGTAGTTGGCGTCTCTATAATACATTGTTGGCGTCTGTATGATAAGTTGTTGTCGTCTCTATAATAAGTTGTTGGCGTCTCTATAAGTAGTTTGCGTGTCTATGATAAATTGTTGGTGTCTCTCTGATAGGCAGTTGGCGTCTCTATAGTAGTTGGCGTCTCTATAAATTGTTGGTGTCTCTATGATAAGTTGTTGTCGTCCCTAGAATAAGTAGTTGGCGTTTCTATAAATTATTGGTGTCTCTTTAAGTAGTTAGCGTCTCTATGATAAGTTGCTGTCGTCTCTATGATAAGCAGTTGGCATCTCTATGATAAATTGTTGGCGTCTATGATCAGATGTGATTTAGTTGGCATTTTTCAATTGTGTTTTTTACAGTTTAAACCAAGAGGTTCCCAAAATACTCTTATTGATTGATTATTATCGTATTAAGTCAATGCACGATTATTTCACGGCATATACGGGAATAATTGCAAAGAAATTTGTACCTTTGCAAAAGAACCTTCCCCAAGCAGTGAAGGATCTTTTACGTGCCACTCCTACCGTGGCTAGAGACCTCGGTTTTAACTAAATCATCCGAAAGACAGGACACCTGTGTCCCTAACGGCTGAAGTCGAACCCAGGAGATTTCGGTCAGGAGCCGAGGACCTCATCCACTTAGCCACATCGGCTTCCAAAATACTTTTAAGAAATTTAAATACACATGCCATCAATTGATATACACATGCCATCAATAGATATACACATATCATCAATAGATATACACATGCCATCAATAGATATACACATGTCATCAATAGATATACACATGAAATCAATAGATATACACATGCCATCAATAGATATACACATATCATCAATAGATATACATTTGTTTCACAATGACGGTTATTTTTATCATGTTTATATTACATTTTTTCACAAAAAAATATTAATGATATATCAAATATTTTTAAATACATACATGGAAATGTAGTAAGGAATCTATTTTTTGGCTTATTTTCTGGCATTTTTCCTATGTCATGTGGATGCACAGCCCCTTTCGCTAATTTCTACACGAAAACATAAAAATGAATATATAGAAACTAACTCATTATAAAAGCTATAGCTGAAATCAGTTTAAATAAAGTTCAACTTATAATTTTCTTCCATGATACGTTCTCAATAATTCTCTTCAATGAAACACCACCAATAATTCTCATCTACGATATACTCCCAATAATTCTCCTCTATGATACACCACGAATAATTCTCATCTACGATACATTCCCAATAATTCTCCTCTGTGATACACCACGAATAATTCCCCTCTGTAATACACTCCCAGTAATTCCCCGCTATGATACACCACCAATAATTCTCCCCTATGATACACTCCCAATAATTCCCCTCTATGATACACCACCAATAATTCCCCTCTATAATACACCACCAATAATTCCCCTCTATGATACACCACCAATAATTCTCCCCTATGATACACCCTCAATAATTCCCCGCTATGATACACCCTCAATAATTCCCCGCTATGATACACTCCCAATAATTCTCCTCTATGATACACCACCAATAATTCTCCTCTATGATACACACTCAATAATTCCCCCCATGATACATCACCAATAATTCTCCTCTATGATACACCACCAATAATTCTCCTCTATGATACACCCTCAATAATTCCCCCATGATACACCACCAATATTTCTCCTCTATGATACACCACCAATAATTCTCCTCTATGATACACCACCAATAATCCCCCCCATGATACACCACCAATAATTCTCCTCTATGATACACCACCAATAATTCTCCTCTATGATACACCCTCAATAATTCCCCCCATGATACACCACCAATAATTCCTCCATGATACACCACCAATAATTCTCCTCTATGATACACCCTCAATAATCCCCCCATGATACACCACCAATAATTCTCCTCTGTGATACACCACCAATAATTCCCCCCATGATACACCACCAATAATTCTCCTCTATGATACACCACCAATAATTCCCCCTCTATGATACACCACCAATAATTCCCCTCTAAAATATACTCCCAATAATCCCTCTATGATACACTCCCAATAATTCCCCTCTATAATACACTCCCAATAATTCCCCGCTATGATACACCACCAATAATTCTTGTCTAAAATACACTTTCAATAATTCTCCTCTATGATACACCACCAATAATTCTCCTCTATGATACACCACCAATAATTCCCCTGTATGATACACTCCCATTAATTCCCCTCTATGATACACTACCAATAATTCTCCTCTATGACACACCACCAATAATTCCCCCTCTAAAATACACTCCCAATAATTCTCCTCTATGATACACCACCAATAATTCCCTTCTATGATACACTCCTAATAATTCCCCTCTATGATACATCACCGATAATTCTCCTCTATGATACACCACCAATAATTACCCTCTAAAATACACCACCAATAATTACCCTCTATGATACATCACCGATAATTCTCCTCTATGATACACCACCAATAATTACCCTCTATGATACACCACCAATAATTACCCTCTAAAATACACTCCCAACAATTCCCCTCTATGATACACTCCCAATAATCCCAATATGATACACCACCAATAATTCCCCTCTATGATATACTCCCAATAATTCCCCTCTATGATATACTCCCAATAATTCCCCTCTATGATACACTCCCAATAATTCCCCTCTATGATAGACCGCCAATACAATAACTCTCCTCAATAATACACTACCAATAATTCTCCATATATGATACACCATAAATACAATTATTCCCCTCTTTAATACACTCCCAATAATTCCCCCTCTTTGTTACACAAGTAACTACATATATTTTAATATCTTAAACATTTCTTCATTTTTCTGAGTAAAACTTGTATATCATAATGAACTTTCCTCAAACTCATTTCATTTCATATAATCCATCATAAGTCATCAATACATACGGAGAATTCCAAGGCGAACATCTCTTCTTGTTTTTTCTCTTGAATTATCATTCCTAGGTCTGACACAATCATCTCAGTTTTATGTAGTTTAGACACTACAGCTGAAGTGTTCGAGTACATAACTTCCTCGTTTGCCTCATCTTCGTCATCGTCGACCATCTCGCGAGACAAGTCACTTGCAGTATTTTTTGCTCCACCGTTCTCTTCCGTAACCAGATTGCTCATTAAATTTACAGCTTTACCTAAATATATCACTTCATATTAAAAACTTTATTTTGTTTACTTGTTGTTGTTAAGATATTACTTTGGCTAAAATGAGTTTTCATATAACGCGAAAATCCCTCTTTTTATAAACACAAATGTCAATTTATATAGTTGTATAAAGTTATAATAAAAATGATATCACTGGTTAAACTTACGGAAAGTAATGCTGGTCATGGTTAGTAATCGATATCTAATATAGTGGTTAGTGGTCGTTATTAGATCATGAATGTAACCATTAGCTTATGGTCATATTATTTGTTATCTTATGGTTGTAGTAATCAATAGCATTTGGTTGTAGTAATCAATAGCATTTGGTTGTAGAAGTTATTAATTCATTGCTGAAGCAGTCATTAATTATCGATGTAACAGACCATATCTTATGATGTGATTGTTAGCTTTAGTTATACTTGGCATTATCTTATGATTGTAGCAGTCGTAAACGTATGGTTGTTGTAATGTGAGTATTAGCTTATGGCTGTAGTGTTCATAATATTACCGTATGGTTGCGGTATGTTAATTATTAGCAAATGTTTGCATTATTTGTAGTTGTTACTATATGGTTGCAATGCATGTTGTTAGCTTATTGTTGTAGCACATGTAGTTGTTAGCTTATTGCTGTAGCACATGTAGTTGTTAGCTTATAGTTGTGGCACTAGTAGTTGTTAGCTTACTGTTATAGCACTAGTAGTTGTTAGCTTATTGTTATAGCACATGTAGTTGTTAGCTTATTGTTATAGCACATGTAGTTGTTAGCTTATTGTTATAGCACATGTAGTTGTTAGCTTATTGCTGTAGCACATGTAGCTGTTAGCTTATTGCTGTAGCACATGTATTTGTTAGCTTATTGCTGTAGCACATGTAGCTGTTAGCTTATTGTTGTAGCACATGTAGTTGTTAGCTTATTGCTGTAGCACTAGTAGTTGTTAGCTTATTGTTATAGCACTAGTAGTTGTTAGCTTATTGCTGTAGCACATGTAGTTGATATCTAATAGTTGTAGCACTAGTACTTGTTAGCTTATTGCTGTAGCAGATGTAGTTGTTAGCTTATTGTTGTAGCACTAGTAGTTGTTAGCTTATTGCTGTAGCACATGTAGTTGTTAGCTTATTGTTGTAGCACTAGAAGCTCTAAGCTTATTGTTGTAGCACATGTAGTTGTTATCTTATAGTTGTAGCACTAGTAGATGTTAGCTTATTGTTGTAGCACATGTAGTTGATATCTTATGGTTGTAGTGCATGTTGTTAGCATATGACAGTAGTACACATAGTTGTTAGTTTATGGGTGTATTATATGTTGTTGTCAACTTATGGATGTATTATTTGTAGTTGCCTTATGGGTGTATCACATGTTGTTGTTAAGCTTTGATTGCAGTACAAGTAGTTGTTATTTAATAGTTTCATTACATGTAGTTGTTACTTATTCCTTTAGTACATGAAAGTGTTTGCTTCTGATTGAAGTGCATGTTGTTCTCTGTTAACAGTTATAGTAGTCACTAGCTTATGGTTGCAGTTTATGTAGCAGATAACTTACAGTTATAGTACATGTAGCTGTCAGCTTACAGTTATAGTACATGTAGCTGTCAACTTACAGTTGTAGTACATGTAGCTGTAAGCTAACAGTTGTAGTACATGTAGCTGTCAGCTTACAGTTATAGTACATGTAGCTGTCAGCTAACAGTTGTAGTACATGTAGCTGTCAGCTAACAGTTGTAGTACATGTAGCTGTCAGCTAACAGTTGTAGTACGTGTAGCTGTTAGCTTACAGTTGTAGTTTATGTAGTTGTTAGCTAACACATGCAGTATATACAGCCGTTAGCTTAAAGTTATAGTACATGTAGCTGTTAGCTAACAGTTGTAGTATATGTAGCTGTCAGCTAACACATGTAGTTTATGCAGCTGTCAGCTTACAGTTGTAGTACATGTAGCTGTTAGCTTACAGTTGTAGTATATGTAGCTGTTAGCTAACACATGTAGTATATGCAGCTGTCAGCTTACAGTTATAGTACATGTAGCTGTTAGCTTACAGTTGTAGTATATGTAGCTGTTAGCTTACAATCATAGTACATGCTGTTGTTAGCTTAAAGTTGTAGTACCTGTATCTTTTAGCCAACAGTTGTAGTAAATGTAGCTGTTAGCTTACAGGTATTGTATATGTAGCTGTTAGCTAACAGTTATAATACATGTTGCTGTTAGCTTACAGTATTGGTATATGTAGGTGTCAGCTTACAGTTGTAGTAAATGTAAGTATCAGCTTACAGTTGTTAGTTTAAGGCTGCAGTGTTCGTTAGCTCAAGATGGTAGATGTAGTAAGGCTGTTCTAAATATTTGTTTATGGTTGTAATTATTGTGAGCATATGGTTCATTTTGTTAGTTTACGGTTGTAGTACTTGTTAGCTCATAGATACAGTAATTGGCAGTTTATGGCTATAGAACTAGTCGTTGTTAGAAAACGGTAGTACTAATTGTTTTTGCTGTTGGTTGTAGTAAACGGAAGAAGCGGTCGTTGGTTTTTGTTTGTAGTAACCATTAATTTATGGGTGTAAAAGTTATTAATTGTTGTTTGTTGATATATGGTTATATTAGTTACTAGCTTATGACTGTAGTAATCGTTAGTATATCGTTGTATTTGACAGCTTATACTTATAGTATTCATTAGCTTCTCTCCTTGGCAAGCGAAAACGGAGTGTAGTAGTCGTCAGCTTATCACTGTAATGTTTGGTAGTTTATGGTTGTAGCAGTTTTAGCATTTAGTTGCAGTATTCGTTGGAGTTTGGTTGTAGTACTCGTTAGCTTATGGTTGTAAGAGTCGTTACCATATGGCTGTAGGAGTCGTTAGCTTATGGCTGTAGGAGTCGTTAGCTTATGGTTGTAGGAGTCGTTAGCTTATGGGTGTAGTATTCGTTAGTTTATGGTTGTAGGAGTCGTTACCATATGGCTGTAGGAGTCGTTAGCTCATGGGTGTAGTACTTGTTAGCTTATGGTTGTAGTAGTCGTTAGCTTATGGCTGAAGTACTCGTTAGCTTGTGGTTGTAGTAGTCGTTAGCTTATGGCTGAAGTACTCGTTAGCTTGTGGTTGTAGTAGTCGTTAGCTTATGGCTGTAGTACTCGTTAGCTTGTGGTTGTAGTAGTCGTTAGCTTAAAGTTGTAGTACTCGTTAGCTTATAGCTGTAGTACTCGTTAGCTTGTGGTTGTAGTAGTCGTTAGCTTAAAGTTGTAGTACTCGTTAGCATATGGCTGTAGTACTCGTTAGCTTGTGGCTGTAGTAGTTGTTAGTTTATGGTTGTAGTACTCGTTAGCTTATGGTTGTAGGAGTCGTAGCTTATGGGTGTAGGAGTCGTTAGCTTATGGCTGTAGGAGTCGTTAGCTTATGGGTGTAGTACTCGTTAGCTTATGGCTGTAGTATTCGTTAGCTTATGGTTGAAGTACTGGTTAGTTTATGGCTGTAGTAGTCGTTAGCTTATGGTTGTAGTAGTCGTTAGTATATGGTTGAAGTACTCGATAGCATATGGTTGTACCAACTTTGGCATCAGTTGTCAATGAAGATATAGTTAGTCACTGAATATTTGTAAGCATAAAGTGACAGTAGTCGAATACCTACAGTAGTGGTCGGTGAAATATGACATCTTACCGGATGTGTTGTAATCTACAGATAATGGTTCCTCTCCCTCAATCTTGTCGTGTTGTTGACCCTGTCGTCTTTATAAAGATGGGTGAAAAAGTACATGTACATAAAACTAATAATTATGAATTCGTGTCTTTCAAAAATTACATTTTAAAGGAAATTTGCTACCCATACGGTTATGAGACTTTGTACATGAAGTGTATTTTTTCTGACAAGTCTAATATACTCTTAGTTGGACCATCTCTATAACCAAAATGTATATGCATGAAGAACTACGTCATCGGATCTCGAAAATAAATTAATGCTGGAACCGGCTTGCCTAAATTGACAAATGTCAAAATGGGACCTCAGTTTTGCATGCTTACATCGACCTTAACAGGGGCATCGAATTTACCAGCAAACATCTAACATGACATTGGACCTCGGTTTTACATGCTAACATTGATATGGGACCTCGGTTTTACATGCTAACATTGATATGGGACCTCGGTTTTACAAGATTACATCGATCGTGACATGGGACCGCGGTTCTACATGCCCGTGACGTGAGGCCTTCAAGGTTTTCCGTTTCAACACTGACGTTGACACGAGACCTCAGTATTCTATACTTACATAGACCGTGACCTGAGACCTCGGGTTTCAATGCTAACATCGACCGTGACATCGGACATTAGTGTTCCATACCTGTCACGGTCCACTGACCATGACTATGCCCTCAGTTTTAGACGCTTAGTAAACCATGACTAGGATCTCAGTTTATTAAAAGCAAAGACCAACGAGTCTATACCCTACTTTGATACAACCAAGCTCCTGGCATTGTTAACATATTTACAGTAAACATGCAAGTAAATGAGATTCGTCTTACCTTCTCCACAGTATGATGACAAGAATGACCGCTGCCATGACAACCAAAGTAGCTATAATTCCCCCTATCATCCCACTACTGTCACTCTCAGGTGGAGGAGATGCCCTTACTCCTACAACATACTTCCCAAGTAAATCGTGCGTATAAAACGTCTGGTAATCGTGTGTATAAAATGTCCGATAATCGTGTGTATAAGACGCCTGATAATCCTGTGTAAAAAACGTCTGATAATCGTGTGTATAAAACGTCTGATAATTGTGTGGATAAAACGCCTGATAATCATGTGTATAAAACGTCCGATAATCGTGCGTATAAGACGCCTGATAATCCTGTGTACAAAACGTCTGATAATCGTGTGTATAAAACGTCTGATAATTGTATGGATAAAATGCCTGAAAATCATGTGTATAAAACGTCCGATAATCGTGCGTATAAGACGCCTGATAATCCTGTGTAAAAAACGTCTGATAATCGTTTGTATAAAACGTCTGATAATTGTATGGATAAAACGCCTGATAATCATGTGTATAAAACGTCCGATAATAGTGCGTATAAGACGCCTGATAATCCTGTGTAAAAACGTCTGATAATCGTGTGTATAAGACGTCTGATAATCGTGTGTATAAGACGTCTGATAGTCGTGTGTTTTAAGACGTCTGATAATCCTGTGTATAAGAAGTCTGATAATTGTGTGTATAGGACGTCTGATAATCGTGTGTATAAAACGTCTGATAATCGTGTGTATAAGACGTCTGATAATTGTGTGGATAAAACGCCTGATAATCCTGTGTATAAGACGTCTGATAACCCTGTGTATAAGACTTCTGATAATCCTGTGTATAAAACGTCTGATAATCGTATGTATAAGACGTCTGATAATCGTAGGTATAAGACGCTTAATAATCCTGTGTATAAGAAGTCTGATAATCGTGTGTATAGGACGTCTGATAATCGTGTGTATAAGACGTCTGATAATTGTGTATAAGACGTCTGATAATCGTATGTATAAGACGTCTGATAATCGTATGTATAAGACGTCTGATAATCGTATGTATAAGACGTCTGATAATCGTATGTATAAGACGTCTGATAATCGTAGGTATAAGACGTCTGATAATCGTAGGTATAAGACGCCTGAAAATCGTATGTATAAGACGCCTGATAATCGTATGTATAAGACGTCTGATAATCGTATGTATAAGACGTCTGATAATCGTATGTATAAGACGTTTGATAATCGAAACTAAACATTAATCATACAATACCTCCAATACAATAGTTATTGACAATAAAACCAATAGGCATTATGTATCATATATTCAGATTTAGTTTGGATGGGAAGCAAAAAACCTGACTTATCGTCCGTAAACAAATGATTGCAATATATTTTACCATAGGATGCAAGGAACTTTAGCTATTATCCAGAACCCAATTGTGTGACGGGTAAACTAAGCAGATAAAGCAATCATATCTGAAATACCCCCACCATGTCTGCCGTCAGCATAAAAATGTTCCACCATGCCTGATGACAGCATAGAAATGCCTCCACCATGCCTGGCGGCAGTTTAAGAATATCCCCACCATGCCAGTTGGCAGCATAGAAATGCCCCCACCATTCCTGGCGGCAGCTTAAAAATGTCCCCACCATGCCTTAAGGCAGCATAGAAATACCCCACCATGCCTGAAGGCAGCATAGAAATATCCTACCATACCTGAAGGCAGTATATAAATGTCCCCACCATGCCTTAAGGCAGCATAGAAATACCCCACCATGCCTGAAGGCAGCATAGAAATATCCTACCATACCTAACGGCAGCATATAAATGTCCCCGCCATGCCTGACGGCAGCATAGAAATACCCCACCATGCCTGAAGGCAGCATAGAAATATTCTACCATACCTGAAGGCAGTATATAAATGTCCCCACCATGCCTTAAGGCAGCATAGAAATACCCCACCATGCCTGAAGGCAGCATAGAAATATCCTACCATACCTGAAGGCAGTATATAAATGTCCCCACCATGCCTTAAGGCAGCATAGAAATACCCTACCATGCCTGAAGGCAGTATATAAGTGCCCCGCCATGCCTGACGGCAGCATAGAATTATCCCCACCATGCCCGACGGCAGCATAGAAATATCCCCACCATGCCTGACGGCAGCATAGAAATGTCCCCACCATGCCTGACGGTAGCATAGAAATATCCCCACCATTCTTGACGGCAGCATAGAAATTTCCACACCATGCATGACGGCAGCATAGAAATATCCCAACCATGCCTGACGGCAGCATAGAAATATCTCAACCATGCCTGACGGCAACATAGAAATATCCCTACCATGCCTGAAGGCAGCATAGAAATGCCCCCACCATGCCTGGCGGCAGCATATAAAGTACCCCCACCATGCCTAGCGGCAGCATAGAAACATCCCCACCATGCCTGGCGGCAGTATAAAAATGTCCCCGCCATGACTGACGGCAGCATAGAAATGTCCCCATCATGCCTGACGGCAGCATAGAAATGCCACCCCCCCCCCTCCCCCATGCCTGACGGCAGCATAGAAATATCACACATTGCCTTAAGCCATCTTATAAAATACCCTTACCAATGACGGCAGCATAGAAATATCCCACCATGCCTGACGGCAGCATAGAAATACCCTAGCCATGCCTGGCGGCAGCATAGAAATATCCCCACTATGCCTGGCGACAGCATAGAAATATCCCCACCATGCCTGACGACAGCATAGAAATACCCCAGGCATGCCTGGCGGCAGCATAGAAATACTCCACCATGCCTGGCGGCAGCATATAAAATACCAAGACTATGCCTGACGGCAGCATAGATATATCAACACCATGCCTGACGGCAGCATAGAAATGCCCCCACCATGCCTGACGGCAGCATAGAAATTCCCCCACCATGCCTGACGACAGCATAGATATACCACCACCATGCCTGACGTCAGCATAGAAATACCCCAACCATGCCTGACAGCAGCATAGAAATGCCCTAACCATGCCTGACGGCAGCATAGAAATATCCCCACCATGCCTGACGGCAGCATAGAAATGTCCCCACCATGCCTGACGGTAGCATAGAAATATCCCCACCATTCTTGACGGCAGCATAGAAATTTCCACACCATGCATGACGGCAGCATAGAAATATCCCAACCATGCCTGACGGCAGCATAGAAATATCTCAACCATGCCTGACGGCAGCATAGAAATATCCCTACCATGCCTGAAGGCAGCATAGAAATGCCCCCACCATGCCTGGCGGCAGCATAGAAACATCCCCACCATGCCTGGCGGCAGTATAAAAATGTCCCCGCCATGACTGACGGCAGCATAGAAATGTCCCCATCATGCCTGACGGCAGCATAGAAATGCCACCCCCCCCCTCCCCCATGCCTGACGGCAGCATAGAAATATCACACATTGCCTTCAGCCATCTTATAAAATACCCTTACCAATGACGGCAGCATAGAAATATCCCACCATGCCTGACGGCAGCATAGAAATACCCTAGCCATGCCTGGCGGCAGCATAGAAATATCCCCACTATGCCTGGCGACAGCATAGAAATACCCCTACCATGCCTGACGTCAGCATAGAAATACCCCAGCCATGCCTGGCGGCGGCATAGAAATACTCCACCATGCCTGGCAGCAGCATATAAAATACCCAGACCATGCCTGACGGCAGCATAGAAATATCAACACCATGCCTGACGGCAGCATAGAAATACCCCAACCATGCCTGACGGCAGCACAGAAATACCCCCACCATGCCTGACGACAGCATAGATATACCCCCACCATGCCTGACGTCAGCATAGAAATACCCCAACCATGCCTGACAGCAGCATAGAAATGCCCTAACCATGCCTGACGGCAGCATAGAAATGTCCCCCATGCCTGACGACAGCATAGCAATGCCCCCACCATGCCTGACGGCAGCATAGAAATGCCCCCACCATGCCTGACGGCAGCATATAAAATACCCACACCATGCCTGACGGTAGCATAGAACTTTCCCCACCATGCCTGGCGGCAGCATAGAAATATCCCCACCATTCCTGACGGCAGCATAGAAATTTCCCCACCATGCATGACGGCAGCATAGAAATACCCCCACCATGCCTTAAGGCAGCATAGAAATACCCTACCATGCCTGAAGGCAGCATAGAAATGCCCTCACCATGCCTGACGGCAGCATATAAAATACCCACACCATCCCTGACGGTAGCATAGAACTTTCCCCACCATGCCTGGCGGCAGCATAGAAATATCCCCACCATTCCTGACGGCAGCATAGAAATTTCCCCACCATGCATGACGGCAGCATAGAAATACCCCCACCATGCCTCAAGGCAGCATAGAAATACCCTACCATGCCTGATGGCAGCATAGAAATACCCCTACCATGCCTGACGGCAGCATAGAAATGCCCCCACCATGCCTGGCGGCAGCATATAAAATACCCCCACCATGCCAAGCAGCAGCATAGAAACATTCCCACCATGCCTGACGGCAGCATATAAATGTCCCCGCCATGCCTGACGGCAGCATAGAAATGTCCCCACCATGCCTGACGGCAGCATAGAAATGTCCCAACATGCCTGACGGCAGCATAGAAATATCCCACCATGCCTGACGGCAGCATAGAAATACCCCAGCTATGCCTGACGGCAGCATAGAAATACCCCCACCACTCCTGACTGCAGCATAGAAATACCCCTACCATGCCTGATGGCAGCATAGAAATGCCCCCACCATGCCTGGCGGCGGCATAGAAATACTCCACCATCCTTGGCGGCAGCATATAAAATACCCAGACCATGCCTGACAGCAGTATAGAAATACCCCACCATGCCTGACGGCAGCATAGAAATACCCCCTTCATGCCTGACGGCAGCATAGAAATACTCCACCATGCCTGGCGGCAGCATACCTCCATGCCTGACGGCAGCATAGAAATATCCCAATCATGCCTGACGGCAGCATAGAAATACCCCCACTATGCCTAACCACAGCATAGAAATACCCTGCCAAGACTGGCGACAGCATAAAATTACCCCGCCATGACTTACGGCAGCATAGAAATGCCTCCACCATGCCTGACGGCAGCATAGAAATAAATTTTGTCTTGACTTCAACTCAGTTAATCATTGATAGATATTTCATAATAATTCTATAGGCGCATTATTAGAAAAATAAAGTACATTATGCTATATAGCTTACCTTCTGTGCAGATTGGAGGAAACCAGTCCTTGGACCATATGTGATAGAGCTTACTTTGTGTACAGTATGGTGGATCCCAGTCTTCGGAGCATATGTGATATAGCTTACTTTGAGTACAATATGGTGGATTCCCGCCCTCGAAGCATATATGATGTAGCTAACTTTGTGTACAGTATGGTGGATCTAAATCCTCGAAACATATGTGATATAGCTTACTTTAAGTATAATATTGTGGATCCCAGCCCTCAGAGCATATGTAATATAGCTAACTTTGTGTGCAGTATGGTGGATTCCAGCCCTCAAAGCATATTTGATATAGCTTGCTTTGTGTACAGTATGGTGGACTCCAGCCCTTGGAGCATATGTGATATAGCTAATTTGAGTACAGTATGGTGGATTCCAGCCCTTCGAGCATATGTGATATAGCTTACTTTGTGTACATATGTTGGATTCCTGCCCTCAGAGCATATGTGAGATAGCTTACTTTGAGTACAGTATGGTGGACTCCAGCCCTCAGAGCATATGTGATATAGCTTTCTTTGAGTACAATATGGTTGATTCCAGGCCCCGAAGAATATGGGATGTAGCTAACTTTGTGTACAGTATGGTGGATCTCAGCCCTCGAAGCAAATGTGATATAGCTAACTTTGAGTACCATATGGTGGATACCAGCCCTCGAAGCATATGTGATGTAGCTTACTTTGTGTACAGTATGGTGGATCTCAGTCCTCAGAGCATATGTGATATAGCTAACTTTGAGTACAGTATGGTGGACTCCAGCCCTTGGACAAAATGTGATATAGCTAACTTTGAGTACAGTATGGTGGATTCCAGTCCTCGAAGCATATGTGATATAGCTTACTTTATGTACATTATGTTGGATTCCTGCCCTCAGAGCATATGTGAGATAGCTTACTTTGAGTACAGTATGGTGGACTCCAGCCCTCAGAGCATATGTGATATAGCTTTCTTTGAGTACAATACCGTGGATCCCAGGCCCCGAAGCATATGGGATGTAGCTAACTTTGTGTACAGTATGGTGGATCTCAGCCCTCGAAGCAAATGTGATATAGCTAACTTTGAGTACAGTATGGTGGACTCCAGCCCTTGGAGCATATGTGATATAGCTAAATTTGTGTACAGTATGGTGGATCCCAGCCCTCAGAGCATGTGATAAGGATAACTTTGAGTACAGTATGGTTGACTCCAGCCCTCCAAGCATATGTGATATACCTACTTTGAGTACATTATGTTGGATTCCAGTCCTCGAAGCATATGTGATATAGCTTACTTTGTGTACATTAAGTTGGATTTCTGCCCTCAGAGCATATGTGAGATAGCTTACTTTGAGTACAGTATGGTGGACTCCAGCCCTCAGAGCATATGTGATATAGCTTTCTTTGAGTACAATATGGTGGATTCCAGCCCTCGAAGCATATGGGATGTAGCTAACTTTGTGTACAGTATGGTGGATCTCAGCCCTCGAAGCATATGGGATGTAGCTAACTTTGTGTACAGTATGGTGGATCTCAGCCCTCGAAGCATATGTGATATAGCTAAATTTGAGTACAATATGGTGGATTCCAGCCCTCAAAGCATATGTGATATAGCTAACTTTGAGTACAGTATGGTGGATCCAAGCCCTCGAAACATATGTGATATAGCTTACTTTGAGTACAATACCGTGGATCCCAGCCCTCAGAGCATAAGTGAGATAGCTATATTTGAGTACAGTATGGTGGATTCCACCCCTCGAAGCATATGTGATATAGCTTAATTTTTGTACAGTATGGTGAATTCCAGCCTTCGTAGCATATGTGATATAGATAGCTTTGTGTACCGTATGGTGGATATCAGCCCTCAGAGCACATGTGATATAGCTAACACTGAGTACAGTATAGTGGACTCCAGCCCTGGGAGCATATGTGATATAGTTTACTTTGAGTACAGTATAGTGGACTCCAGCCCTTGGAGCAAATGTGATATAGCTAACTTTGTGTAAAGTATGGTGGACTCCCAGCTCTCAGAGCATATGTGATATAGCTTACTTTGTGTACAGTATTGTGGATTCCAGCCCTCAAAGCATATGTGATATAGCTTACTTTGAGTACAGTATGGTGGTCTCCTGCCCTCAGAGCATATGTGATATAGCATTCTTTGAATACAATATGGTGGATTCCAGCCCTCCGAGCATATGTGATATAGCTAACTTTGAGTACAGTATGGTGGACTTCAGCCCTTGGAGCATATGTGATATAGCTAACTTTGAGTACAGTATGGTGGATTCCAGTCCTCGAAGCATATGTGATATAGCTTACTTTGTGTACAGTATGTTGGATCCCAGCCCTCAGAGCATAAGTGAGATAGCTATATTTGAGTACAGTATGGTGGATTCCAGCCCTCGAAGCATATGTGATATAGCTTAATTTTTGTACAGTATGGTGAATTCCAGCCCTCGTAGCATATGTGATATAGCTAGCTTTGTGTACCGTATGGTGGATCTCAGCCCTCAGAGCACATGTGATATAGCTAACACTGAGTACAGTATAGTAGACTCCAGCCCTTGGAGTATATGTGATATAGCTAACTTTGTGTAAAGTATGGTGTATCCCAGCCCTCAGAGCATATGTGACATAGCTAACTTTGAGTACAGTATGGTGGACTCCAGCCCTCCGAGAATATGTGATATAGCTTACTTTGTGTAAAGTATTGTGGATTCCAGCCTTCGAAGCATATGTAATATAGCTTACTTTGAGTACAGTATGGTGGTCTCCTGCCCTCAGAGCATATGTGATATAGCATTCTTTGAATACAATATGGTGGATTCCAGCCCTCCGAGAATATGTGATATAGCTTACTTTGTGTACAGTATGGTGGACTTCAGCCCTCCGAGCATATGTGATATAGCTAACTTTGAGTACAGTATGGTGGATTCCAGTCCTCGAAGCATATGTGATATAGCTTACTTTGAGTACAGTATGGTGGATTCCTGCCCTCCGACCATATGTGATATAGCTAACTTTGTGTACAGTATGGTGTATCCCAACACTCAGAGCATATGTGACATAGCTAACTTTGAGTACAGTATGGTGGACTCCAGACCTCCGAGAATATGTGATATAGCTTACTTTGTGTACAGTATTGTGGATTCCAGCCCTCGAAGCATACATGATGTAGCTAACTTTGTGTACAGTATGGTGGATCCCAGTCTTCGGAGCATATGTGATATAGCTTACTTTAAGTACAATATGGTGGACTCCAGCCCTCAAAGAATATGTGATATAGCTAACTCTGTGTACAGTATGGTGGACACCAGACCTCGGAGCACATGTGATATAACGAACTTTGAGTACAGTATGGGGAACTCCAGCCCACGGAGCATACATGATATAGCTTACTATGTATAAAGTATGGTGGATCCCAGCCAACGGTACGTATGTGATATAGTTTACTTTGTATACAGTATGGTGGATCCCAGCCAACGGTACGTATGTGATATAGTTTACTTTGTGTGCAGTATGGTGGATCCTTACTCTCGGGCATATGTTATATATAGCTTACTTTGTGTGCAGTATGGTGGATCCTAACTCTCGGAGCAAATGTTATATATAGCTTACTTTGTGTGCAGTATGGTGGATCCTAACTCTCGGGGTATATGCTATATATAGCTTACTTTGTGTGCAGTATGGTGGATTCTAACTCTCGGGGTATATGCTATATATAGCTTACTTTGTGTGCAGTATGATGGATTCTAACTCTCGGGGTATATGCTATATATAGCTTACTTTGTGTGCAGTATGGTGGATCCTTACTCTCGGGCATATGTTATATATAGCTTACTCTGTGTGCAGTATGATGGATTCTAACTCTCGGAGCAAATGTTATATATAGCTTACTTTGTGTGCAGTATGGTGGATCCCAGCCTTCGAAGCAGCCTTCCATACATGTTCCATCTTTATAGTGACACGATCCGGTCTTACAATTCCCACAGGACTTCACACAGTTCATTCCGTATGTTCCATTGTAACACTCTGCAGGAACAGTATCAACAGGTATATATCTTAGACACATAAATATCATATAATACATATAGCTTACGTTATAATTTACTCTCATATCAAGAAGTCAGCGGTTGCTAAGTCGTAAGGACAATACAAAACATTGAAGAAAGTGGAATCATGTCCTACGAAGGAGTGAGAGTCCACATACAATAATACCTTCTTTACACTGGCTACCCTGATACCCCGCCTCGCATCCTTCTTCACAACGTCCGTCTATGTGAAAACAGGATGCGTTTTGATAGCAGTTCCCCATACATGTCTTCTCACAGTTTGTACCAAACTTTCCTGGGGCACATGCTGCAAAAGAAATCATTCATGTCTGAGTTAATACATGTACATTTTCATTATATAGATAAACACTGTGGTGAACGCTGTTTAACGTCAATAAAATAAATATTTTTTACTTAAACAAGGTTATATATGTAACTTTTATGGATACATTAGCAAAATTTTCACACTTCAAATTAATAAAGAATTATACACTAATGCATACTTGTCAGACATACTAATACATACGTGTCAGACATACTAATACACACGTACTGTCAGACATACTAATACATACGTGTCAGACATACTAATACATACGTGTCAGACATACTAATACATACGTGTCAGACATACTAATACATACGTGTCAGACATACTAATACATACGTGTCAGACATACTAATACATACGTGTCAGACATACTAACATATACGTGTCAGACATACTAATACATACGTGTCAGACATACTAATACATACGTGTCAGACATACTAATACATACGTGTCAGACATACTAATACATACGTGTCAGACATACTAATACACACGTACTGTCAGACATATTAATACATACGTGTCAGACATACTAATACATACGAGTCAGTCATACTAATACATACGTGTCAGACATGCTAATACATACATGTAAGACATACTAATACATACGTGTCAGACATAATAATACATACGAGTCAGACATACTAATACATACGTGTCAGGCATTGATCCTCTATCCACCCATCATCACATCCATTAGAACAGATCCCAGTCACGTGATGACATATGGAGTTATTTTTACAATTTCCACAACTCATTCCGCAATTTTCTCCATATTTATAGGCAGGGCATTCTACACAGTAAATAAAGAGACAACAAACAAATAAACAAGAACAAGAAACAAAGAAACAAGAACAAGAAACAAAGAAACAAAGGCAAATAAGAAACACGGCGAATATATAAAAAAAACACTGAAAATTAACACGGACACTAGCTTTATCAGCTGTAAGGTCAAACATTTTTCTACGACAGATGTACTTATAACCAAAATAACAAATGTACTTTCTAAACAAAATAACAAATATAAAAGTATAAGATATCAAGTATAACAAAATCATCACCATCATCATCATCACCATCATCACTAACATCACTGTCATTTCATAAGGAGTATCAAAAGTTATCAAAAGACATCACTTACATCGCCATAATAATATCATCATTATCATCATCATCAGAAATATCATCATCAGCAGCAGCAGCAGCATTCCACGACATTATTTCGCGGTATATCTAATTATTATTGAAAACCTCGCCAACCAATCCTGATCTTCATCTTTACATTGAGTTAAAGTGTTATCAGAATCTATATGGGGAAGAGGCTCGGTCTCAAGAAGTGTTATCAGAATCTATATGGGGAAGAAGCTCGGTCTCAAGAAGTGTTATCAGAATCTATATGGGGAAGAAGCTCGGTCTCAAGAAGTGTTATCAGAATCTATATGGGGAAGAAGCTCGGTCTCAAGAAGTGTTATCAGAATCTATATGGGGAAGAAGCTCGGTCTCAAGAAGTGTTATCAGAATCTATATGGGGAAGAAGCTCGGTCTCAAGAAGTGTTATCAGAATCTATATGGGGAAGAGGCTCGGTCTCAAGAAGTGTTATCAGAATCTATATGGGGAAGAGGCTCGGTCTCAAGAAGTGTTATCAGAATCTATATGGGGAAGAAGCTCGGTCTCAAGAAGTGTTATCAGAATCTATATGGGGAAGAGGCTCGGTCTCAAGAAGTGTTATCAGAATCTATATGGGGAAGAGGCTCGGTCTCAAGAAGTGTTATCAGAATTTATATGGGGAAGAGGCTCGGTCTCAAGAAGTGTTATCAGAATCTATATGGGGAAGAGGCTCGGTCTCAAGAAGTGTTATCAGAATCTATATGGGGAAGAAGCTCGGTCTCAAGAAGACTTAATTTGCAAAACAAAAACCAAACAAAATCAAAAATAGATGCTATATGATACTGTGCAGGCACCGTAAGTGTATCACTGAAAAGATTTTATAGAAAATCATCATAGCAATAGTCTTAACTTCAGATATATTTTTCATGGAGTCGGCAAACAAATTCCGCCCTAAATATATCGCCAAAACAAACCCGGGTCACACAATTGTCCCAACCAACCCGCTCTATCTGTCAAATGGCTGCTCCCTTCTCAGAATAAAGTATAACAGTACTGCATTGTCCATTACTCTAAATACCAATATCTCATTCCCTCATCCAGGACATTTTTTTTATTGATGACATTATGTTAAACTACCGTCCAGACACATGGGCGCTTGATATATGAGTGTATAGTTACCACCCAGACACATGGGTATTTGATATATGTGTGTATAATTACCACCAGACACACGGGGACTTGATACATGTGTGTATAGTTACCATCCAGACACAAAGGCATTTGATGTACTAGTATGTGTGTATAATTACCATCCAGACACACGGGCACTTGATATATGTGTGTATAGTTACCATCCAAACACATGGGAGCTTGATATATGAGTGTATAATTACCATCCAGACACACGTGAGCTTGATATATGTATGTATAATTACCATCCAGACACACGGGAGCTTGACATATGTATGTATAATTACCATCCAGACACACGGAAGCTTGATATATGTATGTATAATTACCATCCAGACACACAGGAGCTTGATATATGTATGTATAGTTACCATCCAGACACACGGATCTTGATATATGAGTGTATAATTACCACCAGACACGCGGGGGCTTAATATATGTGTGTATAGTTACCATCCAGACAAACGGGCACTTGATATATGTGTGTATAGTTTCCATCCAGTCACACCGGAGCTTGATATATGTGTGTATAATTACCACCAGACGCGCGGGGGCTTAATATATGTGTGTATAGTTACCATCCAGACAACGGGCACTTGATATATGTGTGTATAGTTACCATCCAGACACATGAGCAATTAATACATGTATGTATAGTTACCATCCAGACACAATAGCCTTTGATGTACTAGTATGTGTATAATTACCATCCAGACACACGAGCACTTGATATATGTGTGTATAGTTACCATCCAGAAACACGGGGGCTTGATATATGAGTGTATAGTTACCATCCAGACACACGGGGGCTTGATATATGTATGTATAGTTACCATCCAGACACCCGAGCACTTGATATCTGTGTGTATTATTACCACAAGACACGCGGGCACTTGATATATGTGTTTTAATTACCACCCAGCCACACGTGCACTTGATATATGAGTGTATAATTACCACCAAGACACACGGGTACTTGATATATGAATGCATAATTACCACCCAGACACACGTGCACTTGATATATGAGTGCATAATTACCACCCAGACACACGTGCACTTGATATATGAGTGCATAATTACCATCAGTCACACGGGCACTTGATATAAGTGTGTATACTTACCATCCAGACACATGGCCATTTGACATATGAATGTATACGTACCACCCAGACCCATGGGCGCTTGATATACTAGTATGTGTGTATAATTACCATCCAGACACATGGGCACTTGATATGGGCACTTTATGTGTGTATAATAACCACCCAGACCCATGGGCGCTTGATATACTAGTATGTGTGTATAATTACCATCCAGACACATGGGCACTTGATATGGGCACTTTATGTGTGTATAATAACCACCCAGACACACGGGGGCTTGATATACTAGTATGTGTGTATAATTACCATCCAGACACATGGGCACTTGATATGGGCACTTTATGTGTGTATAATAACCACCCAGACACACGGGGGCTTGATATACTAGTATGTGTGTATAATTACCATCCAGACACATGGGCACTTGATATGGGCACTTTATGTGTGTATAATAACCACCCAGACACACAGGGGTTTGATATACTAGTATGTGTGTATAATTACCATCCAGACACATGGGCACTTGATATGGGCACTTTATGTGTGTAGAATAACCACCCAGACACACAGGGGCTTGATATATTAGTATGTGTGTATAATTACCATCCAGACACATGGGCACTTGATATGGGCACTTTATGTGTGTATAATAACCACCCAGACACACAGGGGCTTGATATACTAGTATGTGTGTATAATTACCATCCAGACACATGGGCACTTGATATGGGCACTTTATGTGTGTATAATAACCACCCAGACACACAGGGGCTTGATATACTAGTATGTGTGTATAATTACCATCCAGACACATGGGCACTTGATATGGGCACTTTATGTGTGTATAATAACCACCCAGACACACAGGGGCTTGATATACTAGTATGTGTGTATAATTACCATCCAGACACATGGGCACTTGATATGGGCACTTTATGTGTGTAGAATAACCACCCAGACACACAGGGGCTTGATATATTAGTATGTGTGTATAATTACCATCCAGACACATGGGCACTTGATATGGGCACTTTATGTGTGTATAATAACCACCCAGACACACAGGGGCTTGATATACTAGTATGTGTGTATAATTACCATCCAGACACATGGACACTTGATATGGGCACTTTATGTGTGTATAATAACCACCCAGACACACAGGGGCTTGATATACTAGTATGTGTGTATAATTACCATCCAGACACATGGGCACTTGATATGGGCACTTTATGTGTGTATAATAACCACCCAGACACACAGGGGCTTGATATACTAGTATGTGTGTATAATTACCATCCAGACACATGGGCACTTGATATGGGCACTTTATGTGTGTATAATAACCACCCAGACACACAGGGGCTTGATATATTAGTATGTGTGTATAATTACCATCCAGACACATTGGCACTTGATATGGGCACTTTATGTGTGTATAATAACCACCCAGACACACAGGGGCTTGATATACTAGTATGTGTGTATAATTACCATCCAGACACATGGGCACTTGATATGGGCACTTTATGTGTGTATAATAACCACCCAGACACACAGGGGCTTGATATACTAGTATGTGTGTATAATTACCATCCAGACACATGGGCACTTGATATGGGCACTTTATGTGTGTATAATAACCACCCAGACACACGGGGGCTTGATATATGTATGTATAGTTACCATCCAGACACATGAGGGCTTGATATATGTATTTATAGTTACCATCCAGACACCCGGGTACTTGATACCTGTGTGTATAATTACCATCCAGACACATGGGCACTTGATATGGGCACTTTATGTGTGTATAATAACCACCCAGACACACAGGGGCTTGATATACTAGTATGTGTGTATAATTACCATCCAGACACATGGGCACTTGATATGGGCACTTTATGTGTGTATAATAACCACCCAGACACACGGGGGCTTGATATATGTATGTATAGTTACCATCCAGACACATGAGGGCTTGATATATGTATGTATAGTTACCATCCAGACACCCGGGTACTTGATACCTGTGTGTATAATTACCACCAGACACATGGGGGCTTGATATATGTGTGTATAATTACCACCCAGACATATGAGGGCTTGATATATATGTGTATAATTACCACCCAGACATATGAGGGCTTGATATATGTGTGTATAATTACCACACAGACAGGGACTTGATATAATGTGTGTATGATTACCACCCAGCGACCTGGGCGTTTGACCTTTGTGTGTATACGTACCATCCAGACACATGGGCGCTTGATAACCAGACTCGCACCCAGATGGGCAGTCCCCGGTCATTCCGTCACAGTATGTACCAGCTGAACAGTTCCCGCATTGCCTGCTACAGTTATAGCCGAACCAGCCCTCGGTACAGTCTAAAGAGAAAAGACTCAAAGCCATAATCTCTATGTTCTAATAGATAGAAAAGACGGGAAAAATGATAATGAATAATAGAATTTATTTGACGTAGTGGATGTGTCTGTATAATGTGCATCGAGATCAGCATATCACGAGCATACTATTTTTGTTTTACGACACGCTGTGCCCGTCACTGCACTGTGATAAAATTCTGTTTGAAGTGATACAGATCTACCTTGTTGTTGTTGCTGCATGCTGTCCAATTATAAAATCTGAAACCATGGTGTCTGTCTTTCACATGAAAACAGTGTACAGGAGATACAAAGAAATAAATTCACATCGGCAACAAAATTAGCATGCTCTAAAACTAAACAATGACAGAGCGGGAAAGAGGCCCGACTTACCTGTATGACACTGGCATAACCTATATAATTATATTCAGTAAAAAGGGTGGAGCTTTGAATACCTAGACATTGAATACCCCAGACTATATAATTATAAGTGCCACTGTGGCTAACATTTTCTAGCTTTCGTCTGTACAATTACTAGTGTTGACCTCACTAAATGTGGCATTGACGTCATTTCAGACCCATTTCCCACAGGATGAGCATTAACTCTTTCAAGTTACATCAGTAGGCCTACTATACATCATATATTTCCATAGTTAACATTCAAGGGAAAACATTTTTAGTTCCTGATATGTAAATTCTCGAATTCTTAATTCGGTAACATCTAGGAACTGCATTCGTGCTTTGAAAACAAGTCCTTCATTACTTTTAACTACTCTTATTCATCATGTAATTCCCATACTTTTGACACAATTGCATAGAATGTGATTTAATATTCACAGTACTCCTTCACTTTGTTTTGGCCGATCATGGATCAGTTTTATATCACTTTACGAAACAGAACTAAATTCAAAGTTTGGCTCCCTCACTTTTGAAATGCTTCCTACGGCTCTGCCTGTAACTTTGAAATGCTTCCTACGGCTCTGCCTGTAATTCTGAAATGCTTCCTACGTTCCTGCCTGTAATTTGAAAACAGATAGGAGATGCTTATGTTCTCATGAAATTTTCAGAATAAATGTACTTACTTTGATTACATGTTGATTCCATGTATCCTCTGTCACATCCTTGGGGACAAACACCATTACTATGGTTGCAAGATTGATTAAAGCAGTTTCCACATCTATGAGAACAATTAGCACCAAACCATCCACCATCGCACTCTAAAATATAGTATATCTAATGAGCAACATGTAAGAACTAGAAATTAGAACACCAACACCTCTCTCTCTCTCTCCAAAACTAAGGAAGAATGTTATAACATATTTACGATTAACAATATTCTCAAATTTCAGTTTATGATACACTGAGATAAGATCATTTAAAAGTTACAACAATGATTCTGAGTGGATCTCTGTAAGTACTATACAATGTACATAAACACTTGAATAGAAATTTTCTGCTATATCGTGATGCAACATATGAATACAGAGTAATAGAACGGACAGAATCTGCTGATTGGATCACAAGAAATGTCACAAAGATATCGGTACAGCACGTCATGTTATCCTGTACAAAGATATCTGTACCGAAAGTAACGTTATCCTGTACAAAGATAAGTGTAATGAGTTATTCCTCAGATAGTTCCGTGTAATGAGTTACCCTTTAGATAGTATCGTGTACTGACTTACACCATAGAAAGCACCTTATGAAGAGTTACTCTTAAGACAATTTCGTGTAATGAAAAAAAAAAAAAAAAAAAAAAGAACACTCTTTTGAAAGTATTGTGTACATGTAGTAATTTACTTTGTGTAATGAGCAACTCCCTCGTTAATACCTTGTAATTAGTTACTTCTTAGATTATACCGTGTAATGAATTACCCCCTAGACAGTACCGTGTAATGAGCTACCCCTAGACAGTATCGTGTAATGAGCTACCCCTAGACAGTACCGTGTAATGAGCTACTCCTTAGTTAATACCTTGTAATGAATTACTTCTTAGATTATACCGTGTAATGAATTACCCCCTAGACAGTACCCTGTAATGAATTACCCCCTAGACAGTACCGTGTAATGAATTACCCCCTAGACAGTACCGTGTAATGAATTACCCCCTAGACAGTACCGTGTAATGAATTACCCCCTAGACAGTACCGTGTAATGAGTTACTCCTTAGTTAATACCTTGTAATGAATTACTTCTTAGATTATACCCTGTAATGAATTACCGCCTAGACAGTACCGTGTGATGAATCACTCCCTAGACAGTACCGTGTAATGAGTTACTCCTTAGTTAATACCTTGTAATGAGTTACTTCTTAGATTATACCGTGTAATGAATTACTCCCTATACAGTACCGTGTAATGAGCTTCCCCTAGACAGTACCATGTAATGAGTTACTCCTTAGTTAATATCTTGAAATGAGTTACGTTGCTTCTTAGATTATACCGTGTAATAAATTACTCTTTAGAAAGCACCGTGTAATGAGATACCCCATAGTCAGTACCGTGCCATGGGTTACTTCTTATACAGGGTCGTGCATTGAATTACTCTGTAGATAGTACCGTACAATTCGCAAGTCGTGCCTTGAAATGAGTTACTCCTTAGATAATACTATTCAATGAGTTACTCTTTAGTAGAGATGCAACGATATACCGCGATATGATATATCGCGATACATGGGTCACGATACGATACACGATACGATAGGGAACTCAAACGATACGCAACCATACGCCAATGTTACTCATTATAAAATTATGTTGCAATTTCCATGATAAATAGAGATGTTTCATATTTAAAAAATTGTAAGAAAAAGACCAAATGGATATGTTTTCAGTATATTCTTTATATTGTTATATTGTATCAATTTGTACCTCATTTCTAGTATGAATTGTAATGTGTATTTCTTTTTCTCCCAAAGCTCTTTTATACATGTAGGATCTTCATGAAATCGAACAGGTACATTTCAACCCTGATTTCATGATAAGATAATGTATCACGATACGTATTGTATCGCTGTTCAAGTATCGTGATACGTATCGTATCGTGAGGAGCTGTATCGTTGCATCTCTACTCTTTAGATATTATCCTGTAATGAATTACTCATTAGATAGTGCCGTGTAATGAATTACTTTTAATACAGTACCGTGTAGTGAGTTACCCTTAATACAGTACCGTGTAGTGAGTCACTTTTAATACAGTATCGTGTAGTGAGTTACCCTTAAGATAGAACCGTGTAGTGAGTTACCCTTAAGATAGTACCGTGTAGTGAGTTACCCTTCAGATGGTGCAGTGTAATGAGCTACTCTTAACATAGTACCGCGTAATGAGTTACTCCCAAGATAATACCGTGTAATGAGTTACTCCTAAGATAATACCGTGTAATGAGTTACTTTTAAGATGGTTCCGTGTAATGGGTTACTCTTAAAACAATACAGTGTAATGAGTTACTCTTAAGATAATACCGTGTAATTTATTACTCTTAAGATGGTGCCGTGTAATGAGTTACTCTAAAGACAATACAGT
The DNA here is from genome assembly GCA_035048485.1 of Pteria penguin. Lineage (NCBI taxonomy): Eukaryota > Metazoa > Mollusca > Bivalvia > Pterioida > Pteriidae > Pteria > Pteria penguin. The sequence continues at coordinate 957,927 of CM068580.1, forward strand.
GTAATGAGTTACTCTTAAGGTAATACCGTGTAATGAGTTACTTTTAAGATGGTGCCGTGTAATGAGTTACTCCAAGTACTTGGTTCTTTGTTGTCAACGAATCTTACTACATAGGTAGATACATTTACTTTGTCACTAACTTTCAATACACATTCTTCCATTATATCCGTCCTTGCATCCTGTGCTACACGTGCCATTCACATGATGACATTGGTCCATATCTTTGCACTGTCCACATTCCTGCGAACAATTCTGGCCATAAAACCCTTGGTCACATTCTGAAACATTCAAATAATGGTTCATTTACTGAAAAAACTACCTTATCCTGATACTATTAAACATTCGTAAAGTCACCTGTATTCATCAATAGTCTTTCTGTCAAAACGATCCTTCGTATGCAGCAATCTGATACTTGTCGTTGAAAGGAGTATTACAAACGCCATAATTAAATTCCGGTAAAAATGGTTTGTCGGATATTAGCTACCTTTCCTCATTTTTAAAAATTTAGAGAAGTTCTATTCTATTTGCATTCCGCCAAACATTTAAAGCAAAGGTAAGATCAATAAACGATTTCAGGTATTGTTAATGATCTTTTTAATTATATTAGACTATGTCAATCTGAAATAAAATATTCTGATTATTCAATAGATCTTTTTCCAACTTCAAATGATATTAGGAACATACCCTTTCACAATAACTGAGGGAATGACGTTTTAACAGGAGGAAGAAATGATCATTGTTCAAGCAAAATGATGTAAGACACAATTAATATTTGATTATGACGTCAAAAGTTTTACGGTAAATGTAACCATTCTTCCCTCTAAAACATTAGTCCGGCAATTAACATGAAAGAGTCTCTTTTCATCGTGTAAAATTGAAGAAAAGCTCTTTAACCCTTCCAGTTACGCTGAAAAAAAATTGTTAAACAGGATGACGTCATATCTCGGACAAACATTAAAAGAGATATTGTGACGTCACAAATTATTTTGGCTCATACACCCTTTCACGTTAATAAACTGCGGGATTGATTCAAGAAGTGAATCCTATATATTTGGGGGAGGGGGGTTGTTTGAGGTATCAACCTAAAATTTGAACGGAAACCGCATCAGAGCGCGAATTTTTCCGTCTAAATTTTAGGTTGATACCTCAATCAACCAAAAAATATAGGATTCATTTCTTATCATTTTATTCAGCTTATATATGGAAACAAAAATTTAATAAGTGTCCAATAAATATTATTTATTATGGCACTACATTACTTTTTTATCTCTGATACATGCGACTTGATCGCGTAGTAATACAATGACAAGGTAAACAACATTTTGAAATCAATAATGGCGGCTAACACGGAATTCGAAAATTTGATCCTAGTGTCCATTCAAAAGATTAGAAGTGAAATAGAATGAACAAGTATTAAAACACGAATTAATGAAACATTCATATGAGGATGATAATCTGTTACCCAAGGTACTTATATTTCAAATGCTATTATTATTATTATTAGAAATGCAATGCATATTGATTGGTGCACGTGCGTGTCACAAGGTGGAAAGAGTAGGCTCAGGGACTTGGATCGGAGGCAGCACCTGCTCTGGTGCCCATTCTGTTTGCCTAGTCGGATATGATACAGTAGAAATTACAGTTATCAATGTTCATTGTCAAACGATCGGCTAGTAGCAGACGAGTACTGTTTTTGTTTTGTACTTGGCTACATGCATTTCTAAACAGCACTGTACTGTAGCCTTATATTTTACTTTTTAATTGAATAAGAGTAAGAATTATATTTAATACTTCATAGGTTTTGAAGTGAAGTGTGATTTCTTTTGTACTTTGAATTCGTTATATATAACGTTACAATTTTATGTAATCGATTAACAACACGGGAATCACTGTTCCATAAATAGAACGGGGTTTCACATTCCAGAGGAAAGTAGCTCTGGCAATTGTGACATATCTGCACTCAAAATTTTGTTGATGCAGAAATGAACTCAATTTTTTAACCAATCAAATTCGCCGCAAAACCATCAACACAAAGAAATGATTTTTAAAAAGTCGCATTGCCATTGTTCCCGCAAAATGACGTAAAACACGATCAATACTATATTATGACGTCAAAAAGGTTTTTTAGGTTTATATTTGCCACTTTAAAAAAAAAAAATGTCAATACCGCAGTTAACGTGAAAGGTTACATATTCCGCCAAAGCTCTTGCTAGCCACAGGAGGAATCGAACTTAACTCAATGCCTATATGTACTAAACTTCGTAAACCCTACGAGCACTCGTAAGTCACTCGTAGTGTAAATTTACGAGTAGCGTCATATGTGCGAAATTACGTAATCGTAACTTACGAGTGATTCTATTCGTAAATCTATAGTAGCACTCGTAAGTCATTCTTATCTAAAGTAATGGCGTATGAGTACAGTAGCGATTTAGTGATGCGTACTTTTCCTTAATGGCAGACCACACTTTTTGCCTCTTCTCTGCTATCAATGTGTTCGAAAATTGCTGTTAATCATTTAGTTTATTTTTGATGTTATGAATAAGAATTTCAACCTCCTCGGAAGAGAAATATTAAAAGCTTTATTAGATAAACTTATTATAAAGAATATTTTCAAAGGAAAATTCGAAGTAACACGTTAAAAAAATCAAATAGCCTACTGGAAATGTAATATATAGATCTAATTTGATATTTATTATTTTGCTTTTACTTTATGTTTTTCAGCAAGGTGGGGGAGTGCCTTGAGGAAAGTGTCATGTACATTATTATACTAGATTGACAGAAAGGAGAGGGAGGATTTTTTTCTATTTCGTCTTAATTCGTGATCCGCTTGATTTTATAGATATACATGTACGTAAGCAGTCTTACACCATTGCCTGTGATTGGCCTACGAGTTGGTAAGCCAAACATTTACACATGTTGATGAAACGGGCTCCTGAAATATCTGAAGCGTCATTCGTTACTATGAAATATATGTGCAGCGCATGCATAAAAGTACTCGTAAAGTTAAAGGTTCATGTGCCATATGTACAAAGATTCGTAGATTTACGAGCACTCGTAGAGTTTACGAGTAACTAAAAATGTTACGAACTCGTAATTCATATGTACAAAACAACTCGTAGACGTAGACATTTCGTAAAGTTACGAACTCTTAGTCTTAACTTTACGAGTACTCTTACGCATGCGCTGTACATATATTTCACAGAAACAAATGACGCTTCAGGTATTTCAGGAGCCCGTTTCATCAACATGTGTAAATGTTCAACCTACTAATTTGTATGCCAATCCCGGGCAATGGTGTAACTGTAAGGGTTTACGAAGTTTTGTACATATGGGCCCAGGAGAGACAGTAGAGACGATCCCCATGGTGGAGTACTCAAGGCAGTAGCACAGAGGGAAATGAGGACAGCTCATGATGAGTTCATAGACCAAACAGTATGTGGTGGATGCAGGGCCCATATGTACAAAACTTCGTAAACCCTACGAGTACTCGTAAGTCACTCGTAGCGTAGCGAGTGACGTCATATGTACGAAGTTACGTAAACGTAACTTACGAGTGATTCTACTCGTAAATCTACGAGTGTTATGGTAGCACTCGTAAGTCATTCTTATCTAAAATTATGGCGTAAGAGTACATTAGTGATTTAGTGATACCTACTTTTCCGTAATGACAAACCACTCTTTTTGCTTCCTCTCTGCTGTCAATGTGTTCGAAAATTGCTTTTAATCATTTAGTTTACTGTTGATGTTATGAATAAGACTTCGACTTCCTCGGAAGAAATTTTAAAAGCTTTATTAGATAGATTCATTATAAAAATATTTTCAAAAGAAAATTCGTAGTCCTAGATTATATATACACGTAACACGCAAAAAATCAAATAGCCTACTTGAAATGTAATATGTAGATCTCTCTAATTGTATTATTCTGTTTTACTTTTTTAAAATATTTTTGAGCAAGGCAAGGGGGTGCCTTAAGGAGGGTGTCTTTTGGCCAAATTTTAAATCATAAGTCTGTTTTAGAGAAAATACCTCCATATTTCAAAAACAAAGATCCGCCATGTATTTCCTATAGCTACACGCCATCAGTTGCATCCAAAATTTATAATTACAAAGGGTTTCTACAGTGTCTTGATCTTAGCAACTCTGCATGCCATCCTCAACCGTGTGCATGTTCCTCATCTAATTTCGTATATTCTCCTTGTGGCCATGTCATTACTGGTGATCTCGATATTGTTAAAAACACTAAATTAAGAGAACTTTTATTTAAACGTCCAAAATATAGAGAACCCAGATCATTCACATGGAGCCAAAATTTTCAGAATATTATGAACTGCTGCGAGGAATATGCCACACGATGGGCAAAAAGAGAGGAAGTACAAGTCGACACTCTTTCGGAATGGATAAAATCTATTGCAGTACTGCTGAGATCAAAAATTAAAAAATTACAAGGTTCTATAAACACCAGATTCGAATCTATTTTTAAAGATCCTGATGTTGTCAGAGAACTTACCTTCCTCCAAGAACATTATATCATTACACCAGCAGATAAAGCATCTAATAATTATACATTTACTTGTAAGAAATATTACTTTGACAGCCTAGTGAAAGAATTAGGATTAAATTCAGCTCCAGGAAATCCTACTTATACTCTCACGAACTTTTCGGTTTCGGAAGTACTCGAGAATCATAAATCTGTCCTCAATACGTTTGGTATTGACTCAAATAAATTGAATTTAGAACTTCCATATTTATACTGCATTCCAAAAATGCACAAAAATCCTTACAAACAACGCTTTATCGCTGGTTCCTCGAAGTGTTCCACAAAATCTGTATCGATGCTACTCACAAAAATATTATCAGAAATTAAATCTGGCCTTCATAGATATTGCGAAACAGTATATTCCAGAAGTGGAATTAATCAAATGTGGATCCTTAAAAATTCAAAAGAGTTGTTAGAACATCTTAAATCAAAAAGTTTTACTAAAATTCACTCCATCAAGTCTTTTGACTTTTCAACTCTTTACACAACGATCCCTCATCAGAAATTAAAAGACAGATTAGTGGAAATTATTCAAAATGCATTTACTAGTAAAAACGGAAGCCGCAAATTCAAATATATAGTAATAGGCCACGAGAAAACTTACTTTGTTAGGGAAAATTCTGATTCCAAAAATAAATACACTGAAACAGCTGTCATCCAGATGTTGAACTTTCTTATCGATAACATTTTTGTGGTGTTTGGAGGTAAGGTTTTTCAACAAATTGTCGGCATTCCAATGGGCACTAACTGTGCTCCACTTCTGGCTGACATATTCCTTTACTCATACGAAGCTGAGTTCATTCAGTCTTTGCAAGGAAAAAAACAATTGGCTCTTGGCTTCAATTTTACTTACAGATATAAAGATGACTTGCTTTCAATTAATAATCCTTCATTCGCAGATTACCTTAGCATCATCTATCCAAGTGAACTGGAGGTCAAAGAAACCACAGAAAATAGTAATTCTACTTCGTATTTAGATATTATGTTGTCTTTCGACATTAATGGTCAATTGAACACCTCACTCTATGACAAACGTGACGATTTCAATTTCGCTATCACAAACTTTCCTTTCATAAGTGGCAACATTCCATCATCGCCCGCATACGGCGTATTCATAACTAAGTTAATACGTTATTCCAGAGCATGTTCAAATTACAATGACTTTGTTCTGAGGGCTAGGCGACTTTCAGTTAAGCTGCTCAACCAGGGTTATATATGTGCTAGACTAGCAACGTCAGTGAGGAAGTTCTACGGTCGTTACGAGTCTCTTATTACTCCATATGATATCTCGTTATCCAGACTTTTAAATGATATTCTGGACTGAGACCGATTCCGATCACTTTACACAGATTTGACACCTTCTATACTAGAAGGTTACCTACTTCGACTTCTCCATATATAAATACATATGGAATTCACACGATTTGACTCTTTCTACGGGGTATATGTGACGGGTGTTGCTAGCAAGCAGGAGATCCTCACTCTCCCCGGGCACCTGATCTCACTCCATCTCAGGGGTTCACATATGCTCTTCAAGTAGACATATTTTGTTATTTTCCATTTGTTTTTCATTTTCACTGATTTTGTATGTCCTATGGTTTCATGATTTTTGGACTTGTGGTTTGGATTTATCCATCATCTTTACATTTTATGTATATTATTATACTAGATTCACTGTTCTATAAATAGAACGGGGTTTCGCATTCCAGAGGAAAGTAGTTCCGGTAATTGTTGATGCAGATATCATCTGAATTTTTTAACCAATCAGATTTGCTGCTAGACCATCAACACAAAGAAAATTAGATGATTTCTGCATCAACAAAATTTTGAGTGCAGATACGTCACAATTACCGGAACTACTTTCCTCTGGAATGCGAAATCCCGTTGTATTTATGGAACAGTGATTCCCATGTTGTTAATCGATTAGGCTACATAACATTTTTTCACTATATATAACGAATTCAAAGGACAAAAGAAGTCGCACTTCACTTCATAAACTATCAAATATAAGATATAATTTAGTACTTTTATTCAAAAAAAGATATAACTAGGTCTATCAACTAGTCTTTGGTACATTTCCCTGAGAAATGCATACAGTACATGTAAATGATGTAGTCAAATACATATGTAACAAAAACAGTACTCGTCTGCTACTAGCCGATCGCTAAAGAATGGATGATGATGACAGTAATTTTTACAATATCATACACGACTAGGCAAACAGAACGGACACCAGAGCAGGTGCTCCCTCCGATCCAAGTCCCTGAACCTTCTCTTTCCACCTTGTGACATGCACGTACACCAGTCAACATGCATTGCATTTCTAATAATACTAAAAGCATTTAAAATATAAATATCTTAGATAACAGATTATCATCTTCCTATGCATGTTTCATTAATTCGTGTTAATGATAATCGTTCGTTCTATTTCACTTCTAATCTTTTCAATGGACACTAGGATGAAATTGTCGAATTTCATGTTAGCCGCCATTATTGACTTCGAAATGTTGTTTACCTTGTAACTTTATTACTACGCGATCAGGTCACATACATATCAGAGATAAAATAGTAATGTAGTGCCGTAATAAATTATGTTTATTGGGCACGTATTAAATTTTTGTTTCCACATATAAGCTAAATAAAATGATAAGAAATGAATCCTATATTTTTTTGGTTGATTGAGATATCAACCTAAAATTTGGATGGAAAACTTTTGCATCAATGCGCTTCGCGCACTGATGCAGTTTTCCGTCCAAATTTTAGGTTGATTCCTCAATCAACCAAAAAAATATAGGATTCATTTCTTAAATCACGCCTTACGTCTAGCAAGATATATGTACTCACCTTGATTACATTTTAATCCCATGTATCCTCTGTTACATCTTTGGAGACAATCCCCATCAATATGGTGGCAAGATTGATTAAAGCAGTTTCCACATCTATGAGAACAATTAGCACCAAACCATCCAGCATTGCACTCTGAAGGATAGTATATCAAAGTTACACGTAACAACTAAAAATTAGAAAGATCTCTCAAGATCTCTCTGTCTCTTTCTCTGTCTGTCTGTCCCTCTCTCTCCCTCTCTCTCTCTCTCTCACACACACACACACACACACACACACATATTGCACTCTGGAGAATAGTATATCTACTGAGCAACAAGTAAGGACTGGTAATAAGTAGAGTAGGAATATAAAGTAAGTCTCAAAGAGGCGCTAATACAGGGAAATGATAAATTTCGGTTATATTCCAACGTTCAGCTAAGTTTATCAAAATCACAAATTATACGTTTAATCGCCGAATTATATATATATATATATATATATATATATATATATATATATATATATATATATATATATATATATATATATATATATATATATATATATATATATATATATATATAACACAGTGGCGGATCCAGGATTTCCGAAAAGAGGGGGCACATGTGTATTAGTCAAACTACTCCAAACTATTCAGCCATTTTTTGGTGCCAGATCTGAATCTTCTTTACTTATAAACATGTAGCGAAAAGAGGGACCCCCCTCGAAATCCGCCACTGTATTATGATTATATTTTATTGCATTACAACATGTGTTTCGGCACTGTGAGCCTCTTCGGGTTATGAATCATAATAGGGAAACAAGCGAATTGAATATAAAAATGTACTTCGATAATATCAGATAAAGTATATGGTATGTACTTTAAAAAGAACGTAACTGAGGAAACAGAAGACATCTGACCAAGCTGTATGACACAAATTACCAAGAACGTGCACACAGAGCCCCTCCGTCTTCTAAGTGGGATAATGTTATGTTTTGTCAAGGGAAGGTTTATATTTGTTAATGAAATCTTGTTCCTGGGCAGGGAGGGTTTGAAACCATGAATCCTTTTTCTTCTTAAGTGTGGAAAATTTATTCTCCTCCTTTTGAAAGGCCGTATCGCAACGTTTAAGAATTCATGCGTTTCCTTTGGGTTATAACCCTCAATTTCATTTTTCATTTCTTTATCAAATTCCAAATACTGTGTTGTGTAATTATTGAATCTTATCTTCAATGATTCGTATGTGTGCTTTAAATTTTGATAAAGAGAGTTTGTATTATATCATTGTCTGGGTATCACTATCTCGTGAAGTGATTCTGTTTCCTCTAAATATTCTAAGGATGAAGACACCTGTTTGAATTGAAAATTCACTAAAAATGTCTGAGAGTCCTCTACATGTATATTTGATTGCAAAGTAGAGAGGAATTTACCTTTTATTCAATAAATTAAACCACATGAATAATTCTGAGTGCTGAATCGGTAAGCTTCGTCTTTTTAAAATTACCCCTTTTTCGATTGTCACGCAGGTGACTGTAATGTTCCTCAAAATAGTTTAATAACGATACAGGATCTGCAATACTCTCTCCATTATTGTCTTTATTTAGCAGATATATATATATATATATATATATATATATATATATATATATATATATATATATATATATGTATTAACAATTTCCCCTTCGAATTTTGCTCGTTTCTCTCAAAGACTTGCATAAAATACTAGCAGATTTGCAATCTAACATAAACTTCACAGTGGAAAAAAACTGGAATGGAATTACCGTTTTTGGATGTTTATATGTTTATAAAATTCTAAAATCATGCCTGTTTATCAATTATTCAATCATTACAATCCAAGAACGAGATTTTCTAACTTACCCTTATCAAACTACAGCTGTCCTAACGGGACAAATACCTCCCCGCGGCAACAAAGTTGAAACATACAATAATTCATCCCAAGATACATGTGCGTACTGTGACAATGACCTTGTAGAAATCCCCTTCGTTCAAGGTCATGACACACCCTTAGGTGATGGACAGCAATTGTGTAAAATTTTATCTCCCTCCAAATTAAATGGAAGAAGTTACGACTCGGACAAGAATTCTGACTATGTATGAACTGAGACCTTGACTTTGTAGATATGACCTTGGTTCAATGTCATAACACACCCTTGGGTCATGAACAATTGTGTAAAATTTTATTTGCCTCCAAAGTAAGAGTTCTGGCCCGGACAAATTTCATGGACAGACAGACGAACAACACGCTCCGTACAGTGTGATACACACCTTTGGATCATGGGAAACAATGTCGTGAAAAATTATCAAGATCCTATGACGCGTATAAGGAATTTGACAATGCGTGCAATGTGAGCTTGACCTTGGAGATACGATCTAGAGTCATGGTCATGACACACCCTTGGGTCATGGACAATAATTCTGTGAAATATTTACCAGATCCAATTTGGCAGTAAGAAGTTATGGCATGTACAAGGATTTCGGCTATGTGTGCACTGTGACCTGGCTGTTGAAGATTTGACCTTCGGTGGAGGTAATAACACATCCCTGAACATGAATAACAATTGTATGAAGCATTATTCAGATCCAAAATAGAGGTGAGGAGTTACTATTCGGACAAGGATTTTGACCAACTGTTCACTTTCACCTTTACCTTGGAGATAGGATCTTGAGTCAAGGTCAAGACACACCCTTGGGTCATGGACAACAATTGTGTGACATATCATCCAAATCCATTTAGGCAGTAAGAAGTTATGGTCCGGACAAGGATTGTAGCTATGTGTACACGGTTACCTTTACCATGAAGATATGACCTTGAGTTGACACGGACAATGATTGTGTGAAATGTTATCCAGATCCAATATAGCAGTAAGGAGTTATGGCCCGGACAATGATTTCGACCAGGTAGGCACTGTTACCTTGACCTTGGAGATATGATCTTGAGTCAAGATCATGACACACCATGGGATCACGGACAACAATTGTGTGAAATATTGTCTTGGATAATAATCCAACGTGGCAGTAAGAAGTTATGGCATGGACAAAGATTTTGGCTATGTATGCACTGTGACCTTGATCTAAAAGATAAGACCTGGGGATAAAGTCATGACACAGTCTTGGGTCATGGACAACAATTGTGTAAAATATTATCATGGATAATAATCCAACGTGGCAGTAAGAAGTTATGACCCGGACAAGGATTTTGGCTATGTATGCACTGTGACCTTGACCTAAACGATAAGACCTGGGGATAAGGTCATGACACAATCTTGGGTCATGGACAACAATTGTGTAAAATATTATTCTAATCCGACAAGGGGGTAAGAAGTTATGACCCGGACAAAATGTTTGCTATGTGTGCACTGTGACTTTGACCTTGAAGATGTGACAATGGGTCAAGGTCATGACACACCCTTGGGTCATGTACAACAATTGTGTGAGATATTATGTAGATCCGACAAGGGTATAAGACGTTATGTCCCGGACAAATGTGAACAGCTGACAGACAGATAGACGGACAGGGTGATCCCTGTATACCCCCAAACTTTGTTTGCTGGGGGTATAGATACACCATTCTACATGATGGAAGGAGGGGTTACATCATAGCTTTATATGCTTTATTATATTTTATTTATGTATATAGATACATTGATAAAAAAGACGGATGGATGGACGGAATGACAGACAGATGAAACCTCTAATCAACTTATTATATGTATTACCATAATTACTACAATAATAAGAAGAAGAAAAAAGAAAGATCAAATCTGTATAATGGTTAACAAACCTTGCATAAGAGAAATCCGCTGATTTAGTTTATGTATGAATTACAAATATGATACAGAGAAAATAAATATAATCTATGCTATACCCAGGTTACACTGATGCCCTCTATATCCGTTTACACAACCATTTAGACAGTCGCCATTATCGGGGTCACATATTTCATTCAAACAGTTCACGTTACAGGAATATTTACAATCTGGTCCATACCGTCCTACCTGACAACCTGCAAAATATCATTAACATTGTCAAAATATCATTAACAATTGTCAAAATATTATGTAACATTGTCAAAATATCATATAACATTCTCAAAACATCATACAATATTGTCAAAAATACACTTTGATAATGTAGGTCTTTAATTACAACTAGCCATTGTCATGCCGCTTTTCATTGTGTGACGTCAGAAATATTGTCCATGGAATACAAGTTCACATATTTTTCTTCACATGCCGAAACATGTTAAATACATTTTTTTGTGAGACACAACCATTTTATCCGTGCATTTCTAATGTCACTCCGCCATTACCAAACAGATTTCGGAACACAAAAAGAACAAAAATCTTCTGAAAACTTTAAGCGTTGAATTTTCATTAAGATCTTACCGTAAACTTCTACCTCACACAATTCTAACAGGGGACCTGGTAAATCTGGTTCTGGCTCCGGCTTATGGACTTGTATGACTTTGACATTTACACCAGTTCCCACACATGAATTATTTTGGTATGGTTCTGGAAATGGTTGTGATCGATCTTGATAACACGTTACGTCATCAATATCAATACGGTAGCCTTTAAAGCGGTAATTGGCTGAAACATATAAAATTCTTATTTAGAGTATAGAGTTTTAGACGTGGTTCAAGCAGAGACATCTCTGGTTCAAGCACAGGGCTTTCGGCTTGTTGGGCCCGCCCCCCTCAAATACACCAATATATTTGGACGATATATATGGATGTGTAGATAAATATGTCTACTTTTATTTAATACCATATTTGAGACGATTTGTGAAGAATTAAAAAAGTTCTAAGACACATACGGGAGGAGGGGTATTTTTGGAATAACTGAAGTTCTAACCCTTCTTATTATATTGGTGTAATTGAAGTGGGGAGGGGCAACGAGCCGAAAGCCCTGTGGTTCAAGGGTTATAGCCATTTCCTTGTTCCTGCAAGAAAAACTATTTCTCGGTCGGCAAAATCCAATCAATTTGTTCATGGTTTAAAGATCCATTAGCGAAAGCTATCTACCCTCGAGCTCCCATATTTTTCAAGCTGTCATAACATTTTACACGCATTATTCATATATCTTTCTTCAAAAAGATCATGACGCAAGTTTTTATATTGCATGAAATCGTGTTGTTAATGAAGAGCTGAATAAATGTTCTATTTCAACAAATAAATATATGCAAACATATTCTCTAAACAAGTATTCTAAATAAACATGCCGAACGGTTGAGACAGCTTGTTTAATAATTATTTTACTGATGTCTATGCATGGTCTTTTTGAAATTAAAACATGAACCGATTCAAAATTTTCGGTTTTAGCTCACCTGAACCGAAGGGTCAAGTGAGCTATTGTGATCAATCGTAGTCCGTCGTCCGCCGTTAACTTTTCACATTTTCGACTTCTTCTTCAGAACAGCTGAACAGAATTTGATGAAACTTTGTTTGCATGAAGTACTAATGGTCCCCCTACAAGTGTTGTTGTTTTTCGCCCAGATCCATCAACAGGTGGTGCCACCACAGGCAAAAGTAGGTCACAGAGGGTACCCTCCTTTAACAAACTTCTTCTTCAGACCGGAGGCATATAGAGACAAACTGAATGCATAGAAATGATCTAGACTGATATGAGAAGAAGTGTTGTTGTTTTTGGTTCTCAATCGTAACTACTACATCGTTCTGAGTACATCATTGCACATGCATTCCTAAATAAATAGTTCTACATTCTCCGTACTATATTTTGACGTAGATTTGAAGTTAAAGATATCAGGTCAACGTCAAAATGACGTCATTGTAGAAGACGGGACAAACATTGTTCCCGTCTAAAAATAAAGCTTCCGCCTTCTTCTCCCTTTTCAAGGCGCAGTAATGTCGTTGTAAAGACCATATAGTTTGTATTAACTGCCATCTTTCTAAAAACTATATAAGTTGTCTTTCGTTTTAAACCAATTTAACATTTTCACTAAGAAATCATGATACAACCAAAACCCGTGCAAAAACCCATGAAGATTTTATTGCGCTTTATTATTTAGCATAAAATTTGCTTTATAAGTTAAGTGTTTTGAGAAAATATGGTATATAAAGATATAAGGTATACCGTTGATAAGATATGTACAGGTTGTATAGTAGTCGGTCATTTCTTATCGTACATAAAAACGGTAAGGGTCATATCTGATCTAAGTATTGCCGGTGTAAGATAGAATTCGGACCCCCCCCCCCCCCCCATTGAATATTGACCCCGGGTCCATATTCAATGGATTTTTCGTTGAATTATGACCCGCCTTGGCCGTTGAATTTTGATCACGCTGTTGAATTTTGACACCAATTTGAGTCAAAATTCCACGGATAAAAAATCCGCCGACAGGTCCAAATTCCACGTTGTATCATGACCCCGGGTCATAATTTAACATTGAATAATGACCCGTGTCATTATTCAACGTGGAATATTGACCAGGGTCATAATTCAACGTGGAATATTGACCCGGGTCATAATTCAACGTGAAATCATGACCCTACCTACCTGCCCTTTAAAAGATGTCATTTTGTACTTAAACCGACATAAAGACGCATATATTTGATCAAAGACAAGTAGGTTAAGAGTTCAGATATTGCGAAGTATATTAACATAGATATGACTCGGGTCATAATTTAACATTGGATGATGACCCGGGTCATAACTCAACGTTGAATAATGACCCGGGTCATAATTCAACGTTGAAATGTGACTGTTCCTATATGTAGATGTTAAAATTCAAGTACATGTACAAAAATAAAATTGGAACACCGTTTATTATAGAGAATGACACGAGAAATATATTTTACCGATTAATTGCGTAAAATTAAAGAAAGAAAAACAAATTAACATTTTAAAATGGCATCACAAGTGAAATATCATAGATATTGGTATTTTTTCTGGACGTATTTAAGAAATTTTGGCACAATAAAACAATTGCGACAATTGAAAGACAAAATCGATAGAGTTCATTCCTAATAAACATGAGGCCAAGAGGATATAAATCGTTCACTTCAGTACCGTAAGCAAATGTGCAAAATATGCCAATTAAGATAAAGAATACAAGAAAGAATTTTGTATTTTATTTTATTTTTTTACAATTTTTAGATAGTTCCGATGCATTTCGTAAATTGTCGTCGGCATCTGATTCTGCTGTTGTAAAGAAAAAAAAAAAGAGTTGCCAAGAACTGCCTATTCTGCAACCTATACTGTCCCCATCTCCTGGTTCCACCCCTGAAGCGAACTAACTAACATTAACAAACATGGTGGGGACAATTTGTCTGCAGAATTATCATGAAATGTTGGTAAATTCACGAAATTAAGGCATTTCGTAACATTTGAGATTTTGACATTGAGTTTTGTTTTAAAAAAAATCCATGGCCCAAGGAAACGACATAGAGAGCTCTGTGTCTGAAAATACCTGTCCCAAGGAAGTTGTGTGAAATATGATAAAATTATATACTCCTACGAAATTTTTTTTTCAGCAGAAAATATATACCACTTTCAAAGCCGAATATCATGATATATACCTATCTGTGAAGTGACGCATTGACGTTCGGTTGATCAGACAGTCTTGAATAGCCAAACTTGTTATATTTTGTTTTTCTTTTGTGCGGTTTAGCTCACCTGAGCCGAAGACTCAAGTGAACTATTGTTATAGCGCACCGTCCGTCGTCTGTCGTAAACATTTCACATTTTCGACTTCTTCAAAACCACAGAACAGAATTTGATGCAACAGGGGTATGCACGAAGTACTCAAGGTCCCCTACAAGTGTTGTTATTTTTCGTCTGGATCCATCGACAGGTGGCGCCACCATGAGCAAAAGTAGGTCATAGAGGGTACCATCATTTGACAAACTTCTCTTCAGACCGGATGGCTACAGCGACAAACCAAATGCATAGGATTGATCTAGAGGCATCTGTGAAGAAGTGTTGTTTTTGGTTCCGTTCCGAAATCAAATTTTTGACGTTTTTCGACATTTTTTTGACTTAGTAATTTCAATGCAGAAAAGTGTCATGTGTTTCAGTTAATTGATAATGATGATTTCTTATGGACTATTTTGATCAAAATTATTGTAAGGAATATTATTGTGAAAGGATTTTGTCAATATCTCAATTTTTGGATTTTTTATGAATTTTTAAGACTTCCAAAAAAAAGGAGGTGTTGGCCATTTTTCACATTTTCAGCCTTTTCTGCAAAACTGTTCAAAGGATTTTTAATAAATCTTGGTAGAAATAAATCACATATGATCCCCTTCAAAGTCTGTCGTTTTCGTCTAGACCTCTTCACAGGTGGCGCCACCACAGTCAAAAGTAGGTCACAAAAGAGTACCCTCCTTTGACAATCTTCTTCCTCATACTGGCTGTATACAGAGACAAACAGAATGCATAGAAATGATCTAAAGGGATTGAGTGAAGAAGTCTTGTCATTTTGGTTACCTTCCAAAATCAAATTTTAGAATTTTTTGACATTTAAGAAATTTTTTAGGACTTTGTGATTTCAATACAGAAAAGCTTCATATTTCCTAGTTAATTGATTATGATGATTTCTTATGGACTATTTGGATCATAATTATAGTAAGGAATGTTATTTTGAAAGAATTTTGTCAATATCTCAATTTTTTTGATTTTCTATGAATTTTTTAACACTTCCCAATGAGGGTGTATAGGAACAATTCTTCACATTTTTAACTTCTGCTGTTATACCACATGAAAGATTTTAATGAAATATGGAATACATGAAGTACTATAGGTCCTCTATCAATTTTGTACATTTCATCCAAATTGGTCAACAGATGGTGCCATCATGTCTAATAAAAATAGGTCTTACAATATGGTACTATACCACTTGGTAATTAAAATATGGAGAGTAGCGGTTCAAATCCAGCTGCGGTCAATTTTTTTTTTTATTTCTTTACACATCTAAATAAGTTTTTATATGTTTCTCAACACTCAACATATAAAATTAGGCCATTTTAAGTTGGATCTGGACAATATTTGAAACAATTGTTGTTCATGACCCAGACTTGAAATCAGTCAACAAAAGACCCCACCTAAAGAAAATGACTAAGTTGTTGCCCTGAATCACATCTTGCAGAGACAAAACAATTGCTTAATATCAAAATCACCTGAATGGATGTGCAAAAAAACTGTTGTTGTTTTTTATTATGGTCTGAAATAAAATTTGACATATTTTCATTATTTGTGTTGACTTTGTCACAGTAATGCAAAAATAAATAACTTCTTCTTTACTGCATGACTGACAATCTAGGTACTCAGGTGAGCAATACAGGCCCACTTGAGCCTCTTGTTAAACATATATACTTACATCCATTATCGGAGGTGTTTAGCACAGAGTCTGAAGAACATTGTTTTGTGTACCGTCGCCTGGCGTATATTTCGACTCGTTTAATCGTTGAAGATCCACCCAAGTTTATGTTCAGAAAGGCATCAACATCTTTAGTCACTTGAGTATGTAGACAACTGCCGCACCACACGTTCTGTGTCTTGTTTCCATCCACCGCTTTTTTTGCGTTCCAGTCTAACTTCGAAGCCAAAACAGCATTTGCAGAAACAATTTTCCCCTTTGCTAAATTTTCTACAAATAAATGAAAAAAACTCAAATAGAGTAACTTTTTAATTCGCTGGATGATATTTTTCCAACGAAGAAATTGTTTTAATTCCATTTCACGAGTTTTGATGATTTTCTACTACATACATTGCAATGTCATTCACAATGTTGTGTTGACTTTGTACTGCTGTTACACTAATATTTTGAACATTTAATATGTTTAAACATTATTATAACAATCTTGTTATAATAATGTTTAAACATATTAAATGTTTAAAATATTAGTGTAACACTACATATGGACGGTTTTCATAGTATTGCATAATTATTCTCTGCATTTCTGATTTGTGGAAAACTTTGTTAAAGCTTCTTACGGGCCAGTGTTATGCAGACTTAAAGGAAAAATTCACGTAGCGAATTAGCGAATTATGTTGTTTGTACCATGGCCGTAGGAACCGGGGGCAAGGGGGGCATATTCAAAATATTATGTTGCATTATGTATATCATTATTAGATATAATGCATTGTCTTGTGCTGACGTACAATCTCGTCATGGTGATGTGGGCTAGTAAAACTGCCCTCCACTATCATCAAAGAGGTCCAACCATATCTTGTAATTCCATACCAGACCATAACGCTTCCTCCGCGGAATTGACGGCGCTGAATAACGCAGGCGTCAATGTAGATCTAACGTTCTCCGCCACGACGGTAAGCCCGAACGCGACCGTCACTGTTGTCGAGACTGGTCCGTAAAAAGAACTTCCGCCCAGTCTCTGTTACTGAAACAACGATGCCTCCTACAGCACGCTAACCTCGCAATACGATGACGTCGGAGAGTGGGACGTCGAGGACGGATGTTGGCTTCTCGCAGTCTGTACCTTACGATACGAAGACTTATCCGTCGATACCTAGGGATGCTTCTAGCGGTCTAAGACGCCGATTTGAATCGATTGATATGACATCTGTATACACGTTTCTCGCAGAAGAATTTCACCTGAAGTGGAGTTCTAGATCAATCGATCTTGAGCATTGATCTAGCACAGTGTATTACTACGTTATTATTACTATACATATTGAGATACAAAAAGTTTTAATTAACTCTTTTTATATTCATATGTTTGTTTACTTATGTTGACTGGTTTCAAGTTCTTGTTACACACCATTATTGTTATTAAAATAACTTTCCTATCTGGAACTATTTTAGCGTAGTATTGAAACTAGGACAAAGATGTGTAAAGTGTCAGGAATGAAGAAGCACTGAAAGGGAATAGAAAGGGGGTTTATATGGCGAGAAAAAGTATCAAAAATCACCTCCAAGAGATCAGCCTCGGGCGACATACCTCGACATCCCAAACCGGGGTATGTCACCCTTGACTAACATCCTTCGATCCAAGATTCCTGGTGATTCTAGATTCTCATAATCTTGCTGACATGACGTCACACGCGGGCGTCCAGATCATGGACAGTCCCGAACGGTGCCACTTTGCTGATAACGTCTCCTTAAAGCATTTACACTACAGTGTAAATATGGACTCCAAACTGCCTTGCCACATTGCTTTGAGTCATCCCAGTTTCTAGCATCCCAATAGCACGCAAACGATCGTTTTCAATCATGCGAGACGTTCTTTCAATCAAAATTTTATTCCAAAACCATAGGTTTTTCTCTTTCAGTACATTGAATACTCTCAGTGAATGCAAGAAACTCTAACCGATTACTAACCTTGTGTCGCATATGCTCGAAACTCTAGAAAAGGGTGTTGTGGTCATCAAGGCGAATC
This sequence comes from Pteria penguin, assembly GCA_035048485.1. Classification (NCBI taxonomy): domain Eukaryota; kingdom Metazoa; phylum Mollusca; class Bivalvia; order Pterioida; family Pteriidae; genus Pteria; species Pteria penguin. The sequence continues at coordinate 976,671 of CM068580.1, forward strand.
GAATACGGTATCTAAAAAATTGAGTACTCAAACATGCGTTTAGTATATTAAACTATGTTTTAAGAGTAAAGAGCGATCAAAGAATACTTTTTGTGTTTTTATTGAACTTTTTAAGTATACACAGTTTCTTTGTTCTAATAGTTAATAAAGCTCCAGCCGGCTCCCAGTGGATGTCTGTGGCTGTTTCAAGTATTCAGTAGTATTACATAATACCGACATTGTATCCTTGAGAGACGTATTTTAGGAGTATATTTATATTTAGAAATGTTTATTTCTGACTGATACCATTGAGAACAGACCATTTATTACCCGATAATGTAATCCCGTGTTTATTGGGATGCGATAGTTCAACGTAAACGTTGATCACGTCAAAATTTCACGAGTTAATCAGAGTAACTTCCCTTAAATGTATCCGATATGACTAAGTTTACGAAAATTCTTAATCGGTGGTCTGACTAAATTTTGGATTTGACTTCCCTCTATTTTAGGCATAAGCTGCCTTTTGAAATAGATTTTTGTCAAACAAAACAAAAACACTTTTGATCCCTAGAAAAGGGGAAATGGAAGGTTAATCCTTATGAACTTTATTTAGAACTGCTTAAATTTCTAGACCTAAATAATTGGGGGACAGGCTTGGTGTAGTGTTTAAGCGCTTGTCTTGCTGTGCCGACGATCCGGGTTCGATTCCCGGGTTGCGCCACTATGTTTGAGAGGTTGGTTACCTCCTGCTTCCTTGTCGCGATATAACTGAAAAATTGTTGAAAGCGACGTAAAACACCAATCAACCAACCAACCAACCTAAATAATTGTGGATACATTTCACCAAGACACCAAATTCCTTCATACATTTTGGGAGAAAGTACAAAACAAATACTGTATGACAATAAAAGGGTCCCAAAAAAGACAATTACCATTGCACCAAACGCCCCCGAGATTCAGTTAGTATCATCTTACACCATGCAGTATCAGCATCTCAGTGGCGTATATTATACCGCTCAACTTTAATACGAACATACTACGCAACGTAGTGAGGTACACTAGGAAAACTTGAGGTTGTTTGGGATGGGGATGGGGATCTCCATTTTCAGAATATCATATCACTGCTTTGGAGTGGATATCATTGTCAACTTGATGAGGATAAAATGAAAAAAGTCTCGCAAATCTGACAACTTTCACATCACGGCAGTATGAATACACCGTCATTGAAAAATGTATAGAAAATCGATATAACTTAATGAAAATTCAAATCAAAATAAAACTTTTGCCATATAGTGATTTATTATTAATATTATTATTATTATTATTATTATTATTATTATTATTATTATTATTATTATTATTATTATTATTATTATTATTATTATTATTATTATTATTATTATTCTCAGCACTTTGACTGCATTTTTCTCAGAAACGGCTTAACCAACAATCTTTTTATGTTTCTCAGTATTTGAAAGTGAGCAATTTAAAGATTTAAAAAAAAATATCTTACTTGCGTAACTTTCCTGTATTTTCTTATTCTTCGTATCAGCAAAGAATAAAAACCAGTGTTTCAGGAAGAATTTGAATTCGAAACTTAAACAAAAATAACATTTTTTTTTTTATTTTGGCACTCTACCCGCTACTGATGAACAACGCAATAAACAAATCTTCTCCGAGCGTCGGGATTACACATTAGAAGAGCGCGTTGAATTTGCCTTGCTTAATACCTCGCACAGCGCCGCTCTTATAAAGACGGGGAAAGCGCAGTAACTCGCGATTAATTATTAATTCATTTGCGAGTTACTGCGCTTTCCCCGTGGAATATCTAATCGGCAATTGTAAAGGAATCCCGTTTCTTCTTCTTTTTTTTTTTCCTTCTTTCTACCTACGTGTTTTTCTTTTTTTCTTTCTGAAGAGGAAGACCCGCCGTGTTGCCTCGGCAACAGGTAAGCTCTAGTTATTATTATTATTTTGATCACCAAATAAGAGAAATTTATTTCTCATACACAGTAATGGATTTTGATCATGTTAACATTCTGACAAATTTGGTGTCATTGCTGACGACAAAATGTTCCTGCTAGAATGTTAAGGTTTCGGGCGATAAATTTAGAAATTGAAAATAATTGCAAATTTTCTTGTGCACGGATTTGATGGCGAGATAAAGTTGTTTACTTTGAGATCAAACTCAGTAAAGTTCTTCATTTGGAGTTTTCTCAGAGTACCGTTATCTACCAGCACCTACGAGCCGTTTAGCCCACTAGAAGGATAGATGACATGTTATGTCAAACACTTGCTTTATTGATGACAGCGCCCGCTCCCAGCTGACGCAATAATAAATATATTCACTTGCTAAAATCAGAAAAAAAAATCAGATTTAAACAGCATTAACAAATGGGCGTTGAAACCGGGGTCAAAGGAACTCCCCCCCCCCCCTTTCCTCCCACTTTATGACGATGTTCAACTGAAAAACTTCCCTTTTACCATCTTTATCATTAAAAAAAGTATTATCGATAAGATTTCTTTTCTTGTCGTGGGGGGGGGGGGTCAAATTACATCTTAAAAATATGAAAATTGATTTTGTGCCCCCACTTTTGATTTGCTTCCTACGTCATTCCCACATAAGAGTTAATTAATAAATTAGAACGTTATAGCTCTAAAAATGTACGGGTTAATTATAAGGTTACAATAAATTCTGATTTATGAAAAAAAATGAAATCAAGAGGTTATTGGACTTGTATAGATAGATATAAAAGTACACGTAATTATGGTGTTTTGTTTGTAAGATTTCATTAATCTATATACAGTACATCAAAGTGAGTCGTCATTAGGAGCTGCTTAATGAAATGTGATTGTGACTTTTAAAACATTCGTCGTATGTGATAGCGATAGAAAAAGAGCCCTTGTCACGCCGTCACGTGAAATGAGACACAAGCTGAGGCGAAATACAGCTCTCTACATCTCTTCATCTTTACATATCTCTTCAATATTGTAAAGGGATCGAATCGATTCATTTAAATGTCTTTTCAATGTTTTAAAGGGCTCGAATCGATGCCTTTACATGTCTCTTCATAACACAAAAGCATTTGATTGTGTGTGTGTGTGTGTGTGTGTGTGTGTGTGTGTGTGTGTGTGTGTGTGTGTGTGTGTGAGGGGGGGGGGGTGTTGATCAACTATGCGTAACAATAGACGTGACATTGTAAAACGAAGCCCTCGATCCTTTTAGTGTCTTCGTTATGTAGATATTTATTACCGGTAGGTAACAGGTTGGTCCCCCAATCTGTCCCCATATATCCTCGAAACCCCGAACTGCAACACCATAAGCATGTAACAATGAAGCGTTCTTCGTTAGGTAATTTGTATGGTTATTTCTATATATCGGTCAGTAAATCAAATCTTTTTGCGTATTTTCACATCCTTTTTAGCAGCAAACAGCGACCACAGTGCTTGGATAAGCGTCTTAATCGATCCGGGGTCAGACATGTGTAATCTGTGTCAAATGAATGTAACTACGTCACTTCGGTGCTTTAGGGGCCAAAACAATTAAATGTCTTGAAATGTGTGTTTGTTGTCAATTATTATTACAATTATTATTATTAAATACGACATAAACATATATTTCAATAATTATAATCGTTTAATACAATTATATTGAAGAAAATAAATGTTTGTAATCAATAATAGAATAAGAATTACATGTATATTAAAGAACATTTCAACAGTCAATATCACAGCAGTTGCATTAATAACAATGAATGCATTTGAATATGGCCCCTCTTCTCAGTGCAACTCATTTGGTGCAGTATTTTAGATGTACTCAGTGTCTACATATGTCACATTGCCCCCAATTTACAAATAGTAATGTACGCATTTTGTAGGGATTGAGGATAAGTTCTGTTTTTCCTTCTCTCTTAGGATTTGTCTGAAATCAATATTATTTATTTGCTTCTACTATTTTGTATCATGAGGGAGGGGGGTTCTTTTATGATTTTATTGAATAATATTAAAATAAATAATTGATAATTTATTTTTTATTTTGTTATGTAATCAAAACAAGTTTTTAACATTTAACATTACACCAATCACCTAAAGGAATAATTACTTAATATTGAAATATTTAATTGGAATACCAGGACGGAGAAGTACCCTATTTGCAAAAACTAGCATTATAATTATCATATATATCACTTTATCATCCACGTTTTAACCCAATATATCTGTAAACATTGCTATTACTCCCTATAATGTCTTTCTCGGAAGTTTGTATTTATTGACAGAAAATCGATCGAAGATTAGAAACAAGTGAAAAATGACTTCATAATCGCCATTATTTACAAACGGCGACGGTTTTGCCTCAAGTGTCGCAGTTAAGGTAGTGTCGTAGTTAGGGGGTTTGACGCTATACGCGTGACGTTGAACAGCAGTCAATCTGATTAAATTTCACGACCTGCCTACGCTCCTTAAATGTATTCTTCATCTATCTCGGGATATTATTTACTTTATTCATTCTAGGTGGCTGTTATAGCTACCAAACACATCCCAGCGTAATCCTATCTAGCTTAAATCAAATCACTGTTTTATCACCATTCATACACCAAACAAACTTCCTGTATACAAACTGTAGTTCCCCTGTACGTAGATAAGCATTAATAGTATGTCTCACTGATGACTGATACAAACTGTAGTTCTCCTGTACGTAGATAAGCAATAATAGTATGTCTCTGTAGTTCTCCTGTACGTAGATAAGCATTAATAGTATGTCTCTGTAGTTCTCCTGTACGTAGATAAGTATTAATAGTATGTCTCTGTAGTTCCCCCGTACGTAGATAAGCATTAATAGTATGTCTCTGTATTTCTCCTGTACGTAGATAAGTATTAATAGTATGTCTCTGTAGTTCTCCTGTACGTAGATAAGCATTAATAGTATGTCTCTGTAGTTCTCCTGTACGTAGATAAGCATTAATAGTATGTCTCTGTAGTTCTCCTGTACGTAGATAAGCATTAATAGTATGTCTCTGTAGTTCCCCTGTACGTAGATAAGCATTAATAGTATGTCTCTGTAGTTCCCCTGTACGTAGATAAGCATTAATAGTATGTCTCTGTAGTTCCCCTGTACGTAGATAAGCATTAATAGTATGTCTCACTGATGACTGATACACAGTTATTGGTTTATATTATTATTATTAATTGGGGAAGCGTGCGTTTCTGCGAGGACGTGTGTAAGCATAATATTAGGAATAAAATTAAGATAAATTATAGGTTTATAAAACAAGTATTCATAATGATAGTGGAGTATACACAGTAGAGATAATAACATAGAATTCTCAGCCAATATTGGGAGAATAAAGAAATAGACAAGTGAATAAACAAATAAGTATATAAATAAAAAGATGCTTTGGTAAATAAAGAGGGCAAAATTATTACAAACAGAAATGTATTCCCTCCCTTTATAATCGGTCTCACTTTCAAACTTCATTATAATCTATGCAGCTATTAATCTTTATGACGACGTACGGACGGCTTATGATACGCAATTACAAGCGTCTCCGTCGCCGCGACGACACTCTGACCTGTGGTAGGTGCCATTTGTTTCCCTTTGTTAAAAGCAGAATTAGATTTCAAGCTTAATGGCACATGATCACGTATGTAAATGATTATATATGAATTGATTGATTGATTGATTGATTGATTGATTATTGTTTTACGTCACTCCACGATTATTTGACGTATATGGTGACGGCATCTGCCTGATGCATTGCATACAAATATAGACCTTTGCAACGGACTCACCCGAAGCAGTGAGACGGGACCTCGGTTTTTACTGTTTCATCCGAAAGACAGAACACCCGTGTGCAGGGCAGGAGTCGAACTCGGGACATCTAGATCACGAGCCGAGCATCTTATTCACTAGGCCACACCGGCTTTTATATGTGAATTAAATGAACACTTCACATATTTACAATTGCAGACTAATAGACCCCTACCCACAAAATTACTTGTGTAATGCCTGTGCCCGATATATCAGAAGAAGTACTACAACACTCCATCACACTGTACTACCCATAAAAGTATTAACGTGATGCCTGTACCCGACAGATCAGGAGAAGTACTACAACACTTCTCCACATTGTACTACCCATAAAAGTACTCACGTGACGCCTGTACCCTATAGATCAGGAGAAGAACTACAACACTACTCCACATTGTACTACACATAAAAGTACTCACGTGACGCCTGTACCCGACAGATCAGGAGAAGTACCACAACACTCCTCCACATTGTACTACCGTGGGATGACAATGACACTTGCTGATCAGGACGTAAACACAACTTGTTAAAGCGGATGTCGTTTATAGTGAAGATTAAGATTCAGCTGTTATCACTGTACGTCATGGGTGACTGACGAACCTGTATGGGGAACGGTTCAGAACAAGAAGAATGTAGAAAGATATATATTTAACACTTCGTCACGATAACATGTGGCGTAACTAGGTGTTTATCTCACTTCACACGAAGGCTCAAGTGAAATTTTTTATCCAAAGAGCCAACCTCTCCAGAACCACTAAGCCAACTTCTCCAGAACCACTAAGCCAACTTCTCCAGAACCACTGAGTCGACTTCTCCAGAACCACTGAGCCAATTTCTCCAGAACCTCTGAGCCAACTTCTCCAGAACCACTGAGCCAACTTCTCCAGAACCACTGAGCCAACTTCTCCGGAACCACTGAGCCAACTTCTCCAGAACCACAGAGCCAACTTCTCCAGAACCACTGAGCCAACTTCTCCGGAACCACTGAGTTAACTTCTCCAGAACCACTGAGCCAATTTCTCCAGAACCACTGAACCAACTTCTCCAGAACCACAGAGCGACCTCTTCAGAACCACTGAGCCAACTTCTCCAGAACCTCTGAGCAACTTCTCCAGAATCACTGAGCCAACTTCTCCAGAACCACTGAGCCAACTTCTCCAGAACCACAGAGCCAACTTCTCCAGAACCACAGAGCCAACCTCTTCAGAACCATTGAGCCAACTTCTCCAGAACCACTGAGCCAACTTCTCCAGAACTACAGAGCCAACTTCTCCAGAACCACTGAGCCAACTTCAACCAAACATTTGCAAATTCCATCCTTTAGTGAAGCAGATTCATGTTTATTTATATAAAGTATCATGCTTTTTTCAAATGGGAGATAATTGGGAAAGTAATAAAAAAATGATGTAAAGTTCTTCAATCTCTTCTTATCCAAAACCACAGTTTAGAATACACTCAAATGATATTCATTCCTAGAGCAAAAGATAGTTTTAAAAAAAGCCTTCTTCTCCAGAACCACAACCCACAATGACCTCATACTATCGTATAGCATACAAGAGCGTAGGGGAAATGAACAGAAACGGCACATCCCCCCCTTTCTCACTTTCCCTCGACTTTCAGAAGTATGGGGAAACACAAATGTTTCATTCGGATCACCTCGCCGATTTTCGTCGCAACCTTGAAGACAAGACTCGGATGTAAGTAGTAGATATATTTTCTGAACTTTTTCATCACATAACCACAAAATGTCGGATGCTGCTTGTGTTGTAGGTGATGAAATTAAATTTACTTCTCTCAACGCTACAAAACGCAAAGAAGCATATGATAACATCCACATAAATTTACAATTATGTAAAAAGTGTCATTTACTGATTTAAAGAACTGTGTAAATTCACAGAAATTAGTATAGAGAGAGTATGCCATCGGGTTTAAAATCTCGATTATGTCTTTAATATTTCTCTATTCACCTTTATATATATTTATATCTTCACGCATGTATTGTATTAAATCATATTTGCTCTACAATATATGTATGTACATGAATGCCGGGAATAAACTATGTCACTGTCATTGTCTCATTTATTTCATGTAAAGCACATATAAGCGCAACACTATATAATCCACTCTCGACTTTTATTGTAAAGTGGTTACAATCCTTGAAGCAGGAAGTGTATTCTTACATTGTACATACATACCGGAGACATATCGGAGAAGAGGTAATCTAACCATCCGATCGCTGTATGTATCTGTTACCTGGAAAAGGGGTCAGAATTATAAAGGACACATCTGCATAAATCAACTCGGGAGTTCAAACTTGATGGGCTTCACCAGCTTTATACGTCCGCTTCAAGTTTAACATATAGTGCCCGATTCTTCATGAGATGACATAGGCGGATCTAGAAATTTTTGAAAAGGGGTGGGGGTGGGGGAGTTGCAGTCTCCCATTACTAATGTTTTGCACTATTTGGTCTTGCACCCCCCCCCCCTCCCACTTTCCTTTCTAAATCAGCTAATAGAAGAGGTCCAAAACATTCCGAGTGTATAATGGGTTTCGGCTGGCTTTATCATGTTTTTGCGATAATGTATAATTTCAGTCATGTATTACTAATATCATTGTAAATATAGGAATATAAGTATTTTATATATACTGGCGAAGCACACAAAGATGTAAATGTAGGAATATCAGCATTTTATATACTGGTGAAGCACACAAAGATGTAAATATAGGAATATTTGCATTTTATATACTGGTGAAGCACACAAAGATGTAAATGTAGGAATATCAGCATTTTATATACTGGTGAAGCACACAAAGATGTAAATGTAGGAATATCAGCATTTTATATACTGGTAAAGCACACAAAGATGTAAATATAGGAATATCAGCATTTTATACTCTGGCGAAGCACACAAAGATGAAACTTTCTTAATTATCTTCTCTCTTTAGACAATAACAATAATAAAACAACAGATTGAAAGATAAGATTTTATTTACAATCTGAAGATAAATCCATAGAGTGATATCTCATAGCAAGTCTTTTGTCTGGAGAATATCAGCGTTTGTGTTTGTGAATGAACCCCACTTCTACAGTGTAGAAACACCACTTACATGATATTCTATACAATAGACGGCATCACATTGTCGAGCACAACTCCAACGCTTCACGATATCACTCAGGGGCGTAGCCAGAATACATATGATGTGTATGAACCAGAACTACAGGGGTTTGGGGGCTGCCTTGAAGTCCCCTCCCCTCAACACCCCCCCCCCCCCCCAGTGGGTTCAGGGCGAAACTTAAGCTTAAGAAACCTGTTGATCCTTGCTCTCTATATGAAGGATTATTTTGACTGCGTGTCCTTTGATTATACCGCTTTTGTGGTGAGTGGGAAGGTCGGCCCGTAAACCGGTTAACCACACCAATTGATTGACTACTATCATATTAATTGAATGCACTAAGTTGGTATTGCAACTGCACTTTAATCCCAATTTTTTTTTCCAAATTATTAGAGTCAGTGCATTTCTGTGGTGACTTCTGTCATACGACTGAGTCAAATATTTTCATCTTTTCCTTTGAGTATTGTAATGTTTCTACTGGTTATATGTCAAAAACAATTCAAGAAAGACGGACAGGGAATCCTCTCCCGATTAACACCTATAACTTCTACTGTGGTTGACCTTATCATCACAATCAACACATAGAGGAGCCCATCCCAATAACACCTAAAACTTCTACTGTGGTCGATCTTTTCATCACAATCAACACATAGAGGGACCCATCCCAATAACATCTATAACTTCTACTGTGGTCGATCTTATCATCACAATCAACACATAGAGGAACCCATCTGAATAACACCTACAAGTTCTACTGTGGTTGATCTTATCATCACAATCAATACATAGAGGGATCCATCCCAATAACACCTATAACTTCTACTGTGTTTGGTCTTATCATCACAATCAATATATAAAAGAACCCATCCGAATAACGCCTGTTACTTCTACTGTGGCTGTGCTTATCGTAACATCAAAAATATGTACTGCACTAAACGTGTAGTTTTATACCCTTATGCAGTGATCACTGCCCTGATTGTGTATTTATTACTTTTATCCAAACCTAAATACCTATAGTTACCAAAGTAAATTATGGTCATGCAGATCCGGTTTTATAGAGAAACCTTGAGTGGACTTAACTGAGACATAGAGCAACGTAACGTTGACGACTATCAGGACCATTTATTGTCAGCGGAAAAGGCTATATCTATCAAGCAATAATGAATCCACCATGGTTGCGCTATGAAATTCACAGCGTCGTAAGGAAACGCAACCACGTACGCAAACTTGCAAAACCTCACACTGATGGGTTTAACTGTGGAAAATATAGGGCGCCGAGTTCGGCTAGGCTGTCAAAATAAACTTCTTTAAAAATAAGCTTCATTTAAAGGTGGATGTAAGCGGACATTTGCAAGAAACATTTAGTATCTCGTTCCCAAAGATTATTAAATAGTGACCACAGATTATTAATCTATGGCCACAGATTACATATCTTGACCCCACAGAGCATTAAGCTGTGGTCACAGATTATATATCTCGTTCACACAGATTATTAATCTATGGCTACAGATTACATATCTTGACCCCACAGAGCATTAAGCTGTGGTCACAGATTATATATCTCGTTCACACAAATTATTAATCTATGGCCACAGATTACATATCTTGACCCCACAGAGCATTAAGCTGTGGTCACAGATTATATATCTCGTTCACACAGATTATTAATCTATGGCCACAGATTACATATCTTGACCCCACAGAGCATTAAGCTGTGGTCACAGATTATATATCTCGTTCACACAGATTATTAATCTATGGCCACAGATTACATATCTTGACCCCACAGAGCATTAAGCTGTGGTCACAGATTATATATCTCGTTCACACAGATTATAAAGCTGTGGTCACAGATTATGTATCTCGTTCCCACAGATTATAAAGCTGTGGTCACAGATTATGTATCTCGTTCCAACAGATTATATATCTCGTTCTCATAGATTATTAAGCTGTAGCGACAGATTTCGTATCTCGTTCCCAGAAATTATTAAACTTTTAGTTTTTGGGCGCCTATTGTATGAGGGCCAGTTGATTTACTGTCGCTGGTCAAGGGTCCGTGCTCCAGCCAGGGACAAAGTTAGCGTGTTATGTGTAAGAGCTTTGTTGAGAGAGATGATAGGGGTGTTAGAAAAATGCATTGTATTACGGCCATGAAACAAACACACATATTTGCATATATTCTAAATATTACACCATCTTTCTCTGTCAATCCGTACACACACACACACACACACACACACACACACACACACACACACACACACATACACGCACGCACGCACGCACATACATACATACATACATACATACATACATACATACATACACATAACAGAGGAAGTATTGTTGACCAGGAAGGTTGTACCACCACTCACCAACCGCGGACTATGAATAACACTCTGGTATAAAATGCACACTTAAAATTCATATGCTTTACAGTTAATAATACGTGTACTTAACATTGTAACATAATGATATGATATCAAAAGCTTGGAAATGTAGACATATAGTCAGAGCTCTACAATTCAAACCAGATAAGGAAACTCTTGAAACTATCTTTCTTTTATTCGACTAACTTCTGCTAATAAAGATATTGATTGGGATAACTGCACCAGTTATGAAAAACAAAATACAAAACAAAAAAAGAATAGCAAAACAAAAACAAAACCAACAAAAAAAAAAAAAAGAAAAACAAAACAAACAAACCCGAACAAATTCAGATTGAAGCAGTTTATACACTGACTGGTGTGACGTGATCCTGTTCTTGTACTAACTTACAACAGGAGACTGGATGGGACAGTCTTGCATTGAATCACACATTATTAAAAGTTAAAAATCATGTTCCACATTATCTACACTTTCTGGTTCTCGCTAATGTTCATCAGGTCAACCATAGCGTTCTTAGATCTGGAAATAAGTACAAAGATGAAAAACAATCTACTGTACACATTGAACAGCAGGGCTAGATGATCTGAATTATTTGTCCGAGTCTACGAGGTGGCTCGCTCAATCTACTGTATACATTAATCAGCAAGTGATTGGAATTCTTTGTCCGAGTCTAAGAGGTCGCTCAATTTACTATATACATTAAACGCCAAATGATTGGAATGCTTTGTCCGAATCTACGAGGTCGCTCGCTCAATCTACTGTACACATTCAACAGCAAATGATTGAAATTCTTTGTCCGAGTCTACGAGGTCGCTCGCTCAATCTACTGTACACATTTAACAGCAAATGATTGGAATTCTTTGTCCGAGTCTACGAGGTGCTCTTTGTCCGAGTCTACGACGTCGCTAAATCTACTGTACACATTAAAGGGCAAATGATTAGAATTCCTTGTCCGAGTCTACGAGGTCGCTTGATCTACTGTACACATTAAACAGCAAATGATAGGAATTCTTTGTCCGAGTCTACGAGGTTGCTCAATCAACTGTACACATCAAACAGCAAATGATTGGAATTCTTTGTCCGAATCTACGAGGTCGCTCAATCTACTGTACACATTAAACAGCAAATGATTGGAATTCTTTGTCCGTGTCTACGAGGTCGCACGCTCAATCTACTGGACACATTTAACAGCAAATGATTGGAATTCTTTGTCCGAATCTACGAGGTCGCTCAGTCTACTGTACACATTAAACAGCAAATGATTAAAATTCTTTGTCCAAGTCTACGAGGTCGCTCAATCTACTCTATACATTCAAAACACATTTGGAAAAAGACAAAAGTGAAATTCAAAATATTTTTATAGGGGAAAGATGGTGTCGAATGCATCACACTCGTCTGTGGTAAGGTCGTAGCACTCACTGAATTTCGATATATTTTATATTTATTTAAGAGATAATGATACTTGTATTTGTGAATGAATAGAATCAGCTTTGCGTTATTAATGTGTGTGTGTGTGTGTGTGTGCGTGTGTGTGTGTGTGTGTGTGTGTGTGTGTGTGTGTGTGTAGGTGTGTGTGTGTGTGTGTGTGTGTGAACAGAATCAGCTTTGCGTTATTAATGTGTGTGTATGTGTGTGTGTAAACAGAATCAGCTTTGCATTATTAATGTGTGTGTGTGTGTGGGGGGGGGGGGGGGTTGAATACAGGCTTTATGAATATATAATTCTTATGACTTCACGCTATGAGATGCCGTATCAATACTGCTATACCACACTCTGGATGATATATGTGTGATAACAATGTAAACGAGAGGATATTCACACATGTGCACGACTTTTTACTCCAAGGTATACGGTCTAAGACAATTTCCTATTTAACACCAATAACATAGTGCTCTGCATCCACGTTTTTCTTCTTATCATAAAAGCCGGTGTGGCCTAGTGGTATCGCGCTGGACTTCTGATCGGGAGGCCGGGATTCGAGTCTCGCTCTGGTCATGCCGGTGTCCTCTGTTTCGGATGAGACAGTAAAAACCGAGGGCCCGTGTCTTGGTATGCATGGCGCGTTAAAGATCCCTCACTGCTTCGGGAGGGTCCGTTGCAAAGGTCAAAATTTGTATGCCCCGCATTAGGCAGATGCCGTCACCATATACGTGAAATATTCGTGATGTGACGCTAAACAAAAATCAATCAATCAATCTGATCATAAACCAGCTATAGCCTTGGATATTTTATATTAACATATATAAATGATTATATACAATCATTGTGTATCTAATGTTACTATATTTGTGTGAAACAGATTTACATTGTATACAAATTATCTTTTACATGCATGTAACAAGGGAGACATATGGCCAATATGAACTCGTACTTACACATGTGTGCTTTTGTATAAGTTTGTATATTTGACAATTCATGTTAAAATATGTACACATGTATAAATATATATGCTAAATATCTTGTATATACATACTTCCGAAAGATGAAAAATTTATATAACTTACAGTAATTCATAATCCAGTGGTACATTCAAAACTTCTCTACAAGGTGAGAATTTGATATAAACATTCTTGCTTGTTGCTCAATCCTACAACCCTACAGAATGCCGAAGAGAACAGAATGTATAACTAAGAACATCAGAATGCCGAACACATCGGAACGTATAACTAACAACATCAGAGTGCCGAACACAACAGAGTGTATAACTAACATCAGCATGTGGTACACAACAGACTGTATAACTAACAAAATCAAAGCCGAACACATCGGAACGTATAATTAACAGCAACAGAATGCCGTACACAACAGAGTGTATAACTAAGAATATCAGAGTGCCGTTCACAACAGAACGTATAACTAACAACATCAGCATGTCGTACACAACAGAATATATAACTAGCAACATCAGAATGCCGAACACAACAGAATGTATAACTAACAACATCAGCATGTCGTACACACCAGAATGTATAACTAGCAACATCAGAATGCCGTACACAACAGAATGTATAACTAACAACATCAGAATGCCGAACATATCGGAACGTATAAGTAACAACATCAGAGTGCCGTTCACAACAGAACGTATAACTAACAACATCAGAATGCCCAACATAACAGAACGTATATAACATAAAATGTCGAACATAATAGAACGTATATCTAACGACATCAGCATGCCGAATACAACAGAATGTATAATGGCACATTGTTGTTAGTGCCATAGTCATGATACCAGTTACTTTCGTATTTTATATCTCAAATGCCGCTTCCCGATCCAACATTTACAATTCCCTATACCTAGTCTTACATTCACAACTGCCGCTACCTGGTCTAACATTCACAGCTACGTCTATGTGGTCTTACTTTCACAGCTACCTCTACCTGATCTAACATTTACAGCTACCCCTACCTAGTTTTACATTCACAACTGCCGCTACCTGGTCTAACATTCACATCTACCTGTACCTGGATTTACATTCACAACTGCCACTACCTGCTCTAACATTTACAGCTACCCCTACCTAGTTTTACATTCACAACTGCCGCTACCTGGTCTAACATTCACAGCTACCAGTACCTGGATTTACATTCTCAACTGCCGATACCTGGTCTAACATTAACAGCTACCTGTACCTGGATTTACATTCATAACTGCCGCTACCTGGTCTAACATTCACAGCTACTTCTACCTGCTCTTACATTCACAACTGCAGCTACCTGTATGTAACCTGATCCAACACTTCCAACTCTGTCTACCTAATCTAGCATTCATGACTCGAATACACCGGAATTTGATATTTTTCTTTCGACACAATTTTGACATGCACATTTACAGGTATTAGCTCAAATAACAATGACCGAAATATTAGGTGACGTGTATAAGACTTCATTCTTAATAATCAGGTTTACGTGCAGGAGGGAGGACTGTACATGCTGGAGGAAATTACATGCAGGAGGGAGGACTGTACATGCAGGAGGGAGGACTGTACATGCAGGAAGGAAGACTACATGCAGGAGGGAGGACTGTATATGCAGGAGGGAAGACAGTGCATGCAGGAAGGAGGACTACATGCAGGAGGGAGAACTGTGCATAGTTTCCAGTATCAACATAATCGATTATCAATAGGTGCTCCTCTTGTGACCGAGAAGTCCCAGGTTCGACTTCCGCCAGTGCCCTGTCTTCCGGATGAGACAGTACAATCAGAGGTCACGTGCCACATAAAGTGTACCTCACTGCTTTGGATGGATCCGCTATAACGTCCCAATGTCTGTGCATTGTATAAGGAAGATGGGATCGCCTTGCAAGTACAGTTATCTGTTTGTGGTGTAAAACAAGTAAATAATAATAATAAAACAAGAGAATAAAGTAGTGTATGCTGCTGTCAGAGCTTACTACTTCAGCTCGAGGTAAAGCTCACTCTTCATGAATTCATGCACCCGATGATTTTATAGTAAGATAATCAGCATCGTCCAACAACATCGGGTCGGTTTCTTCTACTAGAAAACCCGATTACTGTTACGTAATGGTATCGATGTACAAATTGACCCTGACTAGAGTCATGTAAGCGTTTTGGCTACTAAGTCCTGCTCGGTATGAAAAATCCCAGGCTTCTGAGTGGATATAAATACCAGATTCATCTTTTTAATCGAAATGCTATTTATGGTCTATCTGTTGACAGGTAACAATATTAAAATTTATTTATTAGGTCAGTATTTTTCATACCAAGGGTCAAGGTATTTTCAGCAAGCACATTCTCTGCGGATTGAGGGTAAGTTCGAACAAGGCAAATTTTGAAAGTGAAAAGCCACGGTGAGGTATAGTTTGGCGGATGTGTTCCCACTTAGCCAACATTTTGAAATTTTGTATGCTCAGGTAAGGATACAAACAATGATTGGTATATGATGGAATAATGATATGCCTTGCTATCAAAATCCTGTCACCTATAATGACGTACCCCTATCGATGGTATGACCTTATCACAAGGGCTGCTGGCTAACAATGTTCTGCACTCTGACGTGCCTTTGCTTTGTCAAGCACTAGACTTGGTATGTCTACTTAGCCAGTCACTTAAGTACGGTAAATACAGCTCTATTCGGGCTATGGCTCTATCCGGGCCTTTACTGTATTAAGTAATAAGAATTTATAATACCTTTATTGGTTCTTCTTTAATAACGTCTTCTGCCAATGTAACGAAGTGATCATGAATGTTGAGAGAATCGGGTTTATATAGCAAGGAATGTTCTAAATGGAATAGGGGACAAAGGTATCTGGACGATTCCATTACTCGGGAATCATACAAGCGTTTGCATTGATTACCAATTTATTATAAGATATATACAAGCATCTACGTAATCAAACCAGTTTTGTTACACCACCCACGCCTCCGATTACATTCACCCCGAATGTATAATAATGGAAAAATAATGTTTTTTCAACTTTTTTTTAAAATATCATATAAAATGTCAAAGATATCAAAGACAAAACAATATACAATGAAATCCGCAAAAATGATTGTCAGTTAAACAGGATATTTGTCTCTGCAAAATCACATAAGAATAGCATATGAACTGTTTTGTATATGTCATCCCATTAACGTTAAGTCTACATATTGTAGAATTCCTCCACCTCCCTAATCACTTCCACTGTGCGTCCTCCTTCAGTGTACTTTGTGACAGTCACCTCTTTGGTGCGTTTTCTATATTTCTCGCACTGTACACCAATACTCCTTGTCTCCAAAGACTGTTTCCCACTAGATTGTACAGTTGGTGCAGTACGTGGAGCTACTTTCTCTGTGGAAGTAGAAATCTTAGACGCTGGTTCTGAAGACATTGAAGGTCCAGCAGATTCCTCACTTTTCCTTTTCACTACGGGCCTGCCTGAAGCGACTGGAGAAGGCGAAGTTGACTTACGAATCACACGACCACTTAGCAAGTCACCCTTAGCTGTATTACTCAGCTTACCATTTTCGTCACCAGACGAGTCGGATCCTTCATCATCTGAATCAGAAACGATGAGATCCCCAGGGTCATGTGAGGTCCAGTCAGATTCCTCATTAACCTTGTCTGAAGTAGTACCTGGACTATCCTTACATCCAAGGGGAGTGAGTGGGTGAGTAAGGCCTTTGTGAGCACGATTGAAATGTCTCTTCACATTGGAGGGTCTATTAGACTTGAAATCACATTCATCACACTTATATTCAGTCAAAGCACATTTAGCAACATGCTGTTTGAAAGTATTCTCATTATTCCGATTCATTAATCTGACTGAAACTTTGTTTGGACTATCACTCAATGTTCTTGCAGTAAGAGCTCGGTCAGACTTCGTAAAACTGTCTGTTGGCTCTACCATACCAACTTCTAAATTTGACATCAATTCTCCAGATTTGTTATGAACTGAACAAAAAGCAAAGACTTCTGTCCTTGGTAGAAGAATAAGTGCCTCGTCAAGAAAAACCCTATAACATCCAACATTACCTTCCAAGAACAATTTGATCTTTTGTCCATTGAATATTGGAGTATCATTGGATATGTCCACTGAACAATCATGATTTTTCATAAAATCAAGACCCAGTATACCGTCAATTCCTATCTCAGCAACAACTACCTTATGATTCATCGAAAACCTGTCAATCCTAAAAGGCAAAACAGTAGTCCCTTTGATAGTCAAAACAGAACCATCAGCAACAAAAATATCAGTATCCAAGGGTTGTAAGGATTGCATACCAACAAGTCTCGGCGCAAGAAGACTGACAGTGGCTCCTGTATCAACAAGTAGTTTGACTTCATAACCGTTTACTTCTGCACGTACAAAGCGACCAGACCGTCCAACCTTACGAGCATTATCCATCGACCCAAGCGATAGTTTACCCACTGTGTTTGATTCATTAGTATTACTGTTAGTCAGTTTATCTTTCTCTTGATTAGCACGAGATAAATATTTGCGGCACTTCCTTTTTATATGTCCATCTTTACCACAAAAATAACATTTTAACTTTTTGGACCTTGGTGTAGAATTTGACTTTAACTGAAAAGACTGTTCACTCGTATTTGGAATTAACTTTTGACTATCTCTAATTTCCTTTATTTCTTGACGCATATCAGCGAGAGCTTTGTTAGTTTCTTCAATCATTTTACGTAATTGAGATGACTCACTTGGCGTCTCAGTATCAGTAACAGTAAGCCTAACAAAACCACCTTCATCATTACTTTTTCTTTCTGCCCTGTTAAACGCAACCGTAAGTACGGTAAATACAGCTCTATTCGGGCTATGGCTCTATTCGGGCCTTTACCGTATTAAGTAATAAGAATTTATAATACCTTCATTGGTTCTTCTTTAATAACGTCTTCTGTCGATGTAACGAAGTGACCCTGAATGTTGAGAGAATGGGGTTTATATAGCAAGGAATGTTCTAAATGGAATAGGGGACAAAGGTATCTGGACGATTCCATTACTCAGGAATCATACAATCGTTTGCATTGATTACCAATTTATTATAAGATATATACAAGCATCTACGTAATCAAACCAGTTTTGTTACAATATGTCTAATTTGTCTTTCTACAGCTATTTCTTCGAAGATCCAAGGTCCATAGTACTCTCAGGTGTTTCACTGATTATGTTTGTGCTTTATATATATATATATATATAGCTATGCAACAATATTACATTTTGAAAAATAATCAGTATGGTATATAGAAAATTTCTCAAAATACATCTTGATAACGTCGTTTCATTCGTTCCTCTTTTTCACAACTCTAGAAAGTACAGGGTTTTACGATGTATTTAACTTATCAGAACAATTCTGACAAGTATGTTATGCATTTCCGAGTCATAAAATCTTTATATATCTGATTACACCGTTTGGTATGTGAAAGTGAAAATTTAGTTGAACATCAGGCAGATAAAATAACTCTACAAATTTAGTTACGGACGGACTTTTTGAAAGATTGCAAGGAGGTCCACTGATAAAATTGCAGGGAGGCCCACTGATAAAATTTTCATCTACCTATCGAAAATTGAGAATCGATAGATTCACTTGCGCGGACTTTTTTTTCGATGATCTCGGCAAAGGAGGTCCACGTGTTAAGATCGTTCGGCAAATTACTGGACTCTCCGGGCACATTCACATTGTAAAGTAATCGATGATTTCTGGGGATCATTTTTTTTTTGCGCGACAACACCAACTATTCGATTATCGCAGGTTAGTCCCAGCAATGAGACGTTTTGTACACTGGACCAACGTCTGAAGGCCACAGACACGAGTCCATTCTATGTATATCGTCCACTCCTAAAGATACTACAAGGACACATGCAATTCTATAAATACGCTTCCAAGCAATTCATGCCAGTTTGCTCTGCTATGGAACACAGATACTAGGAGGGAGTCAATTCGCACGAATTTTGTTCATCAAAGTGTCCGACGACCGGATTGATATCCTGTGATGTCCTTTCCAGCACATGGTCTAAAAACCTTCATGTTTTGGCTGAATATCGTTTGATCCACGAAGGGGCACTGGTACCACTACAAAGATTTGACACCGATCTCTTAAACCGTCCGAAGACCTTTTGGAATGTAAAAAGATATTCGTCATGACCGTTACGTCGGATAGCTTGGACAGAGGATGGATCCAATCCTGATCGAGATGGTCCGGACACATGAAATGTGTTGGTGGTCAACCTATCCAAAAAAATTATTGCAATAACGTTTTGGTTACCCCCTGCAATTTCACTGGCAATGTCATAAAAGAGACTTAAAATAGCGGTGCAAGCAAGCAGCAGTCCCGTGGGGTTTTTTTTCAAATTCATCCACAGGATAAAACGTTACATATAATCTCGGTCCAGTTCTACAACAAGTCAAATACCAGGGCCTACATTATATACAGCCTAGTAATCTAGTATACCTGGGACTACAATATAAACAGCCTAGTAATTTAGTATACCTGGTACAATATTATAAACAGCCTAGAAATCTAGTATACCTGGGACTACATTACAAACAGCCTAGTATTGTAGTATACCTAGGACTACATTACAAACAGCCTAGTAATTTAGTATACCTGGTACAATATTATAAACAGCCTAGAAATCTAGTATACCTGGGAATACATTACAAACAGCCTAGAAATCTAGTATACCTGGGACTACATTACAAACAGCCTAGTAATCTAGTATACCTGGGACTACATTACAAACAGCCTAGTAATCTAGTATACCTGGGAATACATTATAAACAGCCTAGTAATCTAGTATACCTGGGACTACAATATAAACAGCCTAGTAATCTAGTATACCTGGGACTACATTATAAACAGCCTAGTAATTCAGCATACCTGACAAAATAAGGAATACTAGGTACACACTGGAAAAACAGTGATGGGACCAAGTGACGTGGAGGAGTAAACATCTACCCGTAGATATAACAATATTGTTATAATCAGTGTAAACAACTGAACATCCATCTCTCTCTATATATGTATATATATATATAATACACAAGCAACATGGTCAATGCACTAGTTTAATAAAAACTAGTATTGGCAAGCAGGGTCGTTACTGCGCACGTAATACTGCATGACGACACAATACTTGATATTTCATATCCTTGTGCAAGCAAAATAGATCGCTTAACTTCATACCATCGAAAGTATTACACATAAGCCCTATTGTGACCTATCAATATGTTTGTGAGAAAGCATACTTTTAGATTAATTAAAAAGTTTTGCCTTATAATCATTATTGACCCTGCCGAAACAGCGGAATTCGGAAAAAAAAACGGGACAAAATTTTATAGTTATAATGTTGGCGTTATTTAAGAAACTGTATCGATCAGATGAGACTTTTTTGGACTTTGTAGTTAAGAATACTAAACAACAAACATATTTATTTCATTAAAAACTCGCTTAATGATAGTACATTGGAAAATAACAAATTGTAGTTTAAGCATTTCAGCGCATCTGCCTAAAATTCAAACTTAGATGGGTAAAAGCAGTAAAAGTCTGATATTTCCAGAAATATTTGACACACACCAGTGGTTTACCCACCAACATGTTTGACACACACCAGTGGTTTACCCACCAACATGTTTGTTATGATGTATACTACTTCATATAGTAAAGAGAGTATAGAACTATTTGACATACACCAGTGGTTTACCCACCAACATGTTTGTACTGATGTATACTACTTCATATAGTAAAGAGAGTATAGAACTATTTGACACACACCAGTGGTGTACCCATCAACATGTTTGTACTGATGTATACTACTTCATACAGTAAAGAGAGTATAGAACTATTTGACACACACCAGTGGTTTACCCACCAACATGTTTGTACTGATGTATACTACTTCATATAGTAAAGAGAGTATAGAACTATTTGACATACACCAGTGGTTTACCCACCAAGATGTTTGTTATGATGTATACTACTTCATATAGTAAAGAGAGTATAGAACTATTTGACACACACCAGTGGTTTACCCATCAACATGTTTGTACTGATGTATACTACTTCATATAGTAAAGAGAGTATAGAACTATTTGACACACACCAGTGGTTTACCCATCAACATGTTTGTACTGATGTATACTACTTCATATAGTAAAGAGAGTATAGAACTATTTCACACACCAGTGGTT
Source organism: Pteria penguin (assembly GCA_035048485.1). Taxonomy (NCBI): domain Eukaryota; kingdom Metazoa; phylum Mollusca; class Bivalvia; order Pterioida; family Pteriidae; genus Pteria; species Pteria penguin. The sequence continues at coordinate 998,605 of CM068580.1, forward strand.
TACCCACCAACATGTTTGTACTGATGTATACTACTTCATATAGTAAAGAGAGTATCGAACTATTTGACACACACCAGTGGTTTACCCATCAACATGTTTGTTATGATGTATACTACTTCATATAGTAAAGAGAGTATAGAACTATTTGACACACACCAGTGGTTTACCCATCAACATGTTTGTACTGATGTATACTACTTCATATAGTAAAGAGAGTATAGAACTATTTGACACACACCAGTGGTTTACCCACCAACCTGTTTGTACTGCTGTATACTACTTCATATAGTAAAGAGAGTATAGAACTATTTGACATACACCAGTGGTGTACCCATCAACATGTTTGTACTGATGTATACTACTTCATATAGTAAAGAGAGTATAGAACTATTTGACACACACCAGTGGTTTACCCATCAACATGTTTGTTATGATGTATACTACTTCATATAGTAAAGAGAGTATAGAACTATTTGACACACACCAGTGGTTTACCCACCAACATGTTTGTACTGATGTATACGACATCATATAGTAAAGAGAGTATAGAACTATTTGACACACACCAGTGGTGTACCCACCAACATGTTTGTACTGATGTATACTACTTCATATAGTAAAGAGAGTGTAGAACTATTTGACACACACCAGTGGTTTACCCACCAACATGTTTGTACTAATGTATACTACTTCATATAGTAAAGAGAGTATAGAACTATTTGACACACACCAGTGGTGTACCCATCAACATGTTTGTACTGATGTATACTACTTCATATAGTAAAGAGAGTAAAGAACTATTTGACACACACCAGTGGTTTACCCACCAACATGTTTGTACTGATGTATACTACTTCATATAGTAAAGAGAGTATAGAACTATTTGACACACACCAGTGGTTTACCCACCATGTTTGTACTGATGTATACTACTTCATATAGTAAAGAGAGTATAGAACTATTTGACATACACCAGTGGTTTACCCACCAAGATGTTTGTTATGATGTATACTACTTCATATAGTAAAGAGAGTATAGAACTATTTGACACACACCAGTGGTTTACCCATCAACATGTTTGTACTGATGTATACTACTTCATATAGTAAAGAGAGTATAGAACTATTTGACACACACCAGTGGTTTACCCACCAACCTGTTTGTACTGCTGTATACTACTTCATATAGTAAAGAGAGTATAGAACTATTTGACATACACCAGTGGTGTACCCACCAACATGTTTCTACTGATGTATACTACTTCATATAGTAAAGAGAGTGTAGAACTATTTGACACACACCAGTGGTTTACCCACCAACATGTTTGTACTAATGTATACTACTTCATATAGTAAAGAGAGTATAGAACTATTTGACACACACCAGTGGTGTACCCATCAACATGTTTGTACTGATGTATACTACTTCATATAGTAAAGAACTATTTGACACACACCAGTGGTTTACCCACCAACATGTTTGTACTGATGTATACTACTTCATATAGTTAAGAGAGTATAGAACTATTTGATACACACCAGTGGTTTACTCACCATGTTTGTACTGATGTATACTATTTCATATAGTAAAGAGAGTATAGAACTATTTGACATACACCAGTGGTTTACCCACCAAGATGTTTGTTATGATGTATACTACTTCATATAGTAAAGAGAGTATAGAACTATTTGACACACACCAGTGGTTTACCCACCAACATGTTTATACTGATGTATACTACTTCATATAGTAAAGAGAGTATAGAACTATTTGACACACACCAGTGGTTTACCCACCAACATGTTTGTACTGATGTATACTACTTCATATAGTAAAGAGAGTATAGAACTATTTGACATACACCAGTGGTTTACCCACCAACATGATTGTACTGATGTATACTACTTCATATAGTAAAGAGAGTATAGAACTATTTGACACATACCAGTGGTTTACCCACCAACATGATTGTACTGATGTATACTACTTCATATAGTAAAGAGAGTATAGAACTATTTGACACACACCAGCGGTTTACCCATCAACATGTTTGTTATGATGTATACTACTTCATATAGTAAAGAGAGTATAGAACTATTTGACACACACCAGTGGTTTACCCATCAACATGTTTGCTATGATGTATACTACTTCATATAGTAAAGAGAGTATAGAACTATTTGACACACACCAGTGGTGTACCCATCAACATGTTTGTACTGATGTATACTACTTCATATAGTACAGAGAGTATAGAACTATTTGACACATACCAGTGGTTTACCCACCAACATGATTGTACTGATGTATACTACTTCATATAGTAAAGAGAGTATAGAACTATTTGACATACACCAGTGGTTTACCCATCAACATGTTTGTACTGATGTATGTAAAGATGATGGATAAATCCAAACCACAAGTCCAAAAATCATGAAACCATAGGACATACAAAATCAGTGAAAATGAAAAACAAATGGAAAATAACAAAATATGTCTACTTGAAGAGCATATGTGAACCCCTGTGATGGAGTGAGATCAGGTGCCCGGGGAGAGTGAGCATCTCCTGCTTGCTAGCAACACCCGTCACATATACCCAGTAGAAAAAGTCAAATCGTGTGAATTCCATATGTATTTATATATGGAGAGGTCGAAGTAGGTAACCTTCTAGTATAGAAGGTGTCAAATCTGTGTAAAGTGATCGGAATCGGTCTCAGTCCAGAATATCATTTAAAAGTCTGGATAACGAGATATCATATGGAGTAATAAGAGTCTCGTAACGACCGTAGAACTTCCTCAGTGACGATGCTAGTCTAGCACATATATAACCCTGGTTGAGCAGCTTAACTGAAAGTCGCCTAGCCCTCAGAACAAAGTCATTATAATTTGAACATACTCTGGAATAACGTATTAATATAGTACAGAGAGTATAGATAAACGGTAACAAATTCCAAATTTTAACCAAAGTAATATAAAACTAAAATGAAAGAAGCAACATGTTGTCAATGATTGAGGGGCTTTGCAATAAGATGTAATCATGACCCGAAATACTTCATAGTCTTCACTTTAAATAAAATTTAATAAATAATAATTAAATAAATAAATTTAATAAAATTTAAATAAAGATGAAAAAGCCCCTTAATATTAAGATACAGAATAAAACAACGTAATTGTTGCTTTAGTAATGAAGTTTGTTAAAATATGCATAACTTTCTATTTTTATCAATTCAGCGTGTATTTTCAAGAAGATACCATAGTATTGCTGTGAAATTTGCAAAATGAAGAACAGTACATATTATTTGCGAGCATTTTTCGGTGTATCACTTTGTGTAGTTACACATTGATCAGCTGGGAATGGGTGCTTTGCAACCTCTGCCATAAGTAGGATTTCCTCCTCGATAAATTTGAAGTTTCTGGGATCAAAAGATTCTTTCTGAGCAGACAATAACGAAACTGGCTCATGTGTGGCATAAAATGTTCCAGGAATGTGTAATTTGACTGAGAAACTTGTCGGTGATAATTGTTCTAATGCAGAGCTTTTGCTATGATGGTAAAGAGTATCTCAAATGTTCAGTCGTGTGTAATTGTTAACCTTTCCTTGAACACTTGTACAATATATTCCTCTGCAAGTTCAACGACTACATCAGATACACATACATTGATACCAGTCTTTCAAGTAATGGACTGGATTTGCAAACACAGCTGCACGTTTCTTACCTACTTTGCTGGTAAAATCACTGCCAGTTATCTTGCAAACATTTCCATAACGTCAACAGTAACCCTGTTCGGAATGAATGCGCCTGTAAGGGACTCTTTGGGTCGTTCTCATTTAACTTCTCGAGTACAAGAGGAAGTTGACTCTTACTCACCCTTCCAACTGTGAGCGAAAGAAAATGACATTCAGACGAATTTCAGTTGTTCCATTATGTCATAAACAAATACGTTGTTTGTCGGAGTTTTGTCGAACATCAAATGACGTTATCACAAGAAACGCTGCCTTCTGTGGAAGGGTAAATTAAGTTTTGTCACTATGTCTTCCTCATCAATAAGAATAGACTACTTGCCGATTTTGAAAATGTCTGTCAATGTCCGAACTGATAACTTTTAGGGACGTCTTTGATAGTGAGGTTAAAGTGAAATACGTAATTCAACTGTGAAAATAATTATTTATTCAATATGAAATTACGCTTTTATTGGGACGTCACAATAGAAAATATTGCAGAAAGAGATAACAGAAGACATCTGACAAAGCTGTATGACAAAAATCACCAAGGACACGTACACAAAACATGATAATAGTAAAATATACACAGAAAACCATTACAAAATATTCGATTGTGCTGCGGTTACAATACCGACTTAGGACGGTCAATTAAAGTGACAAATGTCACTCAATTGGTGTAGTTCACCGGTTTACGGGTGCCTACCTCCCCACTCACCGTAAGAGCAGCATAATCAAAGGACACACATTAAAAAAAATTATAAATGCTATAAGCTTGGATATTTAGACAGCCATTTTCAATATTGGAAAGTAGTCTTTTGACCTAGAACAGACATGATACCTCAGTAGATCATCCTATGCCACGCTCGGTTGCAATGTTGATTATCCGTTGCTTTTTGCATTTTCTTTTACCAATTGAGGTTGTTGTTTTGGACTTTTATGGAATGATGCGAATATCTCCAGGTCTGTCCCATGTATTATGTCAGACAGCTTCTAACTCTTTTGAATAAGTCTTTCTCTGCGAAATTTGACGTACTTTATCAATTTATTCGACACGCGTGAGTTTATATGTTCCTATAGATTTCTGACAGATACGCACTTTTCGGGATCAAATATATCTTCTGAACATTCAATTTGTACTATTTTAATTTTTCCTTTATCACCAATGTTGTAGTTGTAAATAGTGATACGACTTATATCTCTTTGATAGCAAAAATCTAAACGTTTTGTTTAGATAGAAAATTAAAGAAGGTTGTGGCACATTATACTCAACGGGTCATTTACATGTGTTAAATCTTTAGAAACATGGATTCCAGATTTCATAACAATATATGTCTATAATACATGTATATTTTCTGCCATATTATGATTTACCATAATCTCATTCACTAGCTTATCTAGGAGATATATCGTCAAACCCCCTAACTACGGCACTACCTTAACTGCGACACTTTAGGGAAAACCGTCGCTGTTTGTTAACAATAGCGATTATGACGTCATTTTTCACTTGTATCAATAAATACAAACTTCCGAGAAAATGCGTCAAAAACAGGTTATGTATACATTAAATATATTTCATATTATGCTAAACTTACACCAATCACCAAGTCATTTTTACATAGCACCTAAATAAGCCGTGATTCCCCCAAAAGAGCTACACACGTTTACACACGTGTCTCCTGATTTTTCAGAATAGAATGAGGCCAATGATATGTTTTTCTTATTTTATTGCGAATAATACGTATGTATTTTCCGTTGTTGGCAATGACGTTCTTGGCGCAATATAGACGTTATATAGCGAGTAATAGTAATGTTTACAGATATATATTGGATTAAAACGTGGATGATAAAGTGATATGACAAATATAAAGTTTTTGTAAATAGGGTACTTCTTCGTCTTGGTATTTCAATTACATGTATTTCAATATTAAGAAATCATTCCTTTAGGTGATTGGAGTTATGTTAAATGTCTAAAACTTGTTTTAATATACACTGTATTACTTCATTCAATACTAAAAATAAATAATTAATAATTTATTTTAATAATATTCAGTAAAATCATGAAAGAACCCACCCCCTTCCCTCATGATATAAAATAGTAAAAGCAAATAAATAATATTGATTTCATACAAATCATTAGAAAGTTCAGAGAAGGAAAAACAGAACTTATTATCCCGAATCCCTATAAATTGCGTACATTTACTATCTGTAAATTAGGAACAATGCATGAATGTGACATATGTAGACACTGGGTACATCTAAAATACTGCATCAAATTAGTTGCACTGAGAAGAGGGGCCATATTCAAATGCATTCATTGTTATTAACGCAACCCCAGCCTATGGACAAATTGTACTAGAGTATCAAGGAAACTACGGTTTTACGTTTTTGAAATATCATTACACGAGTGTGCATGTCTCTAGTTTGGCACATCATCTGTTCAATCGCATCTTCTCGGACCTTTCCGTCGCATTATGACCGTGACATAATGTGCTAAAATAATGTTTCAACTGCATTTGCGATTATAAACATTTATTACTTTCAGCGTCTCGAGAGACTCAGAGTGACTCTTCAAACCATCTAATTAACGTTTACTATACTTGGATCTGATGGCAGTATTTACGCCCTTTTCTCCATGCTATCTCTGTTTGACACAAATTAAGTGTTTTTTCTCTGTTCTATCCATACGATAATCAGTCAGTTTTACACAGCGCTCCTCCCATTTTGTTACCGCATGGCTTTCGTCCAAATGAACTGTTCGTTCATTGCGCCAATTGCGAAATGTGTTAGAAGTCGGTTACTACAAACTGTCCTCGTAGGAACTGTCTTATCCATGGAAAAGGCGTGGCTTCACAGTCCTAAAGTTGAAAAATTATGTGGAATGTTAATTTCTTTTACCACAGTCAAACGGATAGACGCGCCAAAAACTAGATACGGCACTTTCGAATCTTTGATAGTGAGGAAGGGGGTGAGGTGTTGTTAATATAAACCAAAAGGTCCAAAACATGTGTAGGCACGAGCCAACTTGAGCCTTGCGTAGCTACGCCCCTGAAATTAGATCATCACGTACACTAGGTTTAACAGTTTTCTTACACCCCTATTCCATCCGATCCGGAGCAACAGTAGAATCATTCGCACCGTGTAAAAATTTGGAATGGAATGGGTTTATGGAATGGAATATGGAAAGAATTTTGGAATGAAAGGTCCGAGATGGGGTCTATAATCATTCGTTATATTAGACCAAACTGTAAACACTACAGACAGAATACCGGTAGGATTGTAGACACTACAGACATAGTACCGGTAGGATTGTAGATACTACAAACGTACAGATACAATACCGGTAGGATTGTAGACACTACAGACGTACAGACAGAATACCGGTAGGATTGTACACACTATAGACAGAATACCGGTAGGATTGTAATCACTACAGACATAATACCTGTAGGACTGTAGACACTACAGACATAATACCGGTAGGATTATAGACACTACAGACAGAATACCGGTAGGCACTACAAACGTACAGATAGAATACCGGTAGGATTGTAGACATTACAGACATAATACCGGTAGGATTGTAGATACTACAAACGTACAGATACAATATCAGTAGGATCGTAGACACTACAGACATAATACCGGTAGGATTATAGACACTACAGACAGAATACCGGTAGGCACTACAAACATAGATAGAATACCGGTAGGATTGTAGACATTACAGAATAATACCGGTAGGATTGTAGACACTAGATATACAGACAGAATACCGGTAGGATTGTAGACACTACAGACAAAATACTGGTAGGATTGTAGACACTACAGACACAATACTGGTAGGATTGTAGACACTACAGACATAATACCAGTAGGACTGTAGACACTTCAGACGTACAGGTAGAATACCTGCAAATCCGGATAGGTTCGACTCGCAAAGCGATCAGAAACTCAACAGAAAAGATAAGAATGAATATAAATGCGTTTTAAATATTTATTTCATTGAACCGTCAGAATACGGCAAGTAATTGATAACAGATCTCGACAACGAGTCGAGCAGGAAGGGTCGTGATGTACACCAATGCAGAGTATGTGTAAAAATAACGAACTTCAATACTATACGGCACTTCAATACTGAACGGAAGGCCGACTTGTGCACAGTTTATCTCACAAATACATTCTGTAATTACACTCCGGAGATATATATCAATCTCCTCCCTTCTTTTAATTCACTTCCTTCACTTTAGGTTGATAAATGAAGGTGAAACTTGAACAAAAAGTCATAGGAGATAAAGATTCCTAGAAAGGATGAAGCATACAAATCCACAATTTCCTCTTGTTCACGTCGTTAGTATTAAAGTTACAGCGATACAAACACACATGATGCTTAAACGTTTCCCCAGGCGAATGGCATTTAGTCTAACAAAGTTAAAAGCATATGTGCACTACTTTCTATCAAACGGTTAATGATCTCGTCATCACCATAATTGACGATCGAGTGATTTATTATTGTTTTACGTCACTCCATGATTATTTCACATATATGGCGACGGCATCTGCCTGATGCATCGCATAGAAATTTTTACCTTTGCAACGGACCCACCCGAAGCAGCGAGAGATCTTTTACGTGCCAAGTGTGCCGTGACACCGGACCTCGATTTTTACTGTCTTATCCAAAGGACAGAACACCGTTGTGTCCACGGCGGGAATTGAACCCAGGACCTTTCGGTCACAAGCCAAGCACCTCATCCACTGGGCCTCACCGGCTTACCGTAATTGACGATGAAAGTCTATCTAATCCATGAATAAAACTCGGGTAAATACACTGCGCTCAAGTTTATTGAGTAAAGCTTTCGATACGAAAAATAAAAGGCAAACCTGAGATGAAAACATCTTTGCGCAAATTAATGCAGTCTGTAACCAAAGAGGGTGGGTGGTAACTTCCTGTAAAAAGGTATAAACAGACATGCGGCTGGAATGGGGTATACATTTAAGGCCATCCAATATATTAATAGGAAGCATTTTCCCTTCAAATATCAATGGGCATCTTTCTAATCACATAAAATATGGAAAGTTGGAGTGGGTATGCCTTCTACTACGGTCAGTATATAAATGGATATGGTTTTACATTTCGTTCAATATATGATTGTGTAGAATGCAAGCGATTCCAGTCGCAAGTCCGTACCCAAAATCATTTATTCTCCGGTGGATGCGATTTCAATAACGTTAATTGATTGATTGATTTTTGTTTTACGTCACACCACGAATATTTCACGTATATGGTGACGGCATCTGCCTGATGCGGGACATACAAATTTTCACCTTTCCAACGGACCCACCCGAAGCAGTGAGGGATCTTTAACGTGCCATGCATACCACGACACGGGGCCTCGGTTTTTACTGTCTCATCCGAAAGACAGAACACCGGCATGACCAGAGCGGGAGTTCGACGCGATACCACTAGGCCACGCCGGCTTCTAAATCAATGGACACATTTTGGCCCACAACGAGTCGTGTATTATGTTTCACATCAATAGGCGAGTCAGTGTTCGAAGTTTAAAGTCATTAAGTGTAAAAAGAATTCAGTTATGGTCTGAAAAACATATTCACTTATCCATGCTCTGACTTTTAACCTTTAACCTCCAAACAAACAGGGCACAACTCTGACAAGGATTCTGTTTGTGGAGTTTCCTGACCATAGGTATAAAGGGATATCAGTAATATGATCATTTACACAGCAAGACAAATAAACTTCATATATTACCCACACTTTCAAACAAATGTGTGTGTGTGTGTGTGTGGTCAAAATGAGCCACAGCATGATATTCACTTTTAATCGGAGATAAAACCCTCAGTGTCACTGGGAAAGTTAGAGAATGAGTTAGGGTTGAAAATCAAGATTAAAAATATTTCGGGAATATAAAGAACTCCCATTCGATATCTATTTCAAATGAAAATGGATGTATCTGAATGATTAAAAATGACCTTATGTTAGCATTACCATAAGTGATGTTGATCTTTACCCTGTTCACTCAAAATCAAATTCAATCGGCATATGTACCTAGATATCCTGATTCGGTATGGTTAGAATGCATGCAAGTGTATTTGCCACCCAGAAATTAACTGCAGGACGGACAAAGCAAAAACTCAATGCCCCTTTCCTTTTCTGGTCGAGACATAATAAAAGTAAAAATACAATGAATTTGTCGCTAATGGGACTTAGCTGGATCTTGTATAAGAATCAATATCTTTTAGAACTGGTTCAAATACGGTTGACTCTTATTTACTCACCCAAAGATGACTCGAATTCCTAACTTGCTCAGTCTGATTTTAATTTTGATATCCCTGTTCTAAACTCTATGCACAAACATGTATCCCCAACCTAAAACCTGCTTATCTTAAAATTAGCTTAACAATGACCCTTCCAGCTCAAGCTATTGAGAGTCTACTTAACAGATTTTATTCCTGAAATCTGGGGCGAGATAGACCCAAGTGTCGCAAAGTGCCCAGTAAAACTAATAAATGGGCAGGTCATTGCTTCTTACAAAAAATAAGGCACTGGTAAACCGACACACAATACGCCCAAATTTTGTTATCCCATGTGTCATACAATTTGAAACAAATTATCCAATTTAAACGTGGTAAATTTAGATTAGATTTGACACTGATAAAATAGTTCAGTTAACTTCTTCAATTGTTTGTAGGTTAACTGTTCTTCATGCATCCATCATTTCCAGACTTGCCAATCTTCAGAGTCTAAAAACGGAAGGTTATGTAAAGAGAACCTGCAAAATGTTTGGTCACTTTTTGTCGAGAAACTGTCATATATACTCTTTATATATAATGCTCGTTTGAAACCACACCACGCAGTAAATGGGTCTTAACAGGCAAATTGTCTTTCATTGCAAACATACAATGTACAAATAATCGAGATCAAGGGTATATGCACTGAAACGGTGATGGTCAAAATTTTCCGTAAATTCCGGATTTAAAAGAAACCAGAAGTCTCTGTCGAGACTGGAGCTCTACTGTTATCCTCTACTCAAACAACAATTTACCTTCAGAGAAGAAGGGGTAAAAATATATTTGGACCATACATGTATGTTTTGTATTGCACATGCACAACTAGACCACCTACCAAACATGATGAGATCATAATTAAGTCTCACAGACATATACAATAAGAGAAGAAGTGGGAACAAGATTTTGGGACCACGCCCCTTTGTGGGGCCCCAGGGGGTCTGAACTGATCCAAAATTGCACATGCACAATTACACCACCTATCCAACAAAAGGAGACCATAATTAGGTCTCTAGGCTATATACTTTCAAAGAAAAAGAGGGAACAAGATTTTGGGACCACACCCCTTTGTGGGACCCAAGGGGGTCCGGACTGGACCAAACTTATACATGCACAACTACATCACATATCAATCATGATGAGACTATAATTAGGTCTCTGGGACATATACCTTCAGAAAAGAAGAGGGAACAAGATTTTGGGACCACGCCCCCTGTGGGGCCCAAGGAGGTCCAAACTGGTCCAAAATTGCACATGCACAACTACACCACCTATCCAACAAAATGAGACCATAATTAGGTCTCTAGGATATATACCTTCAGAGAAAAAGAGGGAACAAGATTTTGGGACCACACCCATTTGTGGGACCCCAGGGGGTCCAGACTGGACCAAAATTATACATGCACAACTAGATCACATACAAAACATAGTTAGACCATAATTAGGTCTCTGGGACATATACCTTAAGAAAAGAAGAGGGAACAAGATTTTGGGACCACGCCCCTTTGTGGGGTCCCAGGGGGTCTGGACCGGACCAAAATTGCACATGCACAACTACACCACCTATCCAACAAAATGAGACCATAATTAGGTCTCTACCTTAAGAGAAAATGAGGGAACAAGATTTTGGGACCACGCCCCTTTTTGGGACCCCAGGGGCTCCGCACCAGACCAAAATTATACATGCACAACTACATCACATACCAAACATGATGAGACCATAATTAGGTCTCTGGGACATATACCTTCAGAAAAGAAGAGGGAACAAGATTTTGTGACCACACCCCTTTGTGGGGTCCCAGGGGGTCCGGACTAGACCAAAATTGCACATGCACAACTAGACCACCTATCCAACAAAATGAGACCATAATTAGGTCTCTGGGACATATACCTTAAGGATAGAAGAGGGAACAAGAATTTGGGACCACGCCCTTTTGTGGGACCCCAGGGGGGGGGGGGGGGGGCGGACCAGGCCAAAATAATAAATGCACAACTAGATCACATACCAAACATGATAAGACCATAATTAGGTCTCTGGGACATATACCTTAAGAATAGAAGAGGGAACAAGATTTTGGGACCACGCCCCTTTCTGGGAGCCCAGGGGGTCCGGACCGTACCAAAATTGCACATGCACAACTAGACCACCTATATAACAAAATGAGACCATAATTAGGTCTCTATGATATATACCTTCAGAAATGAAAAGGGAACAAGATTTTGGGACCACGCCCCTTTTGTAGGGGCCCCAGGGGTCCGGACTGGACCAAAATTGCACATGCACAACTAGACCAGCTACAAAACATGATGAGACCATAATTAGGTCTCTGGGATATATACAATCAGAGAAGAAGAGGGAACAAGATTTTGGGACCACGCCCTTTTGTGGGCCCCCAAGGGGTCGGAACTGGACCAAAATTGCACATGCACAACTAGACCACCTACCCAACAAGAACAACCCATAATAAGGTCTCTGGGGTATATACCTTCAGAGGAGAAGAGGGAACAAAAAATTGTTTACGGACGGACGTCCGGACAACGGAAGAAGGACCATCGCATGAGCTCGACTGGTCGAGACCAGTAGAGCTAATAAAAACGTAAGGAATATAACTAAAAACGTACAGGGTTAACAAGAGCAACGTCTAGCGTGGATTAATACGCCCATCGCTTAATTTGGACGGGATCAATTCGCATTTGGCATAAGTTTCATGAAAAACATCTGACGTTTACTAAAGTTAATTGCGTTTCATAGCAATTTATCAAAGGAATAAGTCCAAGGGCAACAACTCCTGCAAAAATGGTCCTATCAAACCCATCTTTGAACTTGACCTGCCAAAAGAAAAATCTTGAAATTTTTTTAGTCCAAGCCCCCCCCCCCCTCCTAAAATTATAAATTTCTCATAAATGAAGAAAAAGATATCAATACCTGTAAAATATGTGATAGTTGGTACATTTTGCTTGTTTCATGCTAAATTTCATAATGTTTTTACAAAAATTAGATTTTTAATGAATTTTCCAAGAAAAATCTTGAAACTTACAAGTCCAAGGGCCAGAAATCCGTCAAAAGGTCAATATACCAAATTTTGGCATCTTCATATGGTGTTTTTTATTTGTACCATGTTTCATCAAAAACTCAGCAAAGGTTAAATAGTTGTGAAGACAAGACTGATGGGGCAGCAAACGACAGCGATATAGCATAACAGCCCCACAATTTTCTGCAGGCATATGAAAAATCAAAAGTCAAATCATGTGTACCACTGATCTTACTTCCACATGCTGCATGCACATTTATCATCCAATTGTCTCATATTTTCTTTAGAACAAATTCTTAGTTTCTCTATTTTAATACCAAACGTCACATAAATTTGTTATAATTTGCAGTCTATGTTGCAATCATTTTTGAAAATATCAAAATGTGCCAAATTTGTTTTTGTCTACTGCATTCAGGAGTAAAAGTATAATTTTTTTTAATTTTCACGGAAGGGACATAAAAATACAACAAAAAGAAATCAAATATATAATATTTGGTCATCAGAGAACTTCCTTTGAATTTAAAATATATTTATGTAACTACTGGACCCTGCCAGAATTTAAGAAACCCATGTATACCAGACTTTTGATTTCAATGAATATTAGAAACACCATTCCACAGACAACTGAGGTGTACAGCTTCCCTGCATTACACAGACAACTGAGGTGTACAGCTTCCCTGCATTACAGCAACTGCTCACTGCACTGCTTATTATGACCCTGCAGCAGACTACGACAGCAGCGACTGCACTGCTAACAGCTGTGACCTGCTGCAACTGCTAGTACACCGCTAAACTGCAGCTAGTACACCGCTTCACAGCAGCTACTCTGCACAACTTACCGCTCCTATACCAGATGAATAGAAAGTTAGAGTTAATAAAAGGAATTTATTGGTGATCAGACATGATAAAACAACATCTCTAATGACTACACAATGTACTAGATGAGTGGACCGATTCAAATGGTTATAAATATTATACAACTTCAATGCTTTAAGTTACTCTTTCTGGTTCTCAAACAGTTCTTTACAACCAGAAGAAGTGACTAAAGAAATTTCATTACCATGTTAATGAAGTCAATCAATAGATTTCCACAAATATTATAAAGACATTGTTTTTGTGCAATTAAAACTAAAGAAAAGTAATATACAATTGACAACAATTTATGTCATCTTCATATTCAAGATGGATCAAATATTAAAACTTGGTACACGACTTTATTTGAAGCTAAATAAGAATTCCTTTTTTTGTTTTTTTAATCATAAGGTGATTCACATGCTTGCATACTGACTTTAATATATCACGGAAATATCACGGAAATACAAAATACAGCAATGTAAAAAACTTCCAGAATCCCTATACAAGTGATCTTTTCCAATGTAGATGCAAGTAACTTGAATGTTTTGCGGGGAATTTCTTTTCCTTTTCCGAGATTCAACAGAATCACAATACTATGCCACAATGTTTAGTCGCTAATTATGTTTTAAATTTTATGCAAGTAATCTTCATAAAATGCATTTAAATAATACAAAAGAATTAAAGGTATGTTTACATGCATTTCTCAATAGAAATTTTTATCTTTTTTTTATGTAAACAGAGCACAATTATGCTAGTGCTGGCTCTATTTTTTTAAGTCATTTTCTGTAAATATACTTGATAATAACCTTTTTTTGAACAGACAGCATGTAGCAGTTACAATGATTTCTGCTGCCAATAGTAACGTTAGTTTTCCTCATGATCATCTAAGTGGTCCTTGGTGGCAGACTTGGATCTGCTTCTGGAACGATTCCGACTGACACTTCGGCTTCTGCTCCTACTCCTACTCCTGGAGCGAGATCTGCTGTAAGAACGGCTCCTGCTTCTAGACCTCCTATTCCTTCTCCTAGAACGTGATCGAGACCTGGATCGCCGGGATCTGGACCTTGACCTGGATCTGGACCTGTAATGACCAACATTCCATCTCTTAACTCCATATGAGTATCTGGAATTATACCTTGGCCTGCCATGCCTATAGTTTACATAATAGGGAGAAAGACATCTGCACCTTGATCTGCTTCTCACTCTGGGTATTGAATATGACCTACTTCTGGACCTGCGAAGAAAAGCACGACTCCTTGATAAGCTAGATAGGGAGTCACTATCAGGACTGCTTGACCGACTAGATGTGAAGCCAGAACTCTCAGAGGATGAAGAATCAAGTGACCTGGATCTGGACCTAGATCTAAATCCAAAATAGGAATTAGAACTCCTGCTTCGGGACCTGAAATAAAAGGTGATATCTTGTGTAGTATATCATCTATACATGCTGAAATAGTAAAAAATTAAATATGAAGTTAAAGACAAATGTAATTCAAAATATGACAGGGTTTTTCATCACTCCTTTGGTTTGTATGGAAATGGAGGCTGGACCTTTTGCATTGGGAATTTAATCCTTGTTATATCCAAATAAATAACAGATGTACTTGTACATTAATTGATATTTTAATTCAAAATAATTATTAGATAATTCATGCTTAAAATCAGTCTATTTTCACCTTATGACCAAAAACTAACTTTTTTCTAAGGAAATGGCAATCTTTGATGAACAAATAGGGGGAAATAATTGCTATTCTGGATTGGGAACGAGGCCAAATTTTATTCCCTATAACAAGGCGGAAAATCTCTGAATGATGATTTTAAAAACAGGGCACTGTTAAACAGGTGCATAATACACCTGTATGCTGACATGATTCCCTACCCCTGGGGGCAGGACAAAAAAAACCTGGTGCATAACTTCAAGTGAGACCCTTTCATATACTGTCACCGAATATATCTGCTAAAGTAATGTACCTTCACTAATAAAGACAAGATTTTTTTTACCCTGTTCATTTTCTCCACCCCAAGGACTAGACCCCCAGTTTGAAACCCAGATGCTCAACTTGAAATCAGACCTTTATAACCAGTATACCACCACCAAATCATCTGTATCTATCTTGGTTAGGTAGAGGAAACATACACAAATGCATTTGGACCCCGATAGTTTAATAAGTAGTTGCACAATTTCAAATTTGACACTTTCATCTATGCCACAAGTCATCTGCATCTGTTTTGGTTAAGGAGAAGAATAGGTGGGGGTTTTTTTTTTAATCCAAACATCTTTTCCTATTCCAGGGGCCAGACCACAGTTTGAAACCCAGGCATACATCTTCAATTCAGACCTTTCATATACTTTCATCAAAATATTTGCCTCTTTTTTGTTGAAAAGTGTTTTTTACACTAACATTTTCCCCTGCTCGAGGGGTCAAACCCCAATTCAAACCCCAGATGCACAACTTCAAGTCAGACCCTTTCATATACCACAACCAAATTATCTGCTTCTGTCATGGTTAAGGAAGAGAAGTGCAGACAAGACTGTGGGGACAAACAGACAAATGACAGTGGTATAGCATACATGTACATGTAATACACCCACATTTAAAATGTATTCAGGGGCTGACAAATAGATTATTTTAGTTAGTGCCTACGTCTATGAGAAATTCACTTGCCACAGCAGTAATTCCACTATTCCAACTAACTAGTCCACTTGTTTTAGAATAAAATTGAAATTTAGTCAACTGAACTTCATTAGTTGCCATTTTACAGTGTTTGGCACACAACATAAACTCAGTCAGCACTGAACATGTGATAATGATTTAATTTTGCAACTGGATAATTGCAACCTGTTACATTTTTATGAATAATTATGGGGTACTGTTGCGATTCCCAAATTAACACATACAATGTATGATACCAATTCATGGGAGTTACTGAGTAGGTCAAACATAATTCTATTCTAATGATAAATGTAAATGAACAAAGGTTTAACTAAGGGCAACAGTGTAACTTTTCATTTTTTCCAAAGAAAGCATTTACATGTAGTAATTGACCTCTTCAACATGCCTGGAGAGAAGAGCTTTTAAATAATAATGGATAACTAATATGAGAACTTCAATACTCATTTTCAGAAAAACATCTTGACAAGAATGTTTTTTTTATTTTCATTTACTTAAGAGCACTTGTCCACAGGCAAGAAGCAGTAGTGGTACTGACAAAATATTCACTTGCAGGAAATGTGAAAGTACTGGTAATTATCCCTAGTGTCAGACAATGGGATTGGACAGCCCCTGAATACATTCTTCTTAAATGAACTTTAATGAAAGTAGACATTACCGTGACAAAAACTCTGATGGACTCTGTCTCTTATGCACTGGTGGTCCTCCAGATTTTCTTGTGGCAATTAGTGGCAAACATGACTAATGCATTAATCATCTCATATGACTAGCAAAATATCATTTATATAAAATTCTTTCTAATTCACAAAATTTCACCCATAATGATAATTAAAGAAAACTTACAAGAAAGTCAAAACGAAAATTTTCACATTTCAAAGGTAACACAGTAAAATAAGAAGATTGATATTTGATCTATCAAAATTTTCACTACTTCTTTTCATTTAATTAGGTGTTACAAAAGCTGTTCATATACTATACATGTACATGTAACAAAACAATCAACTCAAACAGTGGGAATATATGGATCACAAAAGGTTAGGACTAACATTCCCTCCAGATGATTTAATCAGCATATGAACTAGAAATTCAACAATGCTGTCAGTAAAATTCAAATTGACATTTAATCTTGATGCTTTTCTAAATGTGACCACAGGGACAAGACTTGCAATTTTGCATGAACCCGGGATCGATTTTCGTATATACATGTACATACAATGTATGAAAATCGATCCTGGGTTCAAGCGAGCTTTGTCCCTGTGAATGTGACATTAGTTTTGTCATAAAAGCTTGTGACCACTTCTACATGTATTATGCATTACTTTTCATGTGTAACAGACTCCATGTAATACATGTAGTTAACACTTATAATGAAAAAGCATTTTGGCTGTCTCTGCAAAATGCTTTCTGGTTGTGTAACAAACTTGGATAATGACTCAGACACGGTATAAGCTCAATATGCAAGATCGCAAATACTCATTCTGGTCAAGTTTAGTATTTCAGTGAATAGTGTCCTACCAAATCTGTAGTTCTAAACTTGGACAGATTTTCTACCTCACTGGAGTGCAAAAGAATGGTGTGTATAAAAGCACAAGTCAAAAGTTAAAATCACTATCTTGTGTATTGGTAGAACATCTGCACTTTAAATGGAAAGTCTAGGTTCATTTGAAAGTCTGACCATAAACCTTTAACCCTAACTACAGAATTTGAAAGTCTGACCATAAACCTTTAACCCTGACTACAGAATTTGAAAGTCTGACCATAAACCTTTAACCCTGACTACAGAATCTGAAAGTCTGACCATAAACCTTTAACCCTGACTACAGAATTTGAAAGTCTGACCATAAACCTTTAACCCTGACTACAGAATCTGAAAGTCTGACCATAAACCTTTAACCCTGACTACAGAATCTGAGGTTACTGTAAGTGTAACAAATACATGTAAAATCAAAGAGTAAATCCAGGAATCCAACACTTTCATACACAGTATAAACAGCTGTACCGATATACATGTACTGTTTATAATATTTAAGAGAGAAAAGTATTCATTGACGAAATATGTATCACAATTTCAAGCAATGCACAACATGTATTTTAATGGTTGGGAACAATCTCTTATTTGAAAGACAGTAACTAAAATGTGTAACAATCTCTGTTTTCAGTAATTTATTTCAAGAACTGAAATTTTTTTTAAAAATTTTGATATAAAATTTTGAAACGGCACATCTTTATACCACATCATTTACAGTTTACCAAAGAAGTCAACTTTTTTGACTTATTATTTTCTACACATGTATGGTACATGTACTGTTTAAGGCTACAAAACTTATGAAACCTCCATGTACACTCCAAAATGGTAACATATTCATATTCAGTACATGTGCAAGTATTTTCAAAGGTCGACATTCCAAAATTTGAATTTTTAGTGAATTTTTAGACTAAGTACTTGTTTACTTCTTCTCTGAAACAGAAAAGTTTTACTAGCATAAAATTTTATGCAGATATTTTCCTCTGCTCTTGCTGTTATACATGTATTTTCATTTGCAGTTTAAAAAAGAATCTAATGTTGATAATTGAAATTATTCTAGTCTTTAAGTTTAATTAAATTATAAGGATTAACTTTAATAGTTTTGCAATTTATTGACTGAGATATAATATGGTTTGATTATAAAGTAGATTATAAAGAGTGCACCACCTCAAACCATGTTATATCTCAATAAAATGCAAAATTGTCAAAGTTAATCCTTAACAAAAAATCAACCAACAACAGCCCTTCCAGGAGGACATGGACAAGGAATACTTGATTAATTCTTGTGTATTTGCTTACGCAAATTTTGAGGTATTAGACAATGTAAAAGAGTTTCTAAAGAAGCGTTAATTTTAGCAACTTCCTAAAACATGTTAATTAACTTTAGAATGAGTATAAGCCAAATGTGGTCAAAGAACAAACAGACAACGGGAGGTAACTCCAACTTAATTACTGCTACTGAAACCTATTTATTGATTACTGAAAACAAATTGTTATGCATTTGAGTGACTGTCTTTCAAATGTCAGAGAGGTTGTTCCCAATCTGTTTTATGCCACACTTTATTTCAAAAAGACACCAGATTCTTTCCAAGACTGCTGGTTTCGGAGAAGTAGTATCGACAAGTTGTTTTATCACACACATGAACCCAATCACAAAAAGCAAAGACTTGAACTTTGAATCACTATGTAAATGATGTAACATGAGGCTATGCCACAGTCAGATTCTTTACAGGTCTCCTGTTTTATGAGAAGTGTTAATCTGATTTCTCTTGTGTCAAACCTGTTTCATTGAACACTTATTTACTTCATTTATTCATTAAGTTGGTGTGACATCACACTAAGATCTAAATGTAAATACCGGCAATCTGATTAAAACCATGTCTTTATTCTGCTTCTCTATTTGTCCCATTGTGGATAAAGATCTGGCAAAAAAACAATAAGGGTTCATGTTCTGATGAACTCTGATTTCCAGCCAATCAGGGGATTGCTACGAATTCCTAGGAATGAAATTAACATCTCCAGCCTGTATGACCCACAAGGCTGTTTTTGAACAGTTTGTTACACACTGCTTCACTATCAGGTGCCTAGCCGAGTCATTCATCGACTCATTGATTGGCTATGGGAAATAATGGTTTCGGTGACTGAAACGTCAACAGAGTTAACCAGAATGGTATATTTAATTTTAAAGCAATACAAGCAGTGACATCACACTGAATTTGAGAAATCCCCGTTAAAACGTCTGAGAACTGGCAAATTACCGGTATGATGAAATTAATTTAGATTTCAATTCAAATCCTAATCTGATGATCAATTTTTGTCAACAGTTTCTGTTGCATATTTGACTACCTTTCTTTTAAATGCAATATAAAATTATCCCCTGAGATTTCCCCTAATTCTCATGAAGTATTGATATACTTTTGAGTTCACTTCAAAATGGAAGAAGAAGATTTCTTATGACCGTTTTCATACATGAACATTTATAATTGTTTACTTCAAATGATTAAATTTTGAAACCAAATAATCAACATGTTTTTGAAAACACCAAACTACAACTCTTAAGTCTTACCTATCATTAAATTAAGTATGACTTTAATCAACTCACCTGTATCTTCGAGATCTTCCTCCGTCGTAGCGACCTCTAGGAGGTCCTCTCCTGTAAGGTTCACTTGGACGTCCATATCGCGCCATTTGAACTCTCAATTCTCGTCCATCCATGATTGCACCATCCATGGCGTCCATAGCGTCTTCGGCGTCCCTCTTGTCGTGATACCTGACGAAGGCAAAGCCTCGACTATCCCGTGTAAATCGGTCCCGCGGGATGTACACATCTCCTACTTCGCCATATTTGTCGAAAGCATTTCTCAGATCATCTGGCGTGGTTCTGTATGTTAGATTGTCGACTTTTAGCGATATCATACCATCGGTTTCTGGTGGACCTCGTCTGTAGCTCATTCTGCTGTCTCAATGACTACCGCGACTTATATAAGTAATTTTTCTAAAGTAATTGCAACACCATACGCTTTCCCTTCGTTTGTCTCTACTGCGCAATTACTTTGCGCACAATAGGATTTAACGCACCAGAATATTCGATCTCGAAGTTATATTGCATTTTAAAAATAGTTAACTCTACGTATAGTAAACGTCGGTGATTCTTATGATATCATAGAATTTCACAATAAAGGAATATATTTATATAATTAATAAATATAAAAATAGGTCAAGGAATCTTCCATTTAAGACCTTGAAAAGACTGATTTGGAAAACTGAAGTCATAATTAAGATTCAAGTTGAACAAGATTCAAGATTTTATATGACATAAACCATACAGTACATGTTGGCATTATCAATATATAACTAAATGCTCAACTAAAATGAATAAAGTATGAATGAACAGGTAGTAGCGGCAAACATACATGTAGGGGCCAAGATTACACCGTCCACTAGCCTCGCCGTCCATTGTTAACACTGTATCCAGTTTAGGCGTCCCCAGTTATTTGTATATATAACAAACAAGTCATCATGTAATCGATATACACCGTCCACTTTAATTAACAGTGTCTGTAATCAGAGACATATATATGTGTATATATGTCTCTGCTGTAATAAATATACCAATTAGTACATCCAGACTGTATACTTAGTTTAAATACGTAGCAATCGTTTCTAATTTTATTGTGCTTTTTATATAAAATAAAACATATTATATATTTTGTACTGACATGAAATATATATACTTCAAATTTTCAGTCATCAAATTGAGTAAATCACTCTAAAACTAAGGAGTATCTCCCTCATGCATAGCTCTGTCCTTAGATAGATTCTTTGGTTCACATTTTGGTCAGAAGTTTCAACACTGCTCTTCAAATATTTATATATTATGAGAATTCCAATCATTCGGCCTCGAGCATCACTGAAGAGACATAACTTGTCGAAATGGACATCATTAAAAGGTAGATATGTTCTATATTTATTATAACCACTAGGCCGGTGTCACTACTGGTGGACTGATAGTTCCCCAGGGCATCACAAGTCTAGTTTTCAGTGCTTTTGTACTGACATGAAATATATACTTCAAATTGTCAGTCATCAAATTAAGTAAATCACTCTAAAACTAAGGAGTATCTCCCTCATGTATAGCTCTGTCCTTCGATAGATTCTTCGGTTCACTTTTCGGTCATTTTGGTTTCAACACTGCTCTTCAAATATTTGTATATTATGAGAATTCCAATCATTCGGCCTCGAGCATCACTGAAGAGACATAATTTGTCGAAATGCACATCATTAAAAGGTAGATATGTTCTATATTTATTATAACCACTAGGCCGGTGGACTGATAGTTCCCTAGGGCATCTTAAGTCTAAATCTAGTTTTCAGTGCTTTTGTATTGACATGAAATATATAATTCAAATTTTCAGTCATCATATTAAGTAAATCATAAAAGAAAATTTTGCAAAAACGAGGCAAAATGGTGCAATCTGGTGCTTTTTTTTTTTTGCATTATTCATCAACATTTTCTCGACTTCAAATATTCGGCAAAAACTCTGAAATCGGAAGAAAACTGTCGTAATATTTTCGGTCAAAAACTATCATGTTCACCCCTCCCATAGGTGGGGATGGGGTTTCCCTGAGAGGATATGACAAAAATCTTGCAAAATCGTGTGTGCCATATTAGGCCCCTTTTGTTCTAATTCACGGAAATTTTATCAGGAATGGATCCAGATTTTCAGTTGGAGGAGGCGTAAAACTCGGCGCAGGGTCTAGGGACTTCATATAGGTCCCCGGTGGATGCAGGGTAGATCCTTGGTAGGGTGAACAAGGTGCAAAGTCCCCCCTCCACGGAAGCTCCTGTACAATGTATTTGGAACTTTTGGAGATACAAAATACGTTGTGAAAATAAACTATTCTAGAAATGGCTATAAGTGAAATCCATCTTGTACATCGCGTAGCTTCAGTAAAAGCGTTTCAAACATTTTTACTGAAGCTACACGATGTACAAGACGTATTTAAGTAAAATTGTATGGATAAGTAAAATCCATCGTGTACAGCGCATAGCTTCAAACATTTGTAACATTTACTACACTATGTACAAGTAGCCATACGATTTTACTCGCCGGAGGCCAAGTCCTCTGGAAGATATTATGGATCATAAACGGGGATCAGGGGAGATTTATCATGAAATTGATCGTGAGTGAAGCGAGTCAACGATATTTTTTTTTCAACTGTAAATTTAAAGAAATATGAGAGAATAACTGGCGAACGAAGCGAGCCAGCGAAATTTTGGAAATTTAAGACAGAAATGCAGTAAAATGGGCCCTAAAATAGACCATGGTGCCCTCCTACGGCGGACACTGCCGGGGGGGGGGGGGCACGTGCCCCCGGCTGGATCTGCGCCTGATATACGTGAAATAACCGTCGAGTGACGGGATGTCTTGAGATTTGTGATTATTCCACAACTCACAACTATAAAGGACAGACGGACGGACAATTGCTTTCTACAGAATTCGTCGCCTGAGAATCATAGTGTTCTACTGCCAAATTTTTAATGTAGAGAAAATCGAGCTTGAAGTTTTGAATATAATTGTTCGATTCTACATGCTCTCTAAGATAAAATATATAGTTTATAACATGCATAAGGCTTAAAAAAATATCTTTGTTTCCTGTAACCCGACCGTCCCCTCAAAAAAGGCGCCGACTCTGATTTTTTTCGCCATGTACAAGCGCCGCCATTTCCGGAATCGTTTTTCTGAAACCTCACATTGTTGTCCCATGTTAAATTACCGAACTTCCAGCAAGATTTACAC
The DNA here is from genome assembly GCA_035048485.1 of Pteria penguin. NCBI lineage: Eukaryota > Metazoa > Mollusca > Bivalvia > Pterioida > Pteriidae > Pteria > Pteria penguin. Next base: position 1,022,514 of record CM068580.1, read on the forward strand.
AACATCCTACATTTTAGCTATATATAATCCACATATCAAAATGTTTGTAAGACCCTCCTCTATCAGAATTTTAACAGTTTACCATAGGTTATCCACCTTAATTTCGAGAAAATCATGCTGGAAGGGGGATACCTCCCAAAATTCAAATGTAAACAACCACCCCTTTTTAGGTCATTAAATTTTTACATTAGCGAAATGAGATAAAAATTCATGATTTTACAGCAGAATTAATCTTTATTTATACATAGATCAAATAATTTCATCCAATCACAGCTCCTAATACATTGAAATAGTAGTCCCTCTCTCCCTACACCACATCAGCCAATCACGGCTCTCGTTAATTACATGTACCTTTCTTTGGCCCAAATATGGCATGATGAATTATGTTGAACAATACCTTTTATTATACATTATGTATGTCCATCTGAAAGTCAAGACATTTTCCATAAAAAAACCTCAAAAAACCTACCGACCCTATCTTTTTAGGTCATGTTACAGGAAACAAACATTTTTTTTTTTTTGGCCTAAGGCGTCAAAGATTTAATTCAAATCTTTATTTACCACAAATTATGATCAGGTTTCTTTAAATCTGAAGTTTTTCAAATGTAGATAGAGCATTTTTCTAAATTTTCTTATGAATTTGAGTAAAACCAAAATGTTGTATGTCTATTTTGACCAATGAAAAGACAGAAAATATGACGTGAGACATAGATAGAACAGAATGGTACTGTTCCTATCTATAAATTTGATACAGATTTTTCCCATTGATTACAATAGAAATTATGGAGATAGAACAGGATGGAATTTACATAAATGACCCTACCTCCCCCCAACAAGCGTATATTGACCAATGTAAATGTTTGAAAAGATGCGCGATCCAAAGATGTATAGAACTCGATTTTTGTCAAATGGTAGTTAAAACAGTCTGGTTCTCGACCGACGGGATGTGTCAGCGAAAGAGGGTTCGAAAATGTTAAGACCTGCTTTGACCGAGTGATTTGGCAATGCCTTACTTATTGTTGTTTTGTCATTACATAACACTCAATCTTATTAAACCGCGATTTGTGCTTCGTTCCGCTACGATACTCTCCATGTACATAATAGAGGAACGAAGTACAAGTTGCGTACTCCGGGCGCATCAATAACTACCTGTACCGACGACGCATTGAAGACACGTTTGTTGATATAGCGTACTGGGATGTTTCTCCACCCCTGCTGCAAAGCGTCGCGTAGTTGTTGGAGTGCTTGCGGTTGTTGCGGTCTTTTTCGAATTCGGCAATCTAAAAATCAAATACATTCTCAGTTGGTGATAAATCAGGTGACATTGCTGACTAAAGGAGAACATTAATATTTTGCTGCTGTAGGAAGACCATGTTCGTATGAGCTACGTGACGTCGGGCGTTATCTTGTTGAAACGTCAAGTTACGAGTAGTAACGTAAGACACATGTGGAATGAGAATATCGTTGCGATAGTTCTCTGCCGCGAGGGTCCCATTTACAAAGACGAGGTCCGTGCGTCTTCCTACTGCCACCCCTCCCTACACCATTACACTTCCGCCGCCATATCTATAGGCATTGTAACGCTCTCCTCGTCTTCTATACACTCGGGTGCACCGATCTGTCCGCTGCAATATAAAGCAAGACTCATCAGTGAATAGCACACATTTGCAATCCGGCAATCTCCAGCATAAATGTTCTAGCCCACGCTAGTCGCACGCGTTGAAGTACAGTAAGGAATGGTCCATAAATTGGTCTTTGCGCTTTGAGTCCTCGGTCCCGTAAGCGTTGACGAACGATGTGTGCACTTATTCTGCGCAGGCCTGGAACTGACACCGCTGTGCTTGAAGCCGTTAATTTTCGAATCTGGAGATGGTATATCATAATATAACGATCTTGAGCAGGGGATGTTATCCGTGGTCTTTCCGACCTTGGGCGATCGGTAGTGGACTTTGTGGTTCTTAATCTAAATCGTCATGCTTGATACCCGAAAACGCCGTGCTACCTCTGCTTGCGGTACGCCAACCTGCAGTACTCCAACCGCCCTTTCCCACTTGACTACTACAAAACGCAATATGATGAAATTTCTTTGGAGTCGAAATAAAAGTTAATTTTTTGAAACGTGCTTGTATGATGAACGACGAATAGTCCATTTTCTTTATTCGTGGCGCCCACTGCAAATACATATTTTCTGTCTTTTCACAGGAAAGGTATCAATTTCTTTGCTTCATTCAGGAGATTATGTATCCAATATATTTTTTTCTTCAAATATGAAGACAAAATGTCCACCATAAAAGAAAATAGTGAGTAATGTTTGTTTTGCCTATACATGGCAATGAATAATGTTTGAATCAGTCAATCAAGGAAGTTGAAAAAAAGCCATATTTTCATTTGGTAACCACACCATACATCACTATGCGTCTTTATGATAGACCACAAGACGAGAACAAGCTGGTTCAGTTTTGAAGTAAATCTATCCTAAAACTGAGTATCTAAGATATGACTTTAAGAGAGTGTTCGATTAGACTTTTAAATACCATAGATTGATTGATTTTTGTTTAACGTCACACCACGAATATTTCACGTATATGGTGACGGCATCTGCCTGATGCGGGGCATACAAATTTTGACCTTTGCAACGGACCCACCCGAAACGTGCCATGCATACCACGACACGGGGCCTCGGTTTTTACTGTCTAATCTTAAAGACAAGACACCAACATGACCAGAGGGGGAATCGAACCCCGCCTCCCTACTAGCGCGATACCACTAGACCACGCCGGCTGTTTTAAATACCATAGAAATACTTAAATACCTCAATTTATTGAAAAGAGGGGAAAGAAAAAAATATATTGATGTGAAACATTTCTTCCTAGACACCCCAACTGAGTAACTGGTCCACCTTCCCACCCATCAGAAAAGCAAAACAATCAAAGATCACACTTTTAAAACTTTTGAGAAATAATTCTCCAATCAGAACCCCCCCCCCCCCCCCCCCCCCCCCCCCCCCCCCCCCCCCCCCAGATTACTCAAGATAATAGGTGATAAAATATTAAACACGAATATTATTATGGAACAAATATGGATATAAAGTATTACCTTGGATATAAAGTATTACCTTGGATACTTTAACCCCCTTTTCGCCACAAATTTACAATGCATATATAGACGGTAAGGTTGAAAACACTTAAATAATAACGAGTAAAACGGCAGATTGGAATACCGAAATGGTCAAATAATTAGATTAGAATACTGAAATGGTCAAATAATAACGAGTAAAACTGCAGATTAGAATACCGAAATGGTCAAACAATAACGAGTAAAACTGCAGATTGGAATACCGAAATGGTAAAATAATGAGTAAAACTGCAGATTAGAATACCGAAAATGTCACATAATAACGAGTAAAACTGCAAATTGGAATACTGAAATGGTCTAATAATAACGAGTAAAACTGCAGATTGGAATACCGAAATAATCAAATAATAACGAGTAAAACTGAAGATTGGAATACCGAAATAGTCAAATAATAACGAGTAAAACTGCAGATTTTGAATACCGAAATGGCCGAGTATTGTGGCTAATACTTGACTTTTTATCCGAAAGACAGCACACTAGTGTTGCCCACGATAGGAGTCGATCACCTCATCATCACAAGCTTACAGTCTAGGAAATGTTTCAAATCCTCAATCGTCTCCGAGCATATGGTACATATGTCTTGGGTTAGTTCCTGTCTGTATCAGATGGAAAAGACACGTGTCACGGTAGACGTGGCACATAAAAGGTCGCTCTGCTTCGGGTGTATCACGGTAGACATGGCACATAAAAGGTCGCTCTGCTTCAGGTGGATCACGATAGACATGACACATAAAAGGTCGCTCTGCTTCGGGTGGGTCATGGCAGACATAGTACATAAATGACTCCTCTGCTTCGGATGGGGTCGGTGGCTTAGGTTTACATTTATGGGGGAGGGGGTTGCAGGCAGTTTTTGGGGATATCGCTACACTAGAATTATATCCTGTGTGCGATAACTGCCAGTGTTCAGTGGTGGTAGATAGCGCTACACCAGAATCATATCACGTGTGTGGTAACGACCAGTGTTCAGTGGCGGTAGATAACGCTACACAGAATTATATCACGTGTGTGGTAACGATCAGTGTTCAGTGGTGGTAGATAATGCTACACCAGAATCATATCACGTGTGTGGTAACGACCAGTGTTCAGTGGCGGTAGATAACGCTACACAGAATCATATCACGTGTGTGGTAACGACCAGTGTTCAGTGGTGGTAGATAACGCTACACCAGAATTATATCACGTGTGTGGTAACGACCAGTGTTCAGTGGTGGTAGATAACGCTACACCAGAATTATATCACGTGTGTGGTAACGACCAGTGTTCAGTGGTGGTAGATAATGCTACACCAGAATCATATCACGTGTGTGGTAACGACCAGTGTTCAGTGGCGGTAGATAACGCTACACAGAATCATATCACGTGTGTGGTAACGACCAGTGTTCAGTGGTGGTAGATAACGCTACACAGAATCATATCACGTGTGTGGTAACGACCAGTGTTCAGTGGTGGTAGATAACGCTACACAGAATCATATCACGTGTGTGGTAACGACCAGTGTTCAGTGGTGGTAGATAACGCTACACCAGAATTATATCACGTGTGTGGTAACGACCAGTGTTCAGTGGCGGTAGATAACGCTACACCAGAATCATATCACGTGTGTGGTAACGACCAGTGTTCAGTGGTGGTAGATAACGCTACACCAGAATTATATCACGTGTGTGGTAACGACCAGTGTTCAGTGGTGGTAGATAACGCTACACCAGAATCACATTACGTGTGTGGTAACGACCAGTGTTCAATGGTGGTAGATAACGCTACACCAAAATCACATCACGTATGTGGTAACGGCCAGGGTTATGCGCTACACCAGAATTATATCACGTGTGTGGTAACGACCAGTGTTCAGTGGTGGTAGATAACGCTACACCAGAATTATATCACGTGTGTGGTAACGACCAGTGTTCAGTGGTGGTAGATAGCGCTACACCAGAATCATATCACGTGTGTGGTAACGACCAGTGTTCAGTGGTGGTAGATAACGCTACACCAGAATTATATCACGTGTGTGGTAACGACCAGTGTTCAGTGGTGGTAGATAACGCTACACCAGAATCACATTACGTGTGTGGTAACGACCAGTGTTCAATGGTGGTAGATAACGCTACACCAAAATCACATCACGTATGTGGTAACGGCCAGGGTTATGCGCTACACCAGAATTATATCACGTGTGTGGTAACGACCAGTGTTCAGTGGTGGTAGATAACGCTACACCAGAATTATATCACGTGTGTGGTAACGACCAGTGTTCAGTGGTGGTAGATAACGCTACACCAGAATTATATCACGTGTGTGGTAACGACCAGTGTACAGTGGTGGTAGATAACGCTACACCAGAATTATATCACGTGTGTGGTAACGACCAGTGTTCAGTGGTGGTAGATAACGCTACACCAGAATTATATCACGTGTGTGGTAACGACCAGTGTACAGTGGTGGTAGATAACGCTACACCAGAATTATATCACGTGTGTGGTAACGACCCGTGTTCAGTGGTGGTAGATAACGCTACACAGAATCATATCACGTGTGTGGTAACGACCAGTGTACAGTGGTGGTAGATAACGCTACACCAGAATTATATCACGTGTGTGGTAACGACCAGTGTACAGTGGTGGTAGATAACGCTACACCAGAATTATATCACGTGTGTGGTAACGACCAGTGTTCAGTGGTGATAGATAACGCTACACCAAAATCACACCAAGTATGTGGTAACGGCCAGGGTTATGCGCTACACCAGAATTATATCACGTGTGTGGTAACGACCAGTGTACAGTGGTGGTAGATAACGCTACACCAGAATTATATCACGTGTGTGGTAACGACCAGTGTACAGTGGTGGTAGATAACGCTACACCAGAATCATATCACATGTGTGGTAACGGTCTCTAATGTTCATGGTCAAGTAGCTTCCGTGTCATCATGAACGTGTGTATAGTGTTACTAATGACCAAGTAGCTCTAAAGTGAATATAAACAGGTCTAAAGTCTCTCCAGTGTCCACCACAATGCTTGACTAGTCAATGTACGCTTAGTTATTAGTTCACGTTTGTTTGGTCCAGCCACTGCCTTCGTCTCTATTGTTCACACAGAGGTATAAACTGTCTATTGTACTGAAAGGAACACACTATTACTAGAGCGCATTTCTTGACATAGTATTCCTTGGTTTGGTCATCTGTTACCATATAAGTGTAGAATGATATCAGTGTTGGCTCTTAAGGAGTATAACATCTCTGTAACATTTGGTTTTACCATTGCTGACAAGAAGATTGGACTAACATTTGGTTTTACCATTGCTGACAAGAAGATTGGACTAACATTTGGTTTTACCATTGCTGACAAGAAGATTGGACTAACATTTGGTTTTACCATTGCTGACAAGTAGATTGGACTAACATTTGGTTTTACCATTACTGACAAGTAGACTGGACTCACATTTGGTTTAATCATTGTTGTTATGTAGATTGGACTAGCATTTAGTTTTACCATTGATGACAAATAGATTGGACTAACAATTGGTTTTACCATTGCTGACAAGAAGATTGGACTGACATTTGGTTTTACCATTGCTGACAAGTAGATTGGACTAACATTTGGTTTTACCATTACTGACAAGTAGACTGGACTAACATTTGGTTTAATCATTGTTGTTATGTAGATTGGACTAGCATTTAGTTTTACCATTGATGACAAATAGATTGGACTAACATTTGGTTTTACCATTGCTGACAAGAAGATTGGACTGACATTTGGTTTTACCATTGCTGACAAGTAGATTGGACTAACATTTGGTTTTACCATTACTGACAAGTAGACTGGACTAACATTTGGTTTAATCATTGTTGTTATGTAAATTGGACTAGCATTTAGTTTTACCATTGATGACAAATAGATTGGACTAACATTTGGTTTTACCATTGCTTACAAGAAGATTGGACTGACATTTGGTTTTACCATTGCTGAAAAGTAGATTGGACTCACATTTGGTTTTACCATTGTTGACAAGAAGACTGGACTAACATTTGGTTTAATCATTGTTGTTATGTAGATTGTACTAGCATTTAGTTTTACCATTGCTGACAAATAGATTGGACTAACATTTGGTTTAATCATTATTGTTATGTAGATTGGTAAAACATTTGGTTTTATCATTATTGTTATGTAGATTTGACTAACATTTGGTTTCATCATTATTACGTAGATTGGTCTAACATTTGGTTTAATCATTGTTGTTATGTAGATTAGTAAAATATTTGGTTTATCATTGTTGTTATGTAGATTGGTTAAACGTTTGGTTCTATCTTTTCTGTGGTGTATTTTTATCTACCATGTCCATTCTGTAAATTGCCCTAGTGCTTGAGCATTTTGGCTATACCATTTTTTTCAATAATACAGATTGGTCAAACAATTGTGCCGAACATTACTGAGATGTAGATTTGACTACATTTGGTTCTACCATTGCTTTGAAATATTGCCGTCACATTTCATTCTCTTACTGGGTGATGCATATTGATAAAATTTTAAGTTCTATCATTATTGTTAGGTGGATTGGTCCAAAATTTGGTTGGTTCTATCATTATTGTGGTGAATATTTGTCTTCCGTTTGGTTCTACCATTGCTGAAGAGATAAAGTTTGGTCTATCATTTGACTCTACTCCTGTTGAGGGGAAGATTGGGCCTACAGTTGGTTCCACTATTACTGTGGTGTACACTGGTCTGGGAAATATTTCTCTCTTGCATAGCTCTGACCTTAGATGGGTTCTTGGCACTTACTTTAGGTCAATATTGTAATTAGTTTTTTTTGGTAATTATTTTTCCAATATTCACATTCTTGATTTATACATACATTCTTGATTTCCACAGTTAAGCCTTGAATGTAATTGTAGAGATGAAAATTGTCAAAATGTGCATGTGGTGCGATACAGTGATACGCATATATGTGTTCTACCATTGCCATGGTATAGATTGATACACATAAGTGTGTTCTATCATTGCTATGGCAGATTGGTCTATCATTTGGTTCTACTTTTGCTATGAAGTGAAGAACAAGTATTACATATTTATGTACACACAGTCAATTAGGTATCACAAATCAAGACATACATATTTCTTATCATAACAGACTATCATAAAGTTTTGCTTTGCTGAGACAACCTGTCAAGTCATTTGATCAGAATTTCCTCAATGATAAGCCATACTACTTTATACCATCTTTTAATCAGCGGACCTGCACAGAAAGTATAATGCAGATTGTATGTCTCGTCTCAACAACATAAATATGCCTTCTCTGCCAGGGACCTTATATATCCCATCATGTATCAGTCTATAACCACTGTTTTTGATGATCCAATACTATGAACTGTTTTTCATGGCTGGATTCATTTTGATTATCCAATCTACAGTTTCTGCTAGTAAATCCATTCCATAATGACTGCAACATGAAAAGTAATGTTTGGAATTATTCACAGAAATACACAAGCACGATTTTTATATACATTTATATGTAAATAAAAAGAAATATGAAAGAACTTTCATAGGACATAAACTTTGCAGAAGGACTTTATTACCCCTGAAGTGGAGCGACTTATTACTTCTAAACCCAACAGTAAAGATAAATACGGAACTGTATAATCTTCTAGAACCCATGGTAAGGATAAATACTGTATGACCTCTAGAACCTATGGTAAAAATAAATACTGCATTATCTTCTAGAACCCATGGTAAGACCCTGTGGCAAGAAGAAACACTGACTTTCTTGATCTTACAAAAAGGATAATTCTGCAGGACCTTTTAATAATCCCTGAGATTGGACTGAATTTTGCATAGGGAGTTTTTAACTCCTGAATTGGTGATAAAATTTGCAGGAGGATTTTCCCATAAATCAAACCTGATACTTTTCAGAAGGATGTTTTTTAAATTAGCATGAAGTCATTGGCACCTGTCACTCCTGGAAACGAAGTCTAATAAACTATTTCTAGGAAATTCTAGGACCTATTACAGAGCTTCAAGTCATGTAAGCAGATATTCAGAACAAAATTTAGAGCAATTTTTAACCTTTAAGAGACAATTTTAGGTTGAGGAACTGTGGATAAATATTACTTATTTTGAAATGGATCATTGCCTGGAATATATTCTTTTAAAATTATTCCATACAAGAATCATGTCATATGCATATACTTGTTATTCTGTGTATAATGTTTAACACATATTTTAGGATTTGTTCAAAATATACAGGACAATTCTAAGCCATTTATTTAGAATGCTTTATCTGCATTTAATATTTTACACTTTAGTATTATGTTTGAAAACTAGGATTTTCTTTAAAGGATTTTAGAACGGACTTGAAGTCCTGTTATTCATGTTTAGCACAAAATCTGATTATTTCACAACTTACAAACTGGCAGTACCTGCAGTGACATGAAACCCTGATAATGGATTGTCTCCCTTACCTGGCAATGCCTTTGAATGTCCTCATATTTTTACTGAACTCTTCAATGTTGAAGGTATTAGTAAAGTCACCGGCACATTTACAGTACCTCTTCATATTACTTTCTTTCACCTACAGTATACAATGACCCTGTGTTACACATGTGTTGTACCAAGGAACTAAAATACTAAATTGTTCTTAAATGATTAATACAATACTCTTTATCATCCTTTTTATTTGCATTGATGGAGAAATAGTTTGAAAACAAGAGATTCAAATGGGCATATGTCGCTCTCCTGAGGACTTGGAACACAGCAACTTCAATTTGTTTTAAAAAACAACTTATAATACATCTACAAAATGACCAATTGTTGAATTTTTTCATTTATTTTTTCTAATCCAACATCAAATTAGAGCAGTTCTAATGGGACAAATACCCCCCGTGGCAACGAAGTTGAAACATGCAATAATTCATCCCAAGATACATCACAGGTATAAGTGTAATGGATGTCCCACTTACAACCACATTTTGAGGTATAATCAATGAAAACAACGTTTTACCCACTGTGTCTATTGTGACCTTGACCTTTGACTGTGGTTCAAGGTCATGACAAACCCTTGGATCTTAAGCAACAATTCTCTGAAATATTATTAAAATCTGTGTACAGGGTGAGAAGTTATGGACTAGACAAGGTTTTACTGATTGTGTCTATTTTGACCTTGACCTATGACCTTGGTTCAATGTCATTACACACCCTTGGATCCTAAGCAACAATTCTGTGAAATATTATCATAATCTATCCACCCAATAAGAAGATATGGCCGGGACACTTACTTATTGTGTCTATTATGACTTTGACTTGGTTCAAGGACATGACACACCTTTGAATCCTAAGCAACAATTCTGTGAAATATTGAAATTAGTACACAGGTGAAGAAATTCTGGCCCAGACAAGGTTTTACTTATTATGTCTATCATGACCTTGACCTCTGACCTTGTTCAAGGTCATGACACACCCTTGGATGCTTAGCAACAATTCTGTAAAATATTATTGAAATCTGTGCACAGGGAGAGCAATTAAGGCCCGGACAAAGTTGTACTTATTGTGTCTATTATGACCTCGACCTTTGACCTATGACCTTGGTTCAAGGTCATGACAGACCCTTGGATCCTAAGCAACAATTCTCTGAAATATTATTGAAATTCGTGCACAGGGGAAGAAGTTATGGCCAAGACAAAGTTTTACTGATTGTGTCTATTCTGACCTTGACCTTTGACCTTGGTTCAATGTCATTACACACCCTTGAATCCTAGGCAACAATTCTGAGAAATATTATCATAATCTATCCGCCCAATAAAAAGAAATGGCTGGGACAGGATTTTAACAACCAGGTCCACAGTGATCTTGATGTTTGACCTTGGCAAGGTCATGACACACCCTTGGGTCATGGGCAACAATCCTATGAAATATTATCTAAATCCATCCACCCAATAAACAGATATGGCCTGGACACGATTTTAACAACGAAGTTCACAGTGACCTTGACCTATGACCTTGGGTCAAGGTCATGACACACTCTTGGGTCATGGGCAACAATCCTGTGAAATATTATCTAAATCCATCCACCCAATAAAATGATATGGCCTGGACACGGTTTTAACAACCAAGTCCACAGTGACCTTTGACTTATGACTTTGGGTCAAGGTCATGACATACCCTTGGGTCATGGGCAACAATATTGTGAATTATTATCTAAATCTATCCACCCAATAAAAAGATATGGCCCGGACATGAATTGGGACGGACAGGGTGATTCCTATATACCCCCCATAACTTCGTTAATAAACTAGTATGTATTAGGATATTAGAAAAATCCAGGACCCCTTCAATTTTCCAGACTGTGCGAACCATGTGTGCAGGTCCATCCCAATCAAAACAATTAGAGGTCTTTAAAAAACTTTGACTTTGGAATGGAACCAAAAACAACGGCACTTCTTACCATGCCTTACTATATCACTCTGGTGTATTCAGTTTGTTGATCTATGCTGGTGATTAAAGAAGTTTATTAAAAGATGCATCTTCTGGGCCTTTATCACCTTGATTTTGATCCACCTCTTGACAAAAACAACAACAACACTAGTAAGGTAGTAGCTTAATGAAAATCTTTCTATCACTTCTGACAGAGAAGTCTGTCAAATCTTACTATTGTATATAACTTGTAAGGGACCTTTAGTACTTCATCTTAACCAAGTTTCATGGTTTCAGTACCACTGATACACTTCAGGTCCTGTAGAGTATGTGATGGCACCAGGCAGTTGTATTTTGTACCTATCTTGATTGGGTCCTTTTATACTGCTACTTTTGCAGTGAGTGGGAAGGTGGGCGACCATTAAGCTTAACAACTGAGTGACGTTTGTTACTTCAATTGACCGTCCTAAGTTGGTGTTGCAATTGCAGCATAATCGAATATTTTTGTAATGTTTTTCCGTGTATAATTTACTATTATCATGTTTTGTGTGCATGTTCTTGGTGATTTGTGTCATACAGCTTTGTCAGATGTCTTCTGTTTTCTCTTCTATCTTTTACAACTGACATATTTCAGGTTGTGTAGAATATAGGACAAATGAGACCTGGCTGCTGAATCTTGTACTTACCCCATTGCATTTGACACATTTAAGGTCTTGTAGAATATAGGCCATGCACTTTCTGTGGACTGCATCTACGAGATTCTGCTCCATTTCTTCCATATCATACGGATGGTTACAGGAAATACAGGACCATACAGACCTAAATAAACCAGAGTATAGAGAAAGAAACCAGAGTTTAGTGAAAGAAACCAGAGTATTGTAAAGAAACCAGAGTATTGTAAAGAAATCAGAGTATAGTGAAGAAAATGATGTTCTCCTGGTACCATAAACAAGAGGCCCAAGTGGGTCTATATCGCTCACCTGGGTACCTAGATGATCAGTCATGCAGGAAGGAAGAATTCATTCATTTTTGCATTACTGTGACTAAGTCAACACAAATGTTGAAAATATGTCAAATTTTATTTCAGACCAGAATAAAAAACAACACTTTTTTGCACATCCATTCAGGTGATTTTTATATTAAGCATTTGCTTTGTCTCTGCAAGATGTCATTCAGGGCAACAAGTTCGTCATTTTCTTTAGGTGGGGCCTTTTGTTGACTGATTTCAAGTCTGGGTCATGAACAACAATTGTTTCAAATATTGTCCAGATCTAACTTAAAATTGCCTAATTTCATATATTGAGTGTTGAGAAACATCTAAAAACTTATTTAGATGTGTAAAGAAATGAAAAAAATATTTTTGACCACAGCTGGATTTGAACCGCTACTCTCCATGTTTCAAATACCAAGTGGTATATGTACCATTGTGAGAACCTAATTTTTAGACATGGTGGCATTATCTGTTAACCAATTTGGTTGAAATTTACCAAATTGATAGAGGACCTTTAGTACTTCATGTATTCCATGTTTCATTAAATTCTTTTATGTGGTATAACAACAGAAGTGAAAAATGTGATTGAATTGTTCCTATATACCATCATTTGGAAGTCTTAAAAAATTCATAGAAAATCCAAAAATTGAGATATTGACAAAATTCTTTCAAAGTAACATTCCTTACCATAATTATGATCACAATAGTCCATAAGAAATCATCATTATAAATTAACTAGGAAATATGACACTTTTCTGCATTGAAATCACCAAGTCCAAAGAAATGTCGAAAAAAAAATTCTAAAATTTAATTTTGGATGGGAACCAAAATGACAATGCATCTTCACTCATCCCTCTAGATCATTTCTATGCATTCTGTTTGTATACAGCCCGTATGAAAAAGAATATTGTTAAAGGAGGGTACTCTTTTGTGAACTACTTTTGACTATGGTGGTGCCACCTGTAAAGAGGTCTGGATGAAAACAACAGAATTTGAAGAGGATCATAAGTTCCTTATTTCTACCAAGATTTATTAAAATCCTTTGAACAGTTTTGTAGAAAAAGTTGAAAATGGGAAAAATGGCCAACCCCCCCCCCCCCTTTTTTTGGAAGTCTTAAAAAATTCATAAAAAATCCAAAAATTGAGATAATGACAAAATTCTTTCATAATAATATTCCTTACCATAATTATGATCAAAATAGTCATTAAGAAATCATCAATATCAATTAACTGAAAAACATGACACTTTTCTGCATTGAAATGACTAAGTCCAGAAACATGTCAAAAAAGCGTAAATTTCTATTTGACCGATCTTAATCCCGAACACAATTTTTGATAACCCATCTTTCTAGATTGTTGAAATGCAGTTAGTTTCCGCATTTATGGTCCTGGAGGAGAAGATGTTTGAAGAAGGGTACCTTTTTGGGCACTTTTGGCCCTGCCCTGGATCCACCCCTGAAGGAATCTAGATCCCGAACACAATTTTAGTAGGGGACCTTGAGTACATCATTTATACAAAGTTTGATCCAAATGTGCAATGTAGTTCCAGAGAAGAAGTCGAAAATGTGAAAAAGTTAACGACGGACGGATGACAACCGACGGCGCACTATGACTATAGTTCACTTGTGCCTTTGGCTCAGGTGATCTAAAAGAAGACTGATAAAATGGCTATTTACGCGTAATATATTGTTTTCAACAAATTTTGAGGATTAACTATGATAATTTGAAGGGTTGTTTTTTTTTTCATTTCAATACAATTATAAGTACATGAATTATAAATCTACACCACAATTTTAGAGGTTTAGGTTGAAGAAATTTTTGTACTAAACAAATTGTATATGGATAAACCATTGTTTGGGGTTTGCACCACATTGAATTCCATCTCAACACAGCCCAATGCCCCTCATAATTATATCGTTTTAAACACACAATTGTCAAGGAAATCTTCATATGAATAATAAAAGCTGTTCAGAAAATTACCATATCATCATCCTTTCTTTAGATCAGTTTTATGTTATTACATTGCCTTAATGCATCTTGAATAAATTTGTGAAATATCACTGTCTAAATTTCAATCAGGCAGCCATTTTTAAATCAGACAACAGAATTTCACTTACGACCCATTATGGTCCCTATCACCCATCCAAAGCTTTTACAAGACAGAATAGCAGTCACAGAAGCCATGATAATACTTTCTCTCAAAAAGGCTGCTTTGCTCACAGATATAGGCAGAATAGTGGTTACAGAAGCAATAATAAAACTTTCTCTCAAAAGGGCTGCTTTGCTGACCTTTTGAACTTCAGATCCATCCAATTTTCAATAAGGACCAAATACAGGTAACAAGTTAGCATCCAGTGAATTTCCAACATTTATAGGACCGTTTTCTACATGGTTGCCATAATAAACATTTAAAATATGGGACCAGTCAGCTGATTGAGGACAAACTACAAGTTTTACCACTACTGTGTGTTAATCTCACTTTTTGTCACAAAATAAACCAGTCTATATATTATCAAACATGACCTGTAAGACTACATGCTCCTGAACATCTTAAAAACAATCAATCAAACAAATTTTCAAAATCATTCAGGAGGGGCCTCTAAATGATTTAAACCAGAATACACTGGTTCATGAAAGGTACAATTTATGAATAGAATTCTTTACATTTAGAGGACCTCCATATCTGTATTACATAAGACTCACCCCATGCCCTCTTGGTTAAGATAAGGGTCTCGACAAAGGTCAAGGTCTCTTATATGGTTACAAGATTTACATATGACCTCTGGTAAGACATATGAAAGACAAGGGTTTTTGAAGTCTGCTTCCTCTGCAAATTCTCCAATACCAATAAGCTTCAATAAATCTCTTTTCAGCTTCATCACCTGAAGGTTTATACTAGAGTCAAGACTCAGGACCTGTAAAAGAGCATGCAACACCATGATTTATTTAAAAAATTATGTGTAAGTAGGTGTCTCCACCTAGATAAACGGCAGCATCATTATCCTGAATGCAACGCTGTTGCTAGTAATTGAATAGAAATCCTCTAGCATATCTATAAATGTGAAGGACTTACTTTTATTTGGAATCATCTTTGTTTAAACACTGATTTGAAAGATGCTTCATTAACCCTCACACATGAAGTATAAACCCTTTAAGTACATGCAAGAAAATTCATAATTCATGGATTTACAGTCATTGAGAACTGAAACAGACAGCAATAAGGACAGAATAAAGGAAATATTAGAAAAAGATAAGATGAATATATTTAGACCAGAAACTGTCAAAGATGGTGTGACTGGAGAGCAAAGCAATTCATCTATACAATGAATTACAGGAACAAGCAAATTCACAGAATTGTGGTCCCCCGCTTTAGGGGTTCTATTAGCAAGGGTGCAGTAATCAGTGATATATTGACATGGCTGTGCATGCCTACAGACACACATGCCCAATATGAAGGCCCTAGGTCTTACTGTAAAAAAGTTACATTGAAGTAGGTCAAAGGTAATGGTCAAGGTCACATGATAAAAAATTCCGGTACCAACAGAAAGGAATTGCAATTAGGGACAAATATGCCAAATATAAAGGCCCTACATCTTACGATTAAAACGTTACATTGAAGTAGGTCAAAGTTCATGGTCAAAGTCACATGATAAAAATTTTGGTACCAACGGAAAGGTATTGCAATTAGGGACACACATGCCAAATATGAAGGCCCTACGTCTTATGGTTAAAAAGTTATGATCAAAGTTAAAGTTTTTGTGACAGACAGACGGACGGACAGACAGACAGACAGACAAATGAGATTTAATGTTCCCTCACTTTCACTAAAAGTGGAGGACAAAAAGTACAAGATATGTTTAACAAATATGTAGATATCATTAATGATATACTAGTAACCAAACTAAATGCAAAGTAAGTCTGTGTTCACTGAAGTCAGACATCAAGGTCAAGGTCACTAAATTTTGCACCAGTCAAGATTTTATCAATGTCCACAAATCTACCAAGACTGATATAAATACTATCCATGGTATGCAAAAAATCAAGCTAAATGCAAAATTAGTCTGTGTTTGCTGAAGTGTGACATCAAGGTCACCAAATTTCGCATCAATTGGGAAGAACTCATCAATGTCTAGAAACTTACAAAATTTAACATAGGTATCATAAATGTTATGCAAGAAATCAAGCTAAATGCAAATTGTAGACAGCAGATGGATGGAAAGACACAGAAAGACAGACTTGCATAGCAATCCGGTCAAAAATGAAAAATGAAAATAAAGGAACAGCAGACAGCAGAATGGAGAATGGATAAGAAGTGGAAGATCAAAAGATTTGGCAGTAACAGTGGTTAAGTAATTATAATTATACATTACTTTGCAGATGCATTTGATGAACTCTAACGCAGGGTTCTTGAGTAAAAGATGTGATCCTGGTCTTGTGGGGAACTCAGACGCCATGTTGTGTGAGGTGCCAGATAACTTCTTATGGATCTTCTGGGTTATACTAAAACAGTAACACTGAACTTCAAATATCTACTTTAAAGTTCACAGGAATGGGAGTTCCTGAATATCTTACCATGTAATTTGCATTATTTAGTTCATAAGTATGGTTAGTTGTAGTATTTAAAACTGAAAGTGTTTTCGTTCAAAATTGAACTGAACAAGGCATGAAAATTACGGTCCAAGATCCATCTCTCTCCAAAATATGTTAATTGTATTGAAATGAAAAAGGCTCATGACTTCTTATTTCATTATACAGCCAAGTAAAACTGAATTTTTATTTAAATTTCTCTTGCTTACTTCCCTTTCCTAATTCCCTGCAATCTGGAGTAATTCCACTCCTCGCTACATACAGATTAATAAACACAAGATGCATAAAGTATGACTTGAATAAATTTAGACATTTCAAATTGAAATTTTTCTTGACCTTGACCTTTGAGATATGATCTTTAATGGCACTGGTTTAGAACCTTAGGTCATTAGGACAAGCCACACTCAGTATGACCCAGTCCCTTGTATCTTAAGTATGACTCCAAATGTATAGACAATAGATTTCCAGGTGTATTAACTTTTGTATTAACTTGTTCTTTTAATGATGTTTAAACTATTATACATGATGAATAGTTTGAATATGAAATGTATCGGATAAAAATTATCCTAGAAATGTGCAAGATTAATATCTTCCTACTGAAAGTGCAAAGCCAGCGTGGCTTAGTGGTATCGCGTCGGACTCCTGATCGGGAGGCCAGGGTTCGAGTCCCGCTCTGGTCATGCCGGTGTCATGTCTTTCAAAATTTGTATGCCCCGCATCAGGCAGATGCCATCATGTGAAATATTCGTTGTGTGACGTAAAACAAAAACCAATCAATCAATCTGAAAGTGCAAATGTCGAAAGTGATAGCGATCTATTATAACTGCAGGAAAATTATAACTCCCAAAACAATACAACTCTAGGAACATTACAACTCAAGGAACATTATAGTTCCAGGAACATTGTAAATCCGTGAACATTACAACTCCAGGAACATTATAAATCCTGGAATGTTACAACTCTATGAACATTTTAATTCCTGGATCATAACTCCAGGAACATTATAACTTCTTGAACATTACAATTCCAGGAACACTAACTCCTGGAACATTACAACTCCAGGAACATTTTAACTCCCAGAACATTACAATTCCAGGAACATTATATCTCACGGAACATTACAACTCCAGAAACATTATAACTCCATGAATATTTTAATACTAGGAACATTATATCTCCAGGAATATTATACTTACGCAAACATCTGTTGAGCAAGATCTCCCTGTATTAAATCTTGGGCAAACGAGACTGATGAGGGAGTTGTGGTGGTGTCTAATGACATCTATAGAAAGACATAACAAATGTAAATGTATCAGTAAGCTCTATCAAGTAATAATAACCATCCTTGAATATTGTTCACACCACTTTCTATAATTTTCCACCTGACTGAGGGTAGCATTACTTGCATGGTTGTGATCTCACAACAAGCATCTCACTATGTGCAGCAAGAAAATGTTCCCATCCTGCCCTGGACAGCAGCTTAACGTTCCCACTCTGCCCTGGACAGCTGCCTAACATTCCCATCCTGCCCTGGACAGCAGCTTAACTTTCCCATCCTGCCCTGGACAGCAGCTTAACATTCCCAACCTATCCTGGACAGTGGCTAAACTTTCCTACCCTGCCCTGGACAGCAGCTCTACATTCCCATTCTGCCCTGGACAGCAGCTTAATATTCCCATCAAGCTCTGGAGAGCAGCTTAACATTCCCATCCTGCCCTGGACAGTAGCTTAACATTCCCATCCTGTCCTGGATTGCGGCTTTACATTCCCACCCTGCCCTGGACAGTAGCTTAACTTTCCCACCCTGTCCTGGACAGTGGCTTTACATTCCAATCCTGCCCTGGACAGCAGCTTAACATTCCCACCCTGCCCTGGACAGCAGCTAAACTTTCCCACTCTGCCCTGGACAGTGCCTTAACATTCCCACCCTGTCCTGGACAACAGCTAAACATTCCCACCCTGCCCTGGACAGTCGCTTGACTTTCCCACCCTGCCCTGGACAGCAGCTCTACATTCCCATTCTGTCCTGGACAGCAGCTTAATATTCCCATCAAGCCCCGGAGAGCAGCTTAACATTCCCATCCTGTCCTGGACAGCAGCTTAACATTCCCATCCTGTCCTGGATTGCAGCTTTACATTCCTACACTGCCCTGGTCAGTAGCTTAACTTTCCCACCCTGTCCTGGACAGTGGCTTTACATTCTCATCCTGCCCTGGACAGCAGCTTAACATTCCCATCCTGTCCTGGACAGTGCCTTAACATTCCCACCCTGCCCTGGACAGCAGCTTAACTTTCCCACCCTGCCCTGGACAGAGCCTTAACATTCCCACCCTGTCCTGGACAGCAGCTAAACATTCCCACCCTGCCCTGGACAGTCGCTTGACTTTCCCACCCTGCCCTGGACAGCAGCTGAACATTCCTATCCTGCCCTGGACAGCAGCTTTACATTCCCATCCTGCCCTGGGCAGTGGCTTAACATTCCCATCTTGCCCTGGACAGCAGCTCAACATTCCGATCCTGCCCTGGACAGCAGCTTAATATTCCCATCAAGCTCTGGAGAGCAGCTTAACATTCCCATCCTGCCCTGGACAGTAGCTTAACATTCCCATCCTGTCCTGGATTGCGGCTTTACATTCCTACCCTGCCCTGGACAGTAGCTTAACTTTCCCACCCTGTCCTGGACAGTGGCTTTACATTCCAATCCTGCCCTGGACAGCAGCTTAACATTCCCACCCTGCCCTGGACAGTAGCTTAACTTTCCCACCCTGTCCTGGACAGTGGCTTTACATTCCCATCCTGACCTGGACAGCAGCTTAACATTCCCATCCTGTCCTGGACAGCAGCTTAACATTCCCATCCTGTCCTGGACAGTGCCTTAACATTCCCACCCTGCCCTGGACAGCAGCTAAACTTTCCCACTCTGCCCTGGACAGTGCCTTAACATTCCCACCCTGTCCTGGACAACAGCTAAACATTCCCACCCTGCCCTGGACAGTCGCTTGACTTTCCCACCCTGCCCTGGACAGCAGCTCTACATTCCCATTCTGTCCTGGACAGCAGCTTAATATTCCCATCAAGCCCCGGAGAGCAGCTTAACATTCCCATCCTGTCCTGGACAGCAGCTTAACATTCCCATCCTGTCCTGGATTGCAGCTTTACATTCCTACACTGCCCTGGTCAGTAGCTTAACTTTCCCACCCTGTCCTGGACAGTGGCTTTACATTCTCATCCTGCCCTGGACAGCAGCTTAACATTCCCATCCTGTCCTGGACAGTGCCTTAACATTCCCACCCTGCCCTGGACAGCAGCTTAACTTTCCCACCCTGCCCTGGACAGAGCCTTAACATTCCCACCCTGTCCTGGACAGCAGCTAAACATTCCCACCCTGCCCTGGACAGTCGCTTGACTTTCCCACCCTGCCCTGGACAGCAGCTGAACATTCCTATCCTGCCCTGGACAGCAGCTTTACATTCCCATCCTGCCCTGGGCAGTGGCTTAACATTCCCATCTTGCCCTGGACAGCAGCTCAACATTCCGATCCTGCCCTGGACAGCAGCTTAATATTCCCATCAAGCTCTGGAGAGCAGCTTAACATTCCCATCCTGTCCTGGACAGTAGCTTAACATTCCCATCCTGTCCTGGATTGCGGCTTTACATTCCTACCCTGCCCTGGACAGTAGCTTAACTTTCCCACCCTGTCCTGGACAGTGGCTTTACATTCCAATCCTGCCCTGGACAGCAGCTTAACATTCCCACCCTGCCCTGGACAGTAGCTTAACTTTCCCACCCTGTCCTGGACAGTGGCTTTACATTCCCATCCTGACCTGGACAGCAGCTTAACATTCCCATCCTGTCCTGGACAGCAGCTTAACATTCCCATCCTGTCCTGGACAGTGCCTTAACATTCCCACCCTGCCCTGGACAGCAGCTAAACTTTCCCACTCTGCCCTGGACAGTGCCTTAACATTCCCACCCTGTCCTGGACAACAGCTAAACATTCCCACCCTGCCCTGGACAGTCGCTTGACTTTCCCACCCTGCCCTGGACAGCAGCTCTACATTCCCATTCTGTCCTGGACAGCAGCTTAATATTCCCATCAAGCCCCGGAGAGCAGCTTAACATTCCCATCCTGTCCTGGACAGCAGCTTAACATTCCCATCCTGTCCTGGATTGCAGCTTTACATTCCTACACTGCCCTGGTCAGTAGCTTAACTTTCCCACCCTGTCCTGGACAGTGGCTTTACATTCTCATCCTGCCCTGGACAGCAGCTTAACATTCCCATCCTGTCCTGGACAGTGCCTTAACATTCCCACCCTGCCCTGGACAGCAGCTTAACTTTCCCACCCTGCCCTGGACAGAGCCTTAACATTCCCACCCTGTCCTGGACAGCAGCTAAACATTCCCACCCTGCCCTGGACAGTCGCTTGACTTTCCCACCCTGCCCTGGACAGCAGCTGAACATTCCTATCCTGCCCTGGACAGCAGCTTTACATTCCCATCCTGCCCTGGGCAGTGGCTTAACATTCCCATCTTGCCCTGGACAGCAGCTCAACATTCCGATCCTGCCCTGGACAGCAGCTTAATATTCCCATCAAGCTCTGGAGAGCAGCTTAACATTCCCATCCTGCCCTGGACAGTAGCTTAACATTCCCATCCTGTCCTGGATTGCGGCTTTACATTCCTACCCTGCCCTGGACAGTAGCTTAACTTTCCCACCCTGTCCTGGACAGTGGCTTTACATTCCAATCCTGCCCTGGACAGCAGCTTAACATTCCCACCCTGCCCTGGACAGTAGCTTAACTTTCCCACCCTGTCCTGGACAGTGGCTTTACATTCCCATCCTGACCTGGACAGCAGCTTAACATTCCCATCCTGTCCTGGACAGCAGCTTAACATTCCCATCCTGTCCTGGACAGTGCCTTAACATTCCCACCCTGCCCTGGACAGCAGCTAAACTTTCCCACTCTGCCCTGGACAGTGCCTTAACATTCCTACCCTGTCCTGGACAACAGCTAAACATTCCCACCCTGCCCTGGACAGTCGCTTGACTTTCCCACCCTGCCCTGGACAGCAGCTCTACATTCCCATTCTGTCCTGGACAGCAGCTTAACATTCCCACCCTGCCCTGGACAGTCGCTTGACTTTCCCACCCTGCCCTGGACAGCAGCTGAACATTCCTATCCTGCCCTGGACAGCAGCTTTACATTCCCATCCTGCCCTGGGCAGTGGCTTAACATTCCCATCTTGCCCTGGACAGCAGCTCAACATTCCGATCCTGCCCTGGACAGCAGCTTAATATTCCCATCAAGCTCTGGAGAGCAGCTTAACATTCCCATCCTGCCCTGGACAGTAGCTTAACATTCCCATCCTGTCCTGGATTGCGGCTTTACATTCCTACCCTGCCCTGGACAGTAGCTTAACTTTCCCACCCTGTCCTGGACAGTGGCTTTACATTCCAATCCTGCCCTGGACAGCAGCTTAACATTCCCACCCTGCCCTGGACAGTAGCTTAACTTTCCCACCCTGTCCTGGACAGTGGCTTTACATTCCCATCCTGACCTGGACAGCAGCTTAACATTCCCATCCTGTCCTGGACAGCAGCTTAACATTCCCATCCTGTCCTGGACAGTGCCTTAACATTCCCACCCTGCCCTGGACAGCAGCTAAACTTTCCCACTCTGCCCTGGACAGTGCCTTAACATTCCTACCCTGTCCTGGACAACAGCTAAACATTCCCACCCTGCCCTGGACAGTCGCTTGACTTTCCCACCCTGCCCTGGACAGCAGCTCTACATTCCCATTCTGTCCTGGACAGCAGCTTAATATTCCCATCAAGCCCCGGAGAGCAGCTTAATATTCCCATCAAGCCCCGGAGAGCAGCTTAACATTCCCATCCTGTCCTAGACAGCAGCTTTACATTCCTACACTGCCCTGGTCAGTAGCTTAACTTTCCCACCCTGTCCTGGACAGTGGCTTTACATTCTCATCCTGCCCTGGACAGCAGCTTAACATTCCCATCCTGTCCTGGACAGTGCCTTAA
Organism: Pteria penguin; assembly: GCA_035048485.1. Taxonomy (NCBI): domain Eukaryota; kingdom Metazoa; phylum Mollusca; class Bivalvia; order Pterioida; family Pteriidae; genus Pteria; species Pteria penguin. The sequence goes on from CM068580.1 coordinate 1,045,670, forward strand.
CATTCCCACCCTGCCCTGGACAGCAGCTTAACTTTCCCACCCTGCCCTGGACAGAGCCTTAACATTCCCACCCTGTCCTGGACAGCAGCTAAACATTCCCACCCTGCCCTGGACAGTCGCTTGACTTTCCCACCCTGCCCTGGACAGCAGCTGAACATTCCAATCCTGCCCTGGACAGCAGCTTTACATTCCCATCCTGCCCTGGGCAGTGGCTTAACATTCCCATCTTGCCCTGGACAGCAGCTCAACATTCCGATCCTGCCCTGGACAGCAGCTTAATATTCCCATCAAGCTCTGGAGAGCAGCTTAACATTCCCATCCTGCCCTGGACAGCAGCTTAACATTCCCATCCTGTCCTGGACAGTTTAAACCATTCTATTGAAGAACAGCCTCTTAACAGCACTGAATTTAATTTTTTTAATCAGCTAAATTACATATACAAATATGAAGAAATATTACAACAGGGTCTGGGACCATCAACTGAGAAAATTCTTGGGTCACATTTTCAAATTCATCTATTTCATAGGAAATTGTTGACCTTAATAAAAGTTTCAAGATTTTTAGTTCTTGGATCTGTTTGATTTAAACTTCTGTACATACCTTGAAAATGTATTAAAGACTTTTTACTCAAATATCAACAAATATTTCCTTATAAAGTCACATACACTACCCTCAATAAATAAGTACACACTCTTATATTTTTCATATTTTTGGAATTAATTTGACAAAACTTAAAGAAATAGAAATAATTCAGGTATTTTGCTGTTTATATTCAATGAAAGAAGTCATGTTTTATAATGAAAAAGTGAAGTTTAACAAAACATTTTTTAAAAATCATATAAAAATGCTATACTAATCTATAACACACATTTCAGTCTAATATTTTGTGTATCTTCCTCTTGCCCTTACCACAGCTTGAATATTTTTAGGCATGCTTTTAAGAAGTGTTCTGCATCTCCTGGCAGACAAATTGTCCCAATGTTCTATCAGTTAAAATCTAACAACCTAAAATTTTGACTTATTATTTGTTGTCTTTATAGAAAATTCCTGGGGTGGGTACTTACTTATGGAGGGTAGTGTATAACTGTCATGTTCCATCGTAAACAATACAACAGGTGCCTCTGTTAAACAGAACAGCTCCTAATCAGTTAGATAGATGTATAAAGAAATGGACCTTAACATATAACACTACTAGTCCCTTTGATAAATTGTCTGGTAAAAATCTTATACATATGTACAAAATTTAGAAAAAATAATATTAAAAACAACATGTCATTTATTGGGGTCTAATTTTTCTGAAAAGCTGAAGGAGAATTCCTTATTGAAGCGGCGAGTCCTTACCTGACTCTGGCTGTTATGTCTGCGTTTGACAGGAGTGTTGCCAGGTGTCATACGATGCTGCTCCTCCTGAAGCTGGTTATACACGGACAGAATGTAACCAGCGATGATCAGCTGAAATACAGTATGGTTAACGTTTATTTTTATGCCGAAAAAAAGGGAAGGAATTCTGGCATAACATATTAAGATTTACCCTGATTGCACACCAATAAAATTTAGGCCATATCTGTCCACTGACCACGCCTACACGCACAAATTCAAAGTTGTAAAATACATCAGTTGTTTGATAGAAGTAAAACATCTATTTAAAAGCCAGAACTTCAGTCTATCAGTCAAAATACTACATATGTTACAATATCATAAGTAACATTGAGATACATTACAGTCAGCAAGACAAGTTAAGTAAATGACCCATCACTTTTGTAGAATATCTATTGAATTTCATGAAGTCACAATATATTTTCAATGTTTGTCTGAGGTATGACCGAGGTGTAAAGTATTGTGATGTCATCTGATTTAATAATTTTTTGAGCAAAATGGAAAGGTCAATCAGCAATGATACTTACATTAAAATTAGTCTGGCAAGCACCTGCTTCTGGTAAGAACTGCATAATGTTCCAGTTCATCTCAATCTCTGGCTGAAATTAACATCCTTTCGATATAGATCAAAAAGTTAAAAATTCTAAAAAAAAAAATAATATTTTAGTAAATCTATTGATGAATTTAATTCCTTCATTCAATACACACTGATAGAAATAATCATATTCCATTTCCACTATTGGATCAATACACCTGAACTAGAGAATAAAGAACATTGCCAAAACTTGTAAAAAAGAATTTCACAGAAGTCAAAACTTACAAAAAAAAAGATGAATATAGGTCTGAACATAAAGAAAAAGATGAATGAATTAAAGGCCTGAATTTAAAGAAAAAAGATACAGGATATAGGTCCAAACTTACAGAAAAAGATATAAAATATAGGTGTAAACTTGCAGATAAAGCAGAAAGATGAATCGGATCATAGTATTTATATGGAATAGTAAGATCTGATAGACATTTTCTTCATAATAAAATGTATTATATTGATGAAACTTGGTAGGTTTAAAGTACCCAGAGATCTCTACAAATGTCATTCCATTTCTTTCCTATTACATTTATTATAATAAAATTAGTTGAAATACAAAAGCTGAATGAATTACAAGCAATCTATAAGAAACAAGAGCAACACCTAGTGTGGCATAATACGCCCGTCCCTTAATTCGGACGGGATCAATTCACATTTGGCATGTTTTTCATGAAAAACATCTGACATTTACTTAAGTTAATTGGTCTTCATAGCATTTTATCATAGGAATAAGTCCAAGGGCAATAACTCCTGCAGAAAAAGGCTTATCCAACCCCTCTTTGTACTTGACTTGCAAAAAAAACCTTGAAATTTTTTTAGTACAGGCCCCCCCCCCTAAAATTATAAATTTCTCAAAAATGAAGAGAAAGATATTAAAACCTGTAATATATGTGATAGTTGGTACATTTTACATGCTTCATGATAAATTATTTCATAATGTTTTCACAAAAAATAGATTTTTATTGAATTTCTGAACAAAATATTGAAATTTATAAGTCCAAGGACCATAAATCCGTCAAAAGTAGGTCAATCGTAACAAAACTCGAAAGTGTTCTGACGACGCTTGAAATAAAGCTATATACCAAATTTCAACTCAATATCTTGAAAGATGGCAAAAAAAAAGTCCAGAAAACATGACCCCGGACGGACAGCGCCCTCACATAATACGTCCCGTCTAATGATGGGCATATAAAAATCTAGAAACTATCTGAAAATAGTAAAAAATAACAGAACCCAAAAACAACAACAGTTCTTAAGACATCTTTCTAAATCATTCTGATGCATATAGTTTTATGATCAATGCAACTGGTCTGAAGAGCTAGTTTGTCAAAGGAGGATACCTTCTAAGGCTTGTTTTGCCCCACCCTGGATCCTACACCGGAAGGATATGGCCGTAAAACAACAACACTTGTAGTGGGCCTTGAGTAATTTATCCCTACCAAGTATGATTACAATCCCTTCTGCAGTTCAGAAGTCGAAACTATGAAAAGTTTATGAAGGACAAATGGACAGAGTGCTCTGACTACAGCTCTTATGAGCTTTTGGCTCAGTTGAGTTAGAAGAGACGAATCAAGTCTTTTGCAAGTCTAGATTTATACAAGAATTAATCTGAATTAGCAGAGAGAGACAAGTGTAGCAGGTATGTAAACACTGCCTCTAATGTGTAGGTAATAATGCATACAAGTGTAGCAGGTATGTGAACACTGCCTCTGATGTATAGGTATTAATGTATACAAGTGTAGCAGGTATGTGAACACTGCCTCTGATGTGTAGGTATTAATGCATACAAGTGTAGCAAGTATGTGAACACTGCCTCTGATGTGTAGGTATTAATGCATACAAGTGTAGCAGGTATGTGAACACTGCCTCTGATGTGTAGGTATTAATGCATACAAGTGTAGCAGGTATGTGAACACAGACTCTGATGTGTAGGTATTAATGCATACAAGTGTAGCAAGTATGTGAACACTGCCTCTGATGTGTAGGTATTAATGCATACAAGTGTAGCAGGTATGTGAACACTGCCTCTGATGTGTAGGTATTAATGCATACAAGCGTAGCAGGTATGTGAACACGGACTCTGATGTGTAGGTATTAATGCATACAAGTGGAAAGTATCTGTCTTAAGCTCATAAGGTCACTTAACCTCCAAAGTTCTGCTTTAAACAGAAAGGCTTACTGGAAGAACATGTGCTTGTTCTGACAATACCTCATCATCCTGGTCTGACTTATTGAGGACTTCTTCCTTTTCCTCCTCCTCCTCCTCCTTATCGCTGTTATCCTCTGTCTCTGCTTCACGGTCAGGATCAGGCTGTGACTGCTCCAGAGGTTGTTCTGAGGGAAGCTTTCCTTTTACTCCACCATGATTAGCCTGTTTAACATAGTTGAAATGTTCTATCAGACTTGTGTATTTATTTTTTATCGTACGTCACACCAAGATTATTTCACCTAACACATAATAACATCTGTTTCATACATGCCACAAAAAATCAACCAATGCATTGGATCCATCCATAACAGGAAGGGATCCATTACGTGTCAACTGATAATATCTTTGATAAAAATAAAACAAACAAATCAAAAAACATAAAAAACCAAGTTGTGTTTGTGATGCACTAATGCCCCTAGTGGCACCAAAGTCCAGTTATTTTTAGCGTGAAGGTCATTGTCAAGGTCAAAAAAAGTCATCGACCTTGGTGTCATTTGGAAGGGCTTCATTAGTTGAGCATGCATGTCAAATATGAAGTCTCCATCTCTCACAGTTCAAAAGTTATAGCCCAGATTAAAGTAGACAACAGACAAACAGTCAGGGCAAAAACAATATGATCCCGATCTTTCGATCTGGGGGCAAGGAAATAATTGTGGTCAGTATGTATGATGGACTTAGACAGATAAGTATTTACTATCACCTTATCTCTTTATTGCTATGTGACACATACGACAATAAGGGTGTATATAACGAAGTATGCATGCCTAAAAATCACCATCAACATCATTCATCAACAATGTCAAAGGAAAAACTTAGTGTTAAGAAAGAGTCAAGTGCATAATGTCCATGACCTCTGTTTTGATTTGGTTTCAAGGGTGGAACACACAATCCTTTTCTGCTCATTTTAATTCTATGATGATCATAGTCAAATTTCACACGATCAAATCTTCATGTAAGATGAAAGACCTTCCATGTGAATGCAAAATATAAATACTCTATGTTTCATATCAACATCACTAGCTTCAGTTTGTTATTCTCACATAATGGCGTCAACTTTCAGTGACAAAACAATCTCTATGAAGACAGCCAATGACATTTAGCAGATTCACTGGCTGACCTTCCCATTAACTCCTTCTTGACACAGTATAGATGTTACATAGAGTTCCAGTACATCAACATGGCCAAAATAATCCTTAATATACCATAACAGATATATACTCCTTGCCACACTGACAGACAGACATACATTCCTACACCTTAACACAGACAGACATGCATTCTTACATATGACAAAAGACAGGCATACATTCACACACCTGCCTATACAAACAGACATGCATTCCAAACCTTGTCACAGATGAACATGCATTTTCACGCTTGATCACAGACAGGAATACAATCCCACATCTGACCACACAGACAGACCTGGATTCACACTCTTGACCACATAGACAGACATACATTCCAACACCCGACTATGCTGACAGACAGACATTCACACACCTGATCACAGTAACAAACATGCATTCACACATAACTAAACAGACAGACATACATTCCTATATCATACCACATAAACAGATATTCACTCACATACGTAACCACACAGAAGGATATGTGTTTACATACCTTGCCACAGAAAGATATATATTCCCAAACTGTACCATATAGATACCTTACTACACAGACAGACATGCATTTCCATTCTTAACCACACGGACACTCTCACACCTCACTACACAAACATTCTGACTCCTAATCAAACAGACAGACATTCCAACACCTGACCACACAGACAGACATTCCCTCACAGACAGACATTCCAACACCTGACCACAGACAGACATTCCTACACCTAACTACACAGACATTCCCACATCTGACCACACAGACAGACACTCCTACACATAACCACACAGACATTCTCACTCCTAACCACACACACAGACACTCCTACAAATAACCACACAGACATTCTCACTCCTAACCACACACACAGACACTCCTACACATAACCACACAGACATTCCCACATCTGACCACAAAGACAGACACTCCTACACATAACCACACAGACATTCCCACATCTGACCACACAGACAGACACTCCTACACATAACCACACAGACATTCCCACATCTGACCACACAGACAGACACTCCTTCACATAACCACACAGACATTCTCACTCCTAACCACACACACAGACACTCCTACACATAACCACACAGACATTCTCACTCCTAACCACACAGACAGACACTCCTACACATAACCACACAGACATTCTCACTCTTAACCACACACACACACAGATACTCCTACACATAACCACACAGACATTCTCACTCCTAACCACACAGACAGACACTCCTACATATAACCACACAGACATTCTCACTCCTAACCACACAGACAGACACTCCTACACATAACCACACAGACATTCTCACTCCTAACCACACACACAGACACTCCTACACATAACCACACAGACAGACACTCCTACACATAACCACACGGACATTCTCACTCCTAACCACACACACAAACACTCCTACACATAACCACACTGACATTCCCACACCTGACCACACAGACAGACACTCCTACACATAACCACACAGATATTCTCACTCCTAACCACACAGACAGACACTCCTACACATTACCACACAGACATTCTCACTCCTAACCACACAGACAGACACTCCTACACATAACCACACAGACATTCCCACACCTGACCACAGACAGACACTCCTACACATAACCACACAGACATTCTCACTCCTAACCACACAGACAGACACTCCTACACATAACCACACAGACATTCTCACTCCTAACCACACAGACAGACACTCCTACACTTAACCACACAGACATTCTCACTCCTAACCACACAGACAGACACTCCTACACATAACCACACAGACATTCCCACACCTGACCACACAGACATTCTCACTCCTAACCACACAGACAGACACTCCTACACATAACCACACAGACATTCTCACTCCTAACCACACACACAGATACTCCTACACATAACCACACAGACATTCTCACTCCTAACCACATAGACAGACATTCCCACATCCCACTATACTGACATATATACAAACAGACAAGTTACCGGGTCCAGCCACATCAGATACTCCCAGCACTGTTCATATGTCATCTCGACTAGGTGGAACAGCTCTCTTGACTTGATACTGTTTGTGATGTATTCTACGTATGCTAAACCATCCACCAGGCGGCGCTTTTTAGTGCATATTATAATGCGGTTAAAGTTTGCATAGACTATTGTAGATCCAAGCCTTTTGAATTCTGCAATCAACTGGAAGATACAAGATAAGATATGTTAGAAAGCCCAATAATATGATTCTTTTGTTAAACAGAGATAACTTGAATTTCTCAAGTCCAACTCATTTAGCTTCTATGTCCCTTTCTGTCCTTCAGATGAGACAGTTGAGGTTTAATGCCATGATACACATTGGCATGTATAGGATCCCTCACTGCTACAAATGGACTGGCTGTACAGGTACAAGTTATGAGGCCAACTGCCTGGTAGGTGCTTCCACTATTCAAGTGAAATAATCTTGTTAAGGCACTGATTAATAACAACACCGAATAGAAATTTGACATGCTGTAAGAATATATCATATTACAAAGTATAAAGGTTTTACTCATTACATTATAAGGGGCATAACTCTGACAACAATTATCATATCAAACAAGACACTCATACTGGCTTATGTCACTTGCCTGAACACTTCGAACACAACCCTCATTTTCTGTTTATGCTTTTGGAAAATGAACAATCACCTAAGGTTACCTTTGCAAAACAATTCACAACAAAAGGATTCAATTCCCTACAATTTCCTTAATTGAATACCCAAACACAACCCTCATTTTCTGTTTAAGCTTTTGGAAAATGAACAAACACCTAAGGTTACCTTTGCAAAACAATTCACAACAAAAAGATTCAATTCCCTACAATTTCCCTAATTGAATACCCAAAACTGATGCATTATATGTAATCAACAATGAGAATATTGTAAAAAAAAAGATCTGAAAATATGCAAAATTAACAAAGTCCAAAAGAAATGTCAATAATCTGAATGCTAAATGGAACCAAAAACAGCACCACTGCTTAACTACTTCTTAAGACATCCTTTTAGAAGGTACCCTTAGGAGCATATGATGCCTCGCCCTTAATCCATCCCTTGGCCAATTTGGTTGAAAAACAACAACACTTATAGGTGAGTTTGAGTACTTTATCTCTATGAAGTTTCATCAAAGTCCCTTCAGCAGTTTTGAAGAAAATATGAAAAGCTTGCTGACGATAATGGACAGACAACAAAGAAATCATGGACAGCATACTATGACAATAGCTCATTAGAGTCACTGCCGCAGGTGAACTAAAAAGCATTAAAAATTTGATTTCTTAATAAAACCAAAAACAACAAACTTCTCAGGACACATTTCGAGATCACTCTTTTGCATTCACTTTGTTGATCTATGCAGCCAGTCTCCAGAGGTATGACTAACAGACAAATAAATTTCTGAAGTCCCAATTTCAGTATGATGAAACTTATCAAAATTTTCAAATCTAATTCCTTATAAAATGAACAGTTTCTATTGATCCTATTAAGTTCCACTGACTGACAATCAAAAGTAAATAATGGACCATTTCAAAAGGTTCAAAGAGTATATTATGTTGAAATGAAAGCATACATGAGGAGATTTCTTTTGTGAGAAATAATTACTAGATTTATATTACTGGAGATCAGGGTAAAAGCAAGTTAACCTTAAGTAATCACTAGATTTATATAACTGGAGATCGGGGTAAAAGCAAGTTTACCTTAAGTAATCACTAGATTTATATAACTGGAGATCAGGGTTAATGCAAGTTTACCTGAAGTAATCACTAGATTTATATAACTGGAGATCAGGGTAAAAGCAAGTTTACCTTGAGTAATCACTAGATTTATATTACTGGAGATCAGGGTAAAACCTAGTTTACCTTAAGTAATCACTAGATTTATATAACTGGAGATCAGGGTAAATGCAAGTTTACCTTAAGTAATCACTAGATTTATATAACTGGAGATCAGGGTAAAAGCAAGTTTACCTTGAGTAATCACTAGATTTATATTACTGGAGATCAGGGTAAAAGCTAGTTTACCTTGAGTAATCACTAGATTTTATTCATATTACTGGAGATCAGGGTACAAGCAAGTTTACCTGAAGGAAGACCTTCTTCATCATGTTATGTAGAGTTCTCCGCAATGCTGGATCATATAGGAGGGCACTGGGTGATCGTAACCATCTGTAATAAGCATATAACCATACATGTATAGCATTCACTTTGTCAATCAGTCGTGTGAATCACTTCTGTAGAAGCATTAATGATCAGTTCTGACCTATATTATCCAGTATTCATTTTGTCAATCAGTCTTTCTTTGTTCATGAATCGCTGCTGTAAAAACATTTGTGTTATTTATTCTATGAATTTAAGATATATGTACATTATGTACCAGTGGAAGCTTGTCAACTTTTGATCTAGCTTTGCTCATACCGGTGGAAGTTTATCGACTTGTTTAACCTCTACCAGTGGACTTGTTGACTAGTGATTTAGTTTTACTTGAACCAGTGGAAGCTTGTCGACTTTTGCTCTAGTTTTGCCCATACCAGTGGAAGCTTGTCGACATTTGATTTAGTTTTACCTGTACCAGTGGACTTACTTACTTGTGATTTAGTTTTACCTGTACCAGAAGCTTATTGACTTGTGATTTAGTTTTACCTGTGCCAGTGGAAGCTTATTGACTTGTGATTTAGTTTTACCTGTACCAGTGGAAGCTTATTGACTTGTGATTTAGTTTTACCTGTACCAGTGGAAGCTTAGTGACTTGTAATTTAGTTTTACCTGTACCAGTGGAAGCTTGTTGACTTGTGATTAGTTTTACCTGTACCTGTGGAAGCTTATTGACTTGTGATTTAGTTTTACCTGTACCAGTGGAAGCTTATTGACTTGTGATTTAGTTTTACCTGTACCAGTGGAAAGTTGCAAACATTTGATTTAGTTTTACCTGTACCAGTGGAAGCTTATTGACTTGTGATTTAGTTTTACCTGTACCAGTGGAAGCTTTCTGACTTGTGATTTAGTTTAACCTGTACCAGTGGAAAGTTGTAAACATTTGATTTAGTTTTACCTGTACCAGTGGAAGCTTACTTACTGGTGATTTAGTTTTAGTTGTACCAGAAGCTAACTGATTTGTGATTTAGTTTTACCTGTACCAGTGGAAACTTGTCGACATTTAATCTAGTTTTACCCATACCAGTGGACTTACTGACTTGTGATTTAGTTTTACCTGTACCAGAAGCTTACTGACCCGTTATTTAGTTTTACCTGTATCAGTGGAAGCTTATTTAGTTTTACCTGTAGAAGTGGATGATCTGATTGTCTGCAAACACATTACTGTATGCAGTTACATCCCGTACCCAGCCCTGCACCATACTCTTCAATATCCTGAAATTATAATACAAAATAAGTTCATTTTAGGTATCATATTACTTTGTACTTTTTATGGAGCGAGAGTATAGAAATCTTATCCATCTCCACCCTTCAATGTTTCTATGTCAATCGTTGTGTAGCCTAGCATGTATTTGAGAGATAGTCATACTGTAACAGTCGTATTGTCACTATTCCAATATTTCCTACATAACTTATCACACAAGTTCCTCTAAATAAATCTCACTTTAGTCATCAATACCCCCTCTACAATGCAGTAAACATTTCTCCTGGTCTACTCAGTTCTTTACTGTAAACAGGAGAAATTCTTTACTTTTACTGTACACAAAGCAGTTTTATCAAAAGTGCTATGGAAAAGGCAGCACCTTAATCTTACCTGAATGTTACTGAACATAAGGCAGCACCTTGATCTTACCTGAATGTTACTGTACATAAGGCAGCACCTTGATCTTACCTGAATGTTAATGAACATAAGGCAACACCTTGATCTTACCTGAATGTTAATGAACATAAGGCAGCACCTTGATCTTACCTGAATGTTATTGAACATAAGGCAACACCTTGCTCTTACCTGAATGTTACTGAACATAAGGCAGTACCTTTATCTTACCTGAATGTTACTGAACATAAGGCAGTACCTTTATCTTACCTGAATGTTACTGAACATAAGGCAGCACCTTGATCTTACCTGAATGTTACTGAACATAAGGCAGCACCTTGCTCTTACCTGAATGTTAATGAACATAAGGCAACACCTTGATCTTACATAAGGCAGCACCTTGATCTTACCTGAATGTTACTGAACATAAGGCAGCACCTTGATCTTACCTGAATGTTACTGAACATAAGGCAGCACCTTGCTCTTACCTGAATGTTACTGAACATAAGGCAGTACCTTTATCTAACCTGGATGTTACTGAACATAAGGCAGTACCCTTATCTTACCTGAATGTTACTGAACATAAGGCAGTTTCATCGTAGCTGGCCAGATAGGTTGCAGCACCTTGACCTTGAACCATGTCTTCCAAGGAAGATTGAGGGAGAGTATCAAAACTAACAGCACTAGCCCCCTCTTGGTCATTCACATGAGCTGACTGTCGATAAACATAATGAAAATCAGTAAATATGAGCCAAGTCTTCAGTTGTGTTGATATATTTAAAATACTAGTATTAATTGCTAAAAGAATCTATCTGTGATGTGGATTATGGATCATTTTCAGATTTCGCTTACCTCAATAATTGTGTTAACAGCCAGGCTAGCAAGATCAAGTTCCACACTGATCGTGGTGTATGTCCCACAGTTGTTTACTTCTGTACTAGTGCTCTCTTCTAATTCCATGGACAGCCTTTTAAAGAACATATTTTATACACTTCAAACTCATTATTGTGATCATTTTTATAACAAGAGCAACGCCTAGCATGGCATAATACGCTCGTCACTCACTTTGGACGGGATGAATGTGAAAGTATGGATTTATTACCCCCAAACATGGGTCTCTTTGGTAATACTTTTATGAAATATTGAAATCCAAAAAGAGGGATCCAAGTCCCATAACTCTGAAACAACAAGATGGAATTTGCTCAAAACTGAAAAGTGGCTTCCCCTACACTATTTAAGCATTCTGTATAAGTTTCATGAAAAACAACTGAGGTTTACTCGAGTTATCGCATTACATAGCATCTCCATAGCATCTTATCATAGTAACAAAGTTTTATTCACTTTGCATGTGACCTTGACCTTTGACCTTGGGGCACCTCTGACAGGAGATGCTCACTCCTCTCAGGCACCTCTGACAAGAGATGCTGACTCCTCTGGCACCTCTGACAGGAGATACTCACACCTCTCAGGTACTTCTGACAGGAGATGCTCACTCCTCTCTGGCACCTCAGACAGGAGATGCTTACTTCTCTCTGGCACCTCTGACAGGAGATGCTCACTGCTCTCTGGCACTTCAACGACACATACTCCTCTCAGGCACCTCTGACAGATGCTCACTCCTCTGGTGCCCCTGACAGGAGATGCTAACTCCTCTCTGGCACCTCTGACAGAAGATGCTCACACTTCTCAGGCATCTGATAGGAGATGCTCACACCTCTCTCAGGCACCTCTGACAGGAGATGCTCACACCTCTCAGGCACCTCTGACTGGAGATACTGATCTCTCGGGCACCTCAAAAAGGAGGTGCTCACTGCTCTCTGTTATCTAGTTGCTGATTTACAAAGGTTAATAAATGTTTACCATAGTGTTGTTTTGAGTAAGTAAACAAGGAAGAAGTACCAAATTGTTAAGTATATTTTTGCCATATATTTTCAACAAAATGGCTCACCTGTTATCATCTGCCTCTTTGCCTCCCAAATCTGGCCTCTCTGTTGGTGAACACCACAGAACATGATTATGCTTATGCAGATGGCGAGCAAAGAAAAGATCACAACCAAACATTGTAACATCTTTTGGCATGTTGCCAACAGGGATGTGTAAATAACGACATTGTTCGACCATTGCCTAAAACAGAAAATTACCATTAATGCAAAACAGCAACAGCAATACATCATGGTTTTGACTCCAATACTTTGATTCCATGTGGTGGTCGTATTCCCTAGCAGTAGTATGGAGTCCATGTAGTGCTAGTATCAACTAACACTAGTATAGAGTCTATGTGGAGTTAGCATAAGCTACCACTAAATTTATCTGAAGTATAATATTATTATGTCTAGTTATCATATTACAATACCTAATGTTTGATGTGAATATTGAGGTAGTGTTACAATACCTGAAGTATGATGTCAATGTTGAGGTAGTGCTACAATACCTGAAGTATGATGTCAATGTTGAGGTAGTGCTACAATACCTGAAGTGTGATGTCAATGTTGAGGTAGTGCTACAATACATGAAGTATGATGTCAATGTTGAGGTAGTGCTACAATACCTGAAGTATGATGTCAATGTTGAGGTAGTGTTACAATACCTGAAGTGTGATGTCAATGTTGAGGTAGTGCTACAATACCTGAAGTGTGATGTCAATGTTGAGGTAGTGTTACAATACCTGAAGTATGATGTCAATGTTGAGGTAGTGTTACAATACCTGAAGTATGATGTCAATGTTGAGGTAGTGCTACAATACCTGAAGTGTGATGTCAATGTTGAGGTAGTGTTACAATACCTGAAGTATGATGTCAATGTTGAGGTAGTGTTAAAATACCTGAAGTATGATGTCAATGTTGAGGTAGTGCTACAATACCTGAAGTGTGATGTCAATGTTGAGGTAGTGTTACAATACCTGAAGTATGATGTCACTGTTGAGGTAGTGATACAATACCTGAAGTATGATGTCAATGTTGAGGTAGTGTTACAATACCTGAAGTATGATGTCAATGTTGAGGTAGTGATACAATACCTGAAGTATGATGTCAATGTTGAGGTAGTGCTACAATACCTGAAGTGTGATGTCAATGTTGAGGTAGTGCTACAATACCTGAAGTATGATGTCAATGTTTAGGTAGTGATACAATACATGAAGTGTGATGTCAATGTTGAGGTAGTGCTACAATACATGAAGTATGATGTCAATGTTGAGATAGTGTTACAATACATGAAGTATGATGTCAATGTTGAGGTAGTGCTACAATACCTGAAGTGTGATGTCACTGTTGAGATAGTGTTGCAATACCTGAAGTATGATGTCAATGTTGAGGTAGTGTTACAATACCTGAAGTGTGATGTCAATGTTGTGGCAGTGATACAATACCTGAAGTATGATGTCAATGTTGAGATAGTGTTACAATACCTAAAGTATGATGTCACTGTTGAGATAGTGTTACAATACCTGAAGTATGATGACAATGTTGAGGTAGTGTTACAATACCTGAAGTATGATGTCAATGTTGAGGTAGTGATACAATATCTGAAGTATGATGTCAATGTTGAGGTAGTGTTACAATACCTGAAGTGTGATGTCAATGTTGAGGAAGTGTTACAATACCTGAAGTATGATGTCAATGTTGAGGTAGTGCTACAATACATGAAGTATGATGTCACTGTTGAGATAGTGTTACAATACCTGAAGTATGATGTCACTGTTGAGATAGTGCTACAATACCTGAAGTGTGATGTCAATGTTGAGGTAGTGCTACAATACCTGAAGTATGATGTCAATGTTTAGGTAGTGATACAATACATGAAGTGTGATGTCAATGTTGAGGTAGTGCTACAATACATGAAGTATGATGTCAATGTTGAGATAGTGTTACAATACATGAAGTATGATGTCAATGTTGAGGTAGTGTTACAATACCTGAAGTGTGATGTCACTGTTGAGATAGTGTTACAATACCTGAAGTATGATGTCAATGTTGAGGTAGTGTTACAATACCTGAAGTGTGATGTCAATGTTGTGGCAGTGATACAATACCTGAAGTATGATGTCAATGTTGAGGTAGTGTTACAATACCTGAAGTATGATGTCACTGTTGAGATAGTGTTACAATACCTGAAGTATGATGTCACTGTTGAGATAGTGTTACAATACCTGAAGTATGATGTCAATGTTGAGGTAGTGCTACAATACCTGAAGTATGATGTCAATGTTGAGGTAGTGTTACAATACCTGAAGTGTGATGTCAATGTTGTGGCAGTGATACAATACCTGAAGTATGATGTCAATGTTGAGGTAGTGTTACAATACCTGAAGTATGATGTCAATGTTGAGGTAGTGTTACAATACCTGAAGTATGATGTCAATGTTGAGGTTGTGTTACAATACCTGAAGTGTGATGTCAATGTTGAGGTAGTGTTACAATACCTGAAGTATGATGTCACTGTTGAGGTAGTGTTACAATACCTGAAGTATGATGTCAATGTTGAGGTAGTGATACAATACATGAAGTGTGATGTCAATGTTGAGGTAGTGTTACAATACCTGAAGTATGATGTCACTGTTGAGGTAGTGTTACAATACCTGAAGTATGATGTCAATGTTGAGGTAGTGCTACAATACCTGAAGTGTGATGTCAATGTTTAGGTAGTGATACAATACATGAAGTGTGATGTCAATGTTGAGGTAGTGCTACAATACATGAAGTATGATGTCAATGTTGAGGTAGTGTTACAATACCTGAAGTATGATGTCAATGTTGAGGTAGTGCTACAATACCTGAAGTGTGATGTCAATGTTTAGGTAGTGATACAATACATGAAGTGTGATGTCAATGTTGAGGTAGTGCTACAATACATGAAGTATGATGTCAATGTTGAGGTAGTGTTACAATACCTGAAGTATGATGTCAATGTTGAGGTAATGCTACAATACCTGAAGTATGATGTCAATGTTGAGGTAGTGCTACAATACCTGAAGTATGATGTCAATGTTGAGGTAGTGATACAATACCTGAAGTATGATGTCAATGTTGAGGTAGTGTTGAATCATTCTTCGACATCCCACTCTCTGCCAGTCTAGCACATTATACAGGTTTTCACTGAAACAGTAAGTATATTTAACATGTGCTACTGTGCAGTAACCTTGCTTCATAACACTGGAAATTGTAAATATTAATTGATTAAATGAGATGTACTCATCACCCTAAACACAGCTAAATTAGACACATCTTATTGTACCTAGAATAGGTATTTGGCCATTTACTGCCTTCAGTTTTTCACAATCTGAAGATCACTACTCTGGCATTAAACACCAGTATTTTACATTGTTCTGTTGCTCGTCTTTACACAGAATCTAACATTCCACTAAGATGGCAATCCAGATACCTTGTCATGCAAAAACCTTAAAAAAAGAAATACTGATACCTTATCATTGTTTACATGGTTCACACAGAATTGCAGAACTAAATTAAGGACTTTTCAAATACAAAGTATTTAGGTCTAATTTTTAACGACCACCTTAAGTAGGGCAAAGAATAGACCACTATACTTTGATTTTGGAATGGAACAAAATCAACAAAAACACTTTTTAAGAGACCTTTATAGATCACTCTGATAAATTCGCTTCTTTAAAAGAGACCTTTATAGATCACTTTGATATATTCTCTTTGTTGATCTATGTATTCGATCTGAGGAAGTAGTTGTCAATTGAGGTTATGACATCAGATACTGGGGTTATGACCTGGGTCAAATACTGGGGTTATGATGTGGGTCAGATATTGGGGTTATGATCTGTTTCAGAGACTGAGGTTATGATGTGGGTCAGATACTGGGGTTATGACCTGGGTCAGAGACTGGGGTTATGATGTGGGTCAGATACTGGGGTTATAATGTGGGTCAGATACTGGGGTTATGACCTGGGTCAGATACTGGGGTTATGATCTGGGTTAGATACTGGGGTTATGATCTGAGTCAGATACTGGGGTTATAATGTGGGTCAGATACTGGGGTTATGACCTGGATCAAAGACTGGGGTTATGATGTGGGTAAGATACTGGGGTTATGATGTGGGTCAGATACTGGGGTTATGATCTGAGTCAGATACTGGGGTTATGACCTGGGTCAGATATTGGGGTTATGATCTGAGTCAGATACTGGGTTATGACCTGGGTCAGATACTGGGATTATGATCTGGGTCAGATACTGCTATGCCCTATATCCACACCTTTACAAATCTGGTAAAACAAAACACTTTTAGGGGATCTGGAGAACTAAGTCTTCATTCCTTCAATGTTTCATCAAAATTCTTCCATCAGTTTTGAGGAGAAGTCTATCAAAGCTAATTACTACATACCAATACTACTATATCCATTTCTTTCTTATTATTTTTTATTACAATAAAGTCAGTGAAAATAGTTAAAATTCCTGCATTATAAGCAAACTATCCGGAGAAAATCAAAGAAATTAACTGAAAATGTGCCAAAGCAAGTTGAAAAAGTCATTAAAAATTTGATTTAGGAATAAAAGTAAACAGCAACACTTATCAAAACACCCTTCTAGATCATTTTGGTGCATTTCAAGGGTGCGCCCTGGGACCTTTGTCACCCCATCCTGGATCCACCTCCTGAAAAAAAATCTGGCAAAAAAGAAAAAAAAAAACCTATATGTAGGGGACCTTTGAGTATTTCATCCATACTAATATACTATATCAGAATCCCTACAGTGATTCTGAAGAAGTAGAAAATGTGAGACGTTTATGGATGAAGATGGATGGATGGAACACTCCGTTAATAGTTCACTTGATCTCATGGCTCAGAAGAACTAAAAAAAAAACCAGAAGTCTCTGTCGAGACTGGAGCTCTACTGTTATCCTCTACTCAAACAACAATTTACCTTCAGAGAAGAAGGGGTAAAAATATATTTGGACCACACATGTATGTTTTGTATTGCACATGCACAACTAGACCACCTACCAAACATGATGAGATCATAATTAAGTCTCACAGACATATACAATAAGAGAAGAAGTGGGAACAAGATTTTGGGACCACGCCCCTTTGTGGGACCCCAGGGGGTCCGAACTGGTCCAAAATTGCACATGCACAATTACACCACCTATCCAACAAAAGGAGACCATAATTAGGTCTCTAGGCTATATACTTTCAAAGAAAAAGAGGGAACAAGATTTTGGGACCACACCCCTTTGTGGGACCCAAGGGGGGGACTGGACCAAACTTATACATGCACAACTACATCACATATCAATCATGATGAGACTATAATTAGGTCTCTGGGACTTATACCTTCAGAAAAGAAGAGGGAACAAGACTTTGGGACCACGCCCCCTGTGGGGCCCAAGGAGGTCCAAACTGGTCCAAAATTGCACATGCACAACTACACCACCTATCCAACAAAATGAGACCATAATTAGGTCTCTAGGATATATACCTTCAGAGAAAAAGAGGGAAAAAGATTTTGGGACCACACCCGTTTGTGGGACCCCAGGGGGTCCAGACTGGACCAAAATTATACATGCACAACTAGATCACATACCAAACATGATTAGACCATAATTAGGTCTCTGGGACATATACCTTAAGAAAAGAAGAGGGAACAAGATTTTGGGACCACGCCCCTTTGTGGGGTCCCAGGGGGTCTGGACCGGACCAAAATTGCACATGCACAATTACACCACCTATCCAACAAAATGAGACCATAATTAGGTCTCTAGGATATATACCTTAAGAGAAAATGAGGGAACAAGATTTTGGGACCAAGCCCCTTTTTGGGACCCCAGGGGGTCCGGACCAGACCAAAATTATACATGCACAACTAGACCACCTATCCAACAAAATGAGGCCATAATTAGGTCTCTGGGACATATACCTTAAGGTAAGAAGAGGGAACAAGAATTTGGGACCACGCCCTTTTGTGGGACCCCAGGGGGGGCGGACCAGGCCAAAATAATAAATGCACAACTAGATCACATACCAAACATGATGAGACCATAATTAGGTCTCTGGGACATATACCTTAAGAATAGAAGAGGGAACAAGATTTTGGGACCACGCCCCTTTCTGGGAGCCCAGGGGGTCCGGACCGTACCAAAATTGCACATGCACAACTAGACCACCTATATAACAAAATGAGACCATAATTAGGTCTCTATGATATATACCTTCAGAAATGAAAAGGGAACAAGATTTTGGGACCACGCCCCTTTTGTAGGGGCCCCAGGGGGTCCGCACCGGACCAAAATTGCACATGCACAACTAGACCAGCTACAAAACATGATGAGACCATAATTAGGTCTCTGGGATATATACAATCAGAGAAGAAGAGGGAACAAGATTTTGGGACCACGCCCTTTTGTGGGCCCCCAAGGGGTCGGAACTGGACCAAAATTGCACATGCACAACTAGACCACCTACCCAACAAGAACAACTCATAATAAGGTCTCTGGGGTATATACCTTCAGAGGAGAAGAGGGAACAAAAAATTGTTTACGGACGGATGTCCGGACAACGGACGAAGGACCATCGCATGAGCTCGACTGGTCGAGACCAGTAGAGCTAAAAAAGGTTGTGACAAGAAGCGAAATTTACACACAGTCAAAATGTTTATTATTAATAGTCACTTTCTTGAACAGCTATCTGACAACAGGTAAATAGTGGTACAAAGTAGGACTTGTCGAAATACCATTTACAACAGGTAAATAGTGGTACAAAGTAGGACTTGTCAAAATACCCTTTACAACAGGTAAATAGTGGTACAAAGTAGGATTTGTCAAAATACCCTTTACAACAGTTCTGTACTCATTTAATGTCTTCATTTCTAACTGTTCCATACTCTCATCTGAAAATACCCCTGACAGCAAACTCTATACAGAATTGGATGTTTTGAGATGTGGTTATGGTAAGGATTAGAAATGAGGACATATAATGAGTAGAGAATTTGCTGTCACGGATGTTTTGAGATGAAATTATGGCTAGGGTTAGAAATGAAGACATTTAATGAGAGAATTTGCTGTCAGGGACGTTTTGAGATGAAATTATGGTGAGTGTTAGAAATGATGATATTGAATAAGTACAGAATTGCCTGATAGCAATTTTGTACTCCTTCAATGTCTTAAAAAAAAAAACAGAGATAAAGAAATTTTTGTTTACATTATGGGGAACAAGTACATGTCCTTATCTTGGCATACTAGGAGAAATAGTATCTTGTGTCCAATACAGAAATATGATGATATTAAGGCTATAACAACATACCTGTCAGTGATATGAATAGGTACAAGAGGGAAATCCCCTAGTCCAGGCATTGCCGCAGTTAAGTGTTGGAAGTCTGTAAAGGTGATTTTTATAAACAGTATATAATACTATAACTCTAACAAGCTGTCTGTATATATATATATATGTGGTCTATATTATACCCATGTAGGACACTTGTATATGGTATGTGTGGTCTATATACCTGTGTAGGACACCTGTATATGGTATGTGTGGTCTATATACCCATGTAGGACACCTGTATATGGTATGTGTGGTCTATATACCCATGTAGGACACCTGTATATATGGTATGTGTGGTCTATATACCTGTGTAGGACACTTGTATATGGTATGTATAGTCTATATACCAGTGTAGGACACTTGTATATGGTATGTGTGATCTATATACCTGTGTAGGACACCTGTATATGGTATGTGTGGTCTATATACCCATGTAGGACACCTGTATATGGTATGTGTGGTCTATATACCCATGTAGGACACCTGTATATATGGTATGTGTGGTCTATATACCTGTGTAGGACACTTGTATATGGTATGTATAGTCTATATACCAGTGTAGGACACTTGTATATGGTATGTGTGATCTATATACCAGTGTAGGACACTTGTATATGGTATGTGTGGTCTATATACCCATGTAGGACACTTGTATATGGTATGTGTATTCTATATACCCATGTATGACACTTGTATATGGTATGTGTAGTCTATATACCTGTGTAGGACAATTGTATATGGTATGTGTGGTCTATATACCCATGTAGGACACCTGTATATGGTATGTGTATTCTATATACCCATGTAGGACACCTGTATATGGTATGTGTATTCTATATACCAGTGTAGGACACCTGTATATGGTATGTGTAGTCTATATACCCATGTAGGACACTTGTATATGGTATGTGTAGTCTATATACCCATGTAGGACACTTGTATATGGTATGTGTATTCTATATACCCATGTAGGACACTTGTATATGGTATGTGTATTCTATATACCAGTGTAGGACACCTGTATATGGTATGTGTAGTCTATATACCTGTGTAGGACACCTGTATATGGTATGTGTAGTCTATATACCCATGTAGGACACCTGTATATGGTATGTGTATTCTATATACCCATGTATGACACTTGTATATGGTATGTGTAGTCTATATACCTGTGTAGGACAATTGTATATGGTATGTGTAGTCTATATACCTGTGTAGGACACTTGTATATGGTATGTGTGGTCTATATACCCACGTAGGACACCTGTATATGGTATGTGTATTCTATATACCCATGTATGACACTTGTATATGGTATGTGTAGTCTATATACCTGTGTAGGACACCTGTATATGGTATTTGTGGTCTATATACCAGTGTAGGACACCTGTATATGGTATGTGTGGTCTATATACCTGTGTAGGACACCTGTATATGGTATGTGTAGTCTATATACCCATGTAGGACACCTGTATATGGTATGTGTAGTCTATATACCCCTGTAAGACACCTGTATATGGTATGTGTGGTCTATATACCAGTGTAGGACACCTGTATATGGTATGTGTGGTCTATATACCTGTGTAGGACACCTGTATATGGTATGTGTGGTCTATATACCCATGTAGGACACCTGTATATGGTATGTGTAGTCTATATACTTGTGTAGGACACCTGTATATGGTATGTGTAGTCTATATACCTGTGTAGGACACCTGTATATGGTATGTGTAGTCTATATACCTGTGTAAGACACCTGTATATGATATGTGTGGTCTATATACCAGTGTAGGACACCTGTATATGGTATGTGTATTCTATATACCCATGTAGGACACCTGTATATGGTATATGTGGTCTATATACCCATGTAGGACACCTGTATATGGTATGTGTGGTCTATATACCTGTGTAGGACACCTGTATATGGTATGTGTAGTCTATATACCAGTGTAGGATACCTGTATATTGTATGTGTGGTCTATATACCCAAGTAGGACACCTGTATATGGTATGTGTAGTCTATATACCTGTGTAGGACACCTGTATATGGTATGTGTAGTCTATATACCAGTGTAGGATACCTGTATATGGTATGTGTGGTCTATATACCTGTGTAGGACACCTGTATATGGTATGTGTGGTCTATATACCCATGTAGGACACCTGTATATGGTATGTGTAGTCTATATACCTGTGTAGGACACTTGTATATGGTATGTGTGGTCTATATACCCATGTAGGACACCTGTATATGGTATGTGTATTCTATATACCCATGTATGACACTTGTATATGGTATGTGTAGTCTATATACCTGTGTAGGACACCTGTATATGGTATTTGTGGTCTATATACCAGTGTAGGACACCTGTATATGGTATGTGTGGTCTATATACCTGTGTAGGACACCTGTATATGGTATGTGTAGTCTATATACCCATGTAGGACACCTGTATATGGTATGTGTAGTCTATATACCCCTGTAGGACACCTGTATATGGTATGTGTGGTCTATATACCAGTGTAGGACACCTGTATATGGTATGTGTGGTCCATATACCTGTGTAGGACACCTGTATATGGTATGTGTGGTCTATATACCCATGTAGGACACCTGTATATGGTATGTGTAGTCTATATACTTGTGTAGGACACCTGTATATGGTATGTGTAGTCTATATACCTGTGTAGGACACCTGTATATGGTATGTGTAGTCTATATACCTGTGTAGGACACCTGTATATGATATGTGTGGTCTATATACCAGTGTAGGACACCTGTATATGGTATGTGTATTCTATATACCAGTGTAGGACACCTGTATATGGTATGTGTAGTCTATATACCAGTGTAGGACACCTGTATATGGTATGTGTAGTCTATATACCAGTGTAGGACACCTGTATATGGTATTTGTGGTCTATATACCTGTGTAGGACACCTGTATATGGTATGTGTATTCTATATACCCATGTAGGACACCTGTATATGGTATATGTGGTCTATATACCCATGTAGGACACCTGTATATGGTATGTGTGGTCTATATACCTGTGTAGGACACCTGTATATGGTATGTGTAGTCTATATACCAGTGTAGGATACCTGTATATTGTATGTGTGGTCTATATACCCAAGTAGGACACCTGTATATGGTATGTGTAGTCTATATACCTGTGTAGGACACCTGTATATGGTATGTGTAGTCTATATACCAGTGTAGGATACCTGTATATGATATGTGTGGTCTATATACCTGTGTAGGACACCTGTATATGGTATGTGTGGTCTATATACCCATGTAGGACACCTGTATATGGTATGTGTAGTCTATATACCTGTGTAGGACACCTGTATATGGTATGTGTGGTCTATATACCCGTGTAGGACACTTGTATATGGTATGTGTAATCTATATACCAGTGTAGGACACCTGTATATGGTATGTGTGGTCTATATACCCATGTAGGACACCTGTATATGGTATGTGTAGTCTATATACCAGTGTAGGACACCTGTATATGGTATGTGTATACTATATACCCATGTATGACACTTGTATATGGTATGTGTATTCTATATACCCATGTAGGACACCTGTATATGGTATGTGTGGTCTATATACCTGTGTAGGACACTTGTATATGGTATGTGTGGTCTATATACCTGTGTAGGACACCTGTATATGGTATGTGTATTCTATATACCCATGTAGGATACTTGAATATGGTATGTGTATTCTATATACCAGTGTAGGACACCTGTATATGGTATGTGTAGTCTATATACCCATGTAGGACACCTGTATATGGTATGTGTAGTCTATATACCTGTGTAGGACACCTGTATATGGTATGTGTGGTCTATATACCCATGTAGGACACTTGTATATGGTATGTGTGGTCTATACACCAATGTAGCACACCTGTATGTAGTATTGTGGTCTGTATACCATAAAGGACACCTGTATATGGTATGTGTGGTCTATATACCAATGTAGAAAACCTGCATATTGTAGGTGTTGTCCACATCTAATCTAGGACACCCTGTATGTACCAGTAGGATGCGTGTGGTCTATTTCATCACAATGTAAGACACCTGCAAATGGTCTGTGCGGTATATACCAATGTAACACACACTACCTGTCTGCCTAAACATGATGGAAAACCTCTGAATGGAGGACCATAAGACTGGACTGCTATTACTATTGGACAATTACATCTACATTGGATTGGACCTTTGAATATAGGTAAAATTATGTTTACCTAGTGGGGATTGGACTGCAATGAATGTTGGTCCACGTTTTTCGTCCTTATATGCTGATAGCATTCGTTGTATGGTCCTATACACCTGTCTTACATCCTTTTCTAGCTTGTACTCAAACATGTGATTGGCTGGTGGCAGCATGCTTTCATCTGCTCCCTTAGCAACTCTGAAATGATTCAGCAAATCACAATATTTCTTTTAAATCTATATTAGATTATTTTTATAATGCCATGACTTTTTTTTTACTTTACATGTAATTTGTAAATAGTCTACAGTGACTTTGCTGAGCTCTTCAATTTTAGGAGGGTCCTCCATGGATTGGTCAACAATTTACACAAGAATTTTGATAAATTTCTTTTTTTACCAAGGTCCATCACATGAATTTGCTGACATTTATTTTGTAAGATCAATAATGATAATGTTGACAATAATCTATTTTGTATTGCCCATCAAGACTTTGTTATTAATCATCTATTTTGTATTGCCCACCAAGACTTTGTTACCTATCTTCTATTTTGTATTGCCCACCAAGACTTTGTTATCAATCTTCTATTTTTTATTGCCCACCAAGACTTTGTTATCAATCATCTATTTTGTATTGCCCACCAAGACTTTGTTATCAATCTTCTATTTTGTATTGCCCACCAAGACTTTGTTATCAATCATCTTTTTTGTATTGCCCACCAAGTCTTTGTTATCAATCATCTATTTTGTATTGCCCACCAAGATTTTGTAATCTATAATCTATTTTATAATGCTCGCTAAGACTTTGTTATCAATAATTTATTTGTAAGGTCCACAATGATTTCATTAATAATCAATCTTCTAAGGTCAACAATGATTTGTTAACGATAATTTATTTTGAAAGACCCAGGACATGGTTTTGTTAACAATAATTTGTTTTGCAAGATCAACAAAAATTTTTAAATTATCAATATTATTTCAAAGATATAGTATCAAAGTATAAAAGCCTTATTCTTTTTCTGGCATCAGTTGTTGATACAATAATATGTAAAGAATTTTTCATTTTTCTATGCTAAATCACATACTTGGCGTTTCTCTCTGCATTGAATAAAGCTGTCTGGTTTGGCATTTGGTCACTCCGGACAGTGTCCACTACAAACATGGTACACTTCTTGGACATTGGAAAGAATAGACCAAACATCATCTTGCTGCCACTGTATAGTATTGGAGTAAATAAATAGTATTATGGTCTGATTTAGTGTCTGTATATATATGTATAATATATGGGTGAATGTATTGTTCATTTATAATTTCATGCTTTCAAACCAAATATTTTCCTTTGCTGTTCCTAATTTCTCCATACTCTTTTATATTAGTACTAATTTAAACACAAAATAACTACAGAATTCCTATGTATTTCTAATGAAGATGCGAAACAAGCGTGCTATGTTCCATTAGCAACAGAATAAAACAGTCAATAGAAAGGTCAAAGAACTTTACCATATATGGTGATACATGAAAACATGCTTGATGGTTCCTGGCTCCAAATATGAGAATTGAGCTAATGTACGAAAATTCAGATGGTCCATATCAAATGTATCTGTTTCCTGGAAATTAAAATGTCTCAGATGGTACAAAGCTTTTCATAACAATATGTACTGCTCAATCTAATATGGTCTAGGTACTACATACCGTTAATCAATGCTCAAGACTGGGGGTCTGTCCTAGTATTGGCCCATCTGCCTATATTCATGTGGTGTTACTCTTTGTATTTTTACCTTCCATTTACAGTGTCTCAACGTTTAACTTTAATGTACGGTTTCAAGGAACATGTGTTTTGTTGTGATACCCTGTTGTTTGGTTCATAGCTACCTGAAGTCATTGGTTTTGTTCACAATATGAACCCAGCACAGATCCAATTTTGATACAGATTTTATGCAAATCCAAATATAAATAACAATGGTCAACTTCACAAACATACAAACAACAAGAAACCGTCAAGGACGGTATGACCGGATTGCAAATGCTAAACGCAAAATGTTGACGCCGGACAGACGTACAGATGGACAGACAGACAGATTTTGCCAATTTATAGACCAGAATTGCTTTGCATTAACATTAACAAAACATGTATGCAAGTGGTCATCCTAAAGGCAAACAAGAGGCCCAAGTGGGCCTATATCGCTCACCTGAGTACCTAGATTATCAGTCATGCATGAAGGAAGAATTCATTTATTTTTGCATTAATGTGACTAAGTCAACACAGATGTTGAAAATATGTCAAATTTTATTTCAGGCTAGAATAAAAAACAACACTTTTTTGCACATCCATTCAGGTGATTGTGATATTAAGCATTTCCTTTGTCTCTGCAAGAAGTCATTCAGGGCAACAAGTTAGTCATTTTCTTTAGGTGGGGCCTTTTGTTGACTGATTTCAAGTCTGGGTCATGAACAACAATTGTTTCATATATTGTCCAGATCTAACTTAAAATTGCCTAATTTCATATGTTGAGTGTTGAGAAACATCTAAAAACTTATTTAGATGTGTAAAGAAATGAAAAAAAAATTTTGTGGTATAACAGCAGAAGTGAAAAATGTGATTGAATTGTTCCTATACACCCTCGTTTGGAAGTCTTAAAAAATTCATAGAAAATCCACAAATTGAGATATTGACAAAATTCTTTCAAAGTAACAATCCTTACCATAATTATGATCACAATAGTCCATAAGAAATCATCATTATCAATTAACTAGGAAATATGACACTTTTTTCTGCATTGAATCACCAAGTCCAAAGAAATGTCGAAAAAAATTCTAAAATTTGATTTTGGAAGGGAACCAAAATGACAATACATCTTCACTCATCCCTCTAGATCATTTCTATGCATTCTGTTTGTCTCTGTATACAGCCCGTATGAAAAAGAATATTGTTAAACGAGGGAACTCTTTTGTGACCTACTCTTGACTATGGTGGCGCCACCTGTAAAGAGGTCTGGACAAAAACAACAGAATTTGAAGAGGATCATAAGTGACTTATTTCTACCAAGATTTATTAAAATCCTTCAAACAGTTTTGTAGAAAAAGTTGAAAATGTGAAAAATGGCCAACCCCCCCTCCCCCCCCCTTTTTTTTTTGGAAGTCTTAAACGTAAAATTCCTAATTTCATATGTTGAGTGTTGAGAAACACCTAAAAACTTATGTGTAAAAAAAAAAAAAAAATTTTTTTTGACCACAGCTGGATTTGAACCGCTACTCTCCATATTTCAATTACCAAGTGGTATATGTACCATTGTGAGACCTACTTTTAGACATGGTGGCATTATCTGTTAACCAATTTGGATGATCCGCACAAAAAACAAAACCTTTGAAAAGGACTATGAGTACTTGCATCCTACCCAGTTTTATCACAATCCTTCAAGTTGTTCTGTAGATCAAGTTGAAGATATGAAAAATTGTCCCCCCCCCCCCTTTTCTTGGAAGTCTTAAAAAATTCATAAAAAATTCAAAAATCGAGATATTGAAAAAATTCCTTCGCACCAGCATTCCTTACCATAGAAATGATTAAATGAAACCAAATGAATGCATCAATGTTTACTAAAAGAAAATAATAACTCTTTAATGCATTAAAATAACAAAGTCCAAAATAAAAATGAAAAAACGTCAAAAATTTGATTTCAGAATGGACCAAAAATATCAACACTTCTTACCATATGCCTCTAAATCATTCCTATGCAGTCGGTTTGTCGCTGTATGCACCCGATCTGAATAAGAAGTTTGTCAAAGGAGGGTACCCTCTGTGACCTACTTTTGTCTGTGGTGGTGCCACCTGTTCATGGATCCTGACAAAGATGACCACATTTGTCGGGGACCTTGAGTATTTGATGCATGCCAAGTTTCATTGAATTCCAGCAAGTGGTTCCGAAGAAAAAGTTCAAACTGTGAAATGTTTACACCAATTATCCCACTCCCCTTTTTCTTGAAAGTCTTAAAAAATTCATAAAAAATCCAAAACATAAAATATTGAAAAATTTTCTTCGCAGTAGTATTTCTTACCATCAAAATGATCAAATTAAACCAAATTAATGCATCAATGTTTACTAAAAGAAAAAAATACCTCTTTTCTGCATTAAAACTACCAAGTACAAAAAAACGTCAAAAATTTGATTTCGGAATGGAACCAAAAATAACAACACTTCTTCACACATCCCTCTAGATCATTCCTATGCATTCGGTTTGTCTCTGTATGCCCCCGGTCTGAAGAAGAAGTTTGTCAAAGGAGGGTACCCTCTTTGACCTACTTTTGCCTGTGGTGGCGCCACCTGTTGATGAATCCGGACGAAAAACAACAACACTTGTAGGGGACCATGAGTACTACATGCTTATCAAGTTTCATCAAATTCTGTTCAGTGGTTCTGGAGAAGAAGTCGAAAATGTGAAAAGTTAACGACAGACGATGATTGATCACAATAGCTCAGTTGAGCCTTTGGCTCAGGTGAGCTAAAAACAGTGTGTGTTCACTGAAGCGTAAAGTCAAGGTCGAGGTCCCTAATTTTTTGTATTGGTTGGATTGAACATTCAATTACCTACAAACCTACCAACTTTGACATAAGTACCCTTTAGGGTATGAAAGAAACCAAGCTAAACGCAAATGCTAAATGCAAAATGTTGACAGACGGAGGGACGGACGGACAGGTGGATTTCACCAATTCAAAAATAACCGATTATTTCAGTTTTTTGCTTACAAGAATGCAAATTTATACACAATAACCGAAAGTTGGAACTCTTAAGAATGCTTCTTACGAAACAACTGATCAGAAATTACACCTCTACAATATTGGCTTGTCAAGTTGCGATCGAGTAGCTTTCACTAGCCATCCCTATTGTATTACTGGGCAAACAACAATGATATAAACAGCAAGTAAGAAATACCATACCACCCCCCCCCCCCCAATCTAATGCATTCTTTTATATATAACGGCATCGACAGATGTAAACTATAGCCTGTCTGTAAAACATATCCCCCTCCTGTAGGCTTATTTCATATCAGCAGCTAAACTTTTCTAACTAACATTTTAATAAGTTTCATAGGCCATACTTACTATAAATATTACTAGTAGTGACCTTGCCTGTTGACATACTGACCCTCAAATCTATGGGCATCCAGTCTTTTTCATAAGATTTTAAATTACCTCTTTAAAAGAACTTAACATGTAAAAATATGTGAAATACGATCAAATTCTGGTTAGCAATTAATGATATATGAAAATCTATCAGCTGTGACCTTGACTACTGACCTTATGACCCAAACTCAATACGATTCTTCCTCTCGTGATAAAAAAGTATATATCCAGATTTGGTTTCAATATAATGAAAAGTACTTGAGTTATCATCCAGAAATCAATAATTACAGTCTATTTTCATCAGCTGTGACCTTGAGCATTAACCTTTT
This sequence comes from Pteria penguin, assembly GCA_035048485.1. Lineage (NCBI taxonomy): Eukaryota > Metazoa > Mollusca > Bivalvia > Pterioida > Pteriidae > Pteria > Pteria penguin. The sequence goes on from CM068580.1 coordinate 1,075,729, forward strand.
AACCCCAAAATCTATAGGATTCCTCCTTTCTTGATAAGTAAGCATATAACCTAATTTAATTTTAATATGACGAAAGGTACTGGAGTTATCATCCAGAAAACAGAAAAAGCAAAAACTTAATGCCTCCCTGCCATACCTTGGGGAGACAATAAAAACAAAATTGTTGCGGTCTACTAGCATTACTAATATACAAAATTTGAAACTATAAGCGTTTTACTATTAATACTTAGCAACATAAAAACCCTTTTGGGTCTTGCATTAACATTACAGATTAGCTTCTCAGTCTCTGTGAAATCAACATGTTTAAATTTCAAAAAGTGAAAACTCTTCTACTCACCCTACCCTGCATGTACTTAGCAAAGTCACGATTCACAGTGGTAACACAGCCCAGTCTGACCAAACCACGGAACATCAGGGGCACCTGAGTCTCATAAACGCCTTCTATATCAGGGGAAGATAAATCTGCACTGATCTCACTACAAATGTATATATGTATCATTAGAAAGTGTTTTTAACTTTCATTAAACAAAGTTCATTATTGTCAGTAATAGTGCTCATTACTTTCCTTAATAAACATAATTTAATAATGGTCCAAAATTTCCAGAAAATGAGAACACTGATTGTTCACCATGATCACCTTGTACTACCTTTTATATCAGACTTGAAATTGTTGAAAATTTCTTTTGACAAGTCTTACCATTGCCATACGAACAACATATTGCCATTACAACATTTATAGTACTGTAACAATCTATCTTATTGTAGGGACTGAATATGTCTTTGTTCAGAAATGTCCTTGTCATTCTGTGTACAGATATGTATCAATATACCTTACCCTACAGACTGAATATGTCCTTGTCATTCTGTGTACAGATATGTATCAATATACCTTACCCTACAGACTGAATATGTCCTTGTCATTCTGTGTACAGATATGTATCAATATACCTTACCCTACAGACTGAATATGTCCTTGTCATTCTGTGTACAGATATGTATCAATATATCTTACCTTACAGACTGAATATGTCCTTGTCATTCTGTGTAAAGATATGTATCAATCTATCTTACCTTACAGACTGAATATGTCCTTGTCATTCTGTGTACAGATATGTATCAATATATCTTACCCTACAGACTGAATATGTCCTTGTCATTCTGTGTACAGATAAAGAGATATGGAATAAACAAGGAGGTATATTGATACTTACTTGATATGTTCGACATAGACATCCTCTGGTACGGAATACTCGTACAAATTCATAACTGGATGTGAGCGAGGTAAAGTCTTCATAACTTTCTTCCACACTGTTAACACAAGAAAGTTTATGTACAGATATGTCACAATATCATCCAGAGCACTATGCCAGTTTTCATACCTTCTGAGTTTTGGTAAATTGTCATAGATGTTACTCCAGATTTATCAACATTTTAATTTGATCTAACCTAGCATCTAATGACTTCAATACCAATAAAAAAACCCCCAGAAGATTGATAATGTAACAATGACCATGATGACATCCTCATAACTTGAACTCAAATTTTTGTCCCTTACTCTTTAATAACTTGAGTTTGTATGATATTTTCTGTTTGATAAAAGGTACTTTCGTATTAATAATATGCTTCATATGACAAGTATTTTTTCATAAGATACTATGATCACTGTATGATAAAGCAACTTTATCAAAGATATCATCGTATCAAACAACATGTGGTAATGATGTAGTCATCACATCCTATCAAACAACATGTGGTAATGCTGTAGTCATCACATCGTATCAAACAACATGTGGTAATGCTGTAGTCATCACATCGTATCAAACAACATGTGGTAATGCTGTACTCATCACATCGTATCAAATAACATGTGGTAATCATAATGATGTAGTCATCACATCGTATCAAACAACATGTGGTAATGCTGTAGTCATCACATCGTATCAAACAACATGTGGTAATAATGTAGTCATCACATCCTATCAAACAACATGTGGTAATGATGTAGTCATCACATCTTATCAAATAACATGTGGTAATCATAATGATGTAGTCATCACATCGTATCAAATAACATGTGGTAATGCTGTAGTCATCACATCGTATCAAACAACATGTGGTAATAATGTAGTCATCACATCCTATCAAACAGGATGTGGTAATGATGTAGTCATCACATCGTATCAAACAACATGTGGTAATGCTGTAGTCATCACATCCTATCAAACAACATGTGGTAATGATGTAGTCATCACATCGTATCAAACAACATGTGGTAATGCTGTACTCATTACATCGTATCAAATAACATGTGGTAATCATAATGATGTAGTCATCACATCAAAGCACATTATTACAATGATGAAGATAGTCACTTACTGGCACCCTCACCCTCCTTGGGTGTTTTCTGATTGACATAGAATATACGAGGTATGTTCAGCTTCATAGCATGAAGATCGCTTCCAATCAAGGCCCATAACTTAAACTGACCTGGATGGCTCGTCTCCATTATCTGAAAAGTAGTGACAAGGTCACACATTAATATGCCATGGAAACTCATGCAGAATTTACATCTCCAAATAGAAGTATGATTCTTTCAACATGTTACATTATGTAGAACATTAGGTTGATTGGATGAAGTTTACATTGCTTTCAACAATATTTAGGACATATTGCAACAGGGAAAAGTGAGGTAATCCACAAATACAATCCAAGGACCAACTCAGATTCCCTGTCAAAGTCTTGAAATCTTTTAATATAAACCAGGTTCTCTATGATTATTTTGCACTGAATTTAACTTCATTCAAAGCCTAACATGGACTAGAATTAACGGTTGCCAAAGACGACCACTTCTGCTTCCGGGCCCCTGAAATCCCCTTACTTGATTGCCCGAGTGGCGACTTAAATTCTTCAGTGTAAGTAAACATTTCACTGATAGTACAATCATATTTTGAGTGCTTCTTTTGTTGATATCAAAGTTCTCCGGGTGCTTACATTATTTCCATCTGCTGAATGTTTGAAGTCGCAAAAGATCCACAATAAAACTAGAACGAGGACGCCAACGCAGACTCGGAAAACAAAACAATTGATTTCTCTAAAAGTGCAAAATATTTCTTAATGAAACTTCATACTAGCATTATTGTGGTAATATTTAAACATTTACTTTAGTACCCCTTTAACAGCAATAAATCAAGGTTTGTTTGACTTCTTCAAGTCAGGATTGGAATTCAAATGTGTTACGGTCTCGTAAACCAGAGAGTAACAGGAGTTCTCACACCAAAACTTTTTCCACACCTAAGAATTTTCGTATTTGGGAGTTTCCATCCCGTAATAAGATAATTGAATGTATTTAGTCTCTGCCTAACCTGTACAATCTGCCATGGCATGTCCATAATACTTCTGGCAGTTCGTCGAAGGAATCCACCAAGACCTTTACTAGACCCTAACGTTGGCCCTGTGGGTATGTCACCAAAGTCTATTCTCCTACGCTTGCGGTCCTGCCGATCCTTAGCCTGTAACTCCCACTTCTTCTTGTGATATGCAAGCCATACTTTTCTCTCATCCTATATTAACCAAGTGGAATTTTCATCTTAAAGTATTTCTTCATCATCAACATTTACATTAGTAAATCCTTTATGCTTCTACAAATTCTAAGTTTAGATTGCTCTTCATAAATTTTTATGAAATCCATACAGTTATCAGCATGTTTGAATTCCATTGTCTACAATGTACCTTTGTATTTCCCATTGGAGGAGGGGGTCCTAAAATTTCCCTCCAGGTCTGAGATCCCTCTTGCTGGGAATCTCCTTGGCTATCACCAGAGTCCAGACTTGTTCGTTTCCTCTTATGCGACATTGCCATACTAACAGTGGGCTTCTTGAATGCTCCTATATCCTCAATATCTGTAGTCTGTGAATCTTCAGAAAATATCTCAGAGTCTGCTGATACCTAAAGTAACATAGTGATAGAATTAGAAATATTCTTCTTGCTTTTATGATCCTTCACTGTAGATTAATGTGAAACTAGACACTTACAAGATTTAATGTTGCTATTGACACCAGGAATGAATTCATTAGATTTAATATATAAAAAGAAAACATAATTTGTTCCTATAAATGAAAAATATTCTTTGGTTGTTCTTATTTCACGAATTTTTTTTCATATGGTAATGGTATCCGGGAGCACAGTTATTTAGACATTATGCAAAAAACCCAGCTGAAGCATTGAGAGATCTTTCACATGTCAGCTTCAACCTAATAAGGGGCTGAAGTGTTTTCGTCTCAAATCCCAAGACAGACTAATGATAGGTCAGACATAAGGCTCAAACTGAGGACCTCTACAGGTCTGGCACCAAGTAGACTACCAACAGACCACATGTGGGGTTCAAACTTAGGACCTCTAGGGCCTTGAGCCAAGCAGGCTACCAGCAGGTCACAGGTGGGACTCAAACTTAGGGCCTCTAGGGCCTGGAGTCAAGCAGGCTACCAAGAGACTACATGTGGGGTTGAAACGTAGGACTTCCGAGGTCTGGAGCCAAGCAGGCTACCAACAGACCACATGTGGGGCTCAAACTTAGGGCCTCTAGGACCTGGAGCCAAGAAGGCTACCAGCAGGTCACAGGTGAGGCTCAAAGTTTGGACCTCTAGGGCCTGGAGCCAAGCAGACTACCAACAGACCACATGTGGTGCTCAAACTTAGGACTTCTAGGGCCTGGAGTCTAGCAGGCTACCAGTAGGTCACATGTGGGGTTATAAACTTAGAACCTCTAGAGCCTGGAGCCAAGCTGGCTACCAACAGCCCACATGTAGGGTTGAAACTTAGGACCTCTAGGGCCTGAAGCCAAGCAGGCTACCAGCAGGTCACATGTAGGGTTCAAACTTAGGGCCTCTAGGTCCTGAAGCCAAGCAGGTTACCAACAGACCACATGCGGGGTTGAAACTTAGGACCTCCAGGGCCTGGAGCCAAGCAGGCTACCAACAGGTCACAGGTAGAGCTCAAACTTAGGGCCTCTAGGGCCTGGAGCCAAGCAGGCTACCAAAAGACCACATGTGGGGTTCAAACGTAGGACCTACAGGGCCTGGAGATAAGCAGGCTACCCACAGACCACATGTGGGGTTTAAATGTAAGACCTCCAGGGCCTGGAGCCAAGCAAGTTACCAGCAGGCCATAGGTGGAGCTCAAATTTAGAGCCTCTAGGGCCTGGAGATAAGCAGGCTACCCACAGACCACATGTGGGGTTCAAACCTAGGACCTCCAGGGCTGGAGCCAAGCAGGCTACCAACAGGTCACAGGTGGGGCTCAAATTTAGGGCCTCTAGGGCCTGGAAATATGCAGGCTACCAACAGGTCACAAGTGGGGCTCAAACTTAGGGCTTCTAGGGCCTGCAGATAAGATTGCTATTTCAACTCCTGAAAAACATGAAACTCAGGAAAATATTCCAGACAGACAAAAACTGATTGCTGAATAAGATTTTATCAACCACTGACAAAACCCCTGGAAAAGTACTTTTATAAAAGCCTGCAAAAACAAAAAAGACTTAGAAAAACAAAATACTTCTTTTCCCGCAAGATAGCTCCTTACAAAGCTTGGTAATCGTAAAATGCAGAGGAATTGTACTATGAAGTAAATTTTACTAACACTAAATTCATTGTGGGGCAGGCGTGGTGTAGTGGTTAAGCGCTTGGCTTGCGGCGCCGACGATCCGGGTTCGATTCCCGGGTTGCGCCACTATGTTTAAGAGGTTGGTAACCTCCTGCTTCCATGTCGCGATATAACTGAAATACTGTTGAAAGCGACGTAAAACACCAATCAACCAAAGCCGGTGTGGCCTAGTGGATAAGGTGCTCGGCTCGTGATCGAGAGGTCGCGGGTTCGACTCCCGCCCGGGGCACACCGGTGTTCTGTCTTTCGGATGAGACAGTAAAAACCGAGGTCCCGTTAGGCGTGGCACGTAAAAGATCCCTCACTGCTTCGGGTGGGTCCGTTGCAAAGGTCTAAATTTGTATGCAATGCATCAGGCAGATGCCGTCACCATATACGTGAAATAATCGTGGAGTGACGTAAAACAATAATCAAACAAACAAAACAAACCAATCAACCAACCAACTAAATTCATTGTAGTACTTTAAATAGGAAAAGTGACCACATCCCTTTTTGAGCCCATAGGTCAAAGACCAGAACAAAAATCATAAATGCACAACTAGACCACAGATTTGACAAAATAAGACTATAATTAACTTATCAGATACACCATGATTACACAATTTGACAGCATTTTGTGTCAGTTTTTTTTTTCATTTCACATGAATACATAGTTCATGTTGTTTCTATTATAAACTCTATCGTATGTTTTTTAACTGACACCTTATCTACTGGTAAAAATCATCATTATAAACATTCGTGTAAGGAGCAGGCTTTCTTGTCTTGCTGATTATCTATAAAACTTGCAAGCAAGAATTTTTGTTATCAAAATGCAGATACACAAATGTTACATAGTTTTTTATGAAGGGACATTGACCATCATCTATCCTGCCTCTGATTCTAACTGCCTAAAGCACTTAGGCATACCTTGGCAGCAACACTATCTTTAGACCCAAAGGCATGTTTAAAGCATCAATGTTTTAATGGTGATAAAGTACAGTCCATGTGCTTTTGAGAAATTACACAAAACACAGTAGGAAAATCACTGTGGGAAAACACCCGAAATCACTGTGGGGAAAATACCCGAAATCACTGTGGAAAAACACCCAAAATCACTGTGGAAAAACACCCGAAATCACAGTAGGAATCCAGGTAGAAATTCACTTGTGAACATTCACACTTTTGTAAAATACAGTGTATTCGGTAGTTCTTTAATTTTCTCATTGTGGTGAGTCCAAAGCTAACAAAACACCTGGACTGTACTATAGATAACTCAAGGAGAGTAACAAGATTTAACAACTACGTAACATCTTAAAACTTTTGGATGTTTATAGATTAGTTCTTCTCACTGTATAGTCAAACCTGCCTTATGTGACTTTTCACGGGACTAAAGGAAAAAAGGTCACATTAAACAGGTAGTTAGCATTAAATATTTCTTGACTAACTGAGCTAATTCGAAATAGGATATTTACCTCTGATGTTTTCTTTCTTTGTGATGGTGCAAATATCTCACTGATTTTCTTCTGTTTGAATACATCATTTCTTTCCATCAGCTTTTTGTGCAGCCATTCTGGATGAGGAACTCTGGGTACAGGGTTGGAAATCTGAAATAATAGCACAAAACAGGAAACTATTTAAATACAGATGTTTCATGATAATTTTTTCCATTAAATAACTTGATCACAGTTACTTTCCTACCCGTTGCTGAATTGCAGCAGAGAAATGGAGTTTTACTTGTTTATTTCTTTTTACAGAACAGAAGTTTTCTATCTCACCTGCTGTAGTGCGGCAGGAATAGTGACAATTTTCTGAACACAGCCTCCCAACCTCTCAATATAGTACTGCCAGTCTAAAATCTGCTCACATAAAATGAAACATATATCAGTAACAGTGGCAGTATACAATACAACATTAAACTCAATTTTTCTGTTCTAGTGTTAACAACAATATCAAGACCATCTTTGAACACTGACCCTATGCTTTGCTTCCATTTACAAGAAGTAAAAATTGGAAGCATAAGCATGAAATAAAGTAGCATCTATAGATATAGCACCTGCTCATTACATTATTCTAATAGTTCATATGATTTAGTTTTAATTATGAGGACTCCATAACTATATTTAAGTTTCCTATAATTAACATTAAGAAAGATACAACTGGTATACTGGTACATGCTGAATAGAAGGGTTCAAAACCCACCACTTTAGAACATTAAAAAATATTCATATAGCTAAATGTAGAGTAGGAAATGATATTTTGCATTGTTTAACTGCATAATATAAATATTGGCCTAGTTCCGCATTAATACTTACATCCCTGATGTCAAAGTCTGCCGAGCCAGTTATCTTTAACCATTTACATAAGTAATGTTTCTTGACACTTGGTTCTGCTTGAAATATCGCTAAAGGAATTGCCCTAAAACAAATTAAAATAAAAACAAAAATAAGTGAGGAAATATAGAATCTATCAAATTATAATTAAGAAAAATTACATCACAAGCTATTATTACATAACTAGGAGACTAAATATACATCGGCACTTTCATTATATTCATGTCAGTACATTGTATACTTTGCTACCCAAAAATACTACCATTTTATATTAGTAATATCATCATATCAATTGATATTTTTGTTTATTCTCGTTTTATTTTTCCATTCATATCACGACAAGACAAAGTATACATCGCAACCTTCACTCATATTACTACAAGACAAAGTATACATCGCAACCTTCACTCATATTACTACAAGACAAAGTATACATCGCAACCTTCACTCATATTACTACAAGACAAAGTATACATCGCAACCTTCACTCATATTACTACAAGACAAAGCATACATTGTTACCCCCCTATATTCATATCATTTGATATGTTTGTTACTTCTTGTTTACATTAACTCAAATATAGTGTTCCTTATATATTGTGACTGATCTGCCTGATGTATTTTAAATGGTGACACATCTGCCTGAGGCATTTTATATGGTGACACATCTGCATGATGCATTTTATACGGAGACTCATCTGCCCGATGCATTTTATATGGTGACTCATCTGCCTGATGCATTTTATATGGTGATACATCTGCCTGATGTATTTCATATGGTGACTCATCTGCCTGATGCATTTTAAATGGTGACACATCTGCCTGAGGCATTTTATATGGTGACACATCTGCATGATGCATTTTATATGGTGACACATCTGCATAATGCATTTTATACGGAGACTCATCTGCCCGATGCATTTTATATGGTGACTCATCTGCCTGATGCATTTTATATGGTGACACATCTGCCTGATGTATTTCATATGGTGACTCATCTGCCTGATGCATTTTATATGATGACACATCTGCCTGAAGCATTTAATATGGTGACACCTTTGCCTGATACATTTATATTGAGATGTATCTGCCTGATGCATTTTATATGGTCACACTTCTGCATCTTATATGGTGACACATCTGCCTGATACATTCTATATGATGACACATCTGCCTGATGTATTTTATATGGTGACACATCTGCCAGATGTATTTATATTATGACAGATCTGCCTGATGTCTTTTACATGGTGACACCTCTGCCATATTCATTTATATGGTGACAACTCTGCATGATGCATTTTATATGGTGACACATCTGCCTGATGTATTTCATATGGTGACAACTCTGCATGATGCATTTTATATGGTGACACATCTGCCTGATGCATTTTATATGGTGACACCTCTGCCATATTCATTTATATGGCGACACATCTGCCTGATGTATTTTATAAGGTGACACCTCTGCCTGATGTATTTTATATGGTGACACATCTGCCTGATGTATTTTACAAGGTGACACATCTGCCTGATGCATTTTATACGGTGACAGATCTGCCATATTCATTTATATGGTGACACATCTGCCTGATGCATTTTATATGGTGACACATCTGCCTGATGTATTTTATATGGTGACACCTCTGCCTGATGTATTTTATATGGTGACACATCTGCCTGATGCATTTTAAATGGTGACACATCTGCGTGATAAAATGCACATCTGTCTGATGCATCTTACAGAAATTTACACAATGCAGTGATGAACTTTTAGGTGCCATGTCTACCATGACATATGACCTCAACCAAAAGACACAAACAAGCCACTGGCGGATTTCAAACCCTGGGCCTTTAGGTCACAAACTTAGCACATTACAGTTTGAGATATTATGCTTCTACACATGTTATCATTTATATTATTACTAAAACAATTTTCAGACAGATGCCCCTTCTGGCCTCCTGAAGATAGATCATATACATCCCACCTCTTTGTGACAGATGCCCCTTCTGGTTTCCTGGAGATGGAGTGATCTTTACTCTTTACATCTTACTTCTCAGTGACAGGTGCCCCTTCTTGGGGTCCTGGAGATAGAATGACCTTTACTCTTTAAATCTTACCTCTCAGTAACAGGTGCCCCATCTTGCTTCCTGGAGACAGAATGACCTTTACTCTTTACATCTTACCTATCAGTGACAGGTGCCCCATCTTGTTTCCTGGAGATAGAATGACCTTCACTCTTTACCTCTTACCTCTCAGTGACAGGTGCTTCTTCTAGTATCCTGGAAATAGAATGACCTTCACTCTTTACATCTTACCTCTCAGTGACAGGTGCCCCATCTTGCTTCCTGGAGACAGAATGACCTTTACTCTTTACATCTTACCTATCAGTGACAGGTGCCCCATCTTGTTTCCTGGAGATAGAATGACCTTTACTCTTTAAATCTTACCTCTCAGTGACAGGTGCCCCTTCTGGTTTCCTGGAGACAGAATGACCTTTACTCTTCAAATCTTACCTCTCATTGACAGGTGCCCCTTCTGGTTTCCTGGAGATAGAATGACCTTTACTCTTTAAATCTTACCTCTCAGTGACAGGTGCCCCTTCTGGTTTCCTGGATATGATGTAGTGACAGTTCAGACCTGCATCTTTTACCATCTGATCTCCCAGAAACTGTAAACAAAGAGCACTACTTAAATAAGATTTCATGTTAGGATAAATGATTTCTCAACCATTAGTACACTACAATCCAGTTCTTAATCACTAGTCATCAATATATCCCAATTTGGCACTAGATTACAGTGTAATGTACCAAGGAATACATGTGTTACTAGTATCTATAAAGACAGTAATGTACACAAATTGATTGGTTCATGTGATGAGGACTGGGGAATTACTGGATAGTAAACCTACAATTAAGAAGTTGTTATTTCTATTCTAATATATTTCTGCAGACAACAAGTTCAGAAACAATAAAATCAATAATTCAATTTTCAGAAAATTAATTGGGCGAAGCATAAAGAACTGCAGTTGTATATAGTAGGCATGGCATATCTGAGAGGGAATGTATTGGAGAATAATCACTGGGTGAGTTCTATGAAACATACAGGGAGAATATCATAGTCATAATAGAATATAGATTATTTTTAGGTGAGGTATTTTCAAATTGCTAGAAAAGCATATGTAATAACAGTTCCTATCTTCAAATGACAGAGCATCAGAGTTAAAAAATCATTTCTCTAAAGCTTCATCAAAATTATTGTAAATTACGAAAGAAAATGAAGTTTTGAAACATGGTAGATGCTGCCATAGCAGCTATGTACCTGACCTATAGCTATGTACCTGACCAATATCTATGTACCTGACTCAAAGCTATGTACCTGACCAATAATTATGTACCTGACTCGTAGCTATGTACCTAATTAACAGCTATGTACCTGACCCATAGCTCTGTACTTTATTAATAGCTATGTACTTGACCAATAGCTATGTACCTGACCCATAGCGATGTTCCTGATTAATAGTTATATACCTGACCAATAGTTATGTACCTGATTAATAGCTATGTACCTGACCAATAGCTATGTACCTGTTAATAGCTATGTACCTGACCAATTGCTATGTACTTGACCCATAGCTATATACCTGAACAATACCTATGAACCTGACCAATAGCTATGTACCTGATTAATAGCTATGCACCAGACCCAACAGCTATGTACCTGACCCAATAGCTATGTACCTGACTAATAGCTATGTACCTGACCTAACAGCTAAGTACATGACCAATAGAGAACTACAATTCATTAGTTGTCATAAGAAATCCAGAATTACATATAGCTCTTGTCTCAAACTTATTCGGTCTTTTCATTATACAGAGTTACTTCCCATTTGGGATGGTATCTGACGTAAAACAATTATGACATCATCAAATTTTATGGAAATCAATCTAAAACTTAGGGAAATGATAGTCCACAAATGACGTTTTCATAGAAAACTGAAGATGTCATAATTGTTTTATGTCAGATACCATCCCAAATGGGAAACAAGCTTACAGTCAGTGCAGAGATGCTGAAATCTGCCAGTCCAGACGGCATGACCGGTATAAATCGGCCATGACCGGCACAGTTTTCATCCAAGCCGGTCCAAATGTCCGCTGTTAATTCTGACCGCAAATTTTCATTTTGGTGAATGCGCTCTTTCATAATCTAGTTCGAATACACGTTTACTTTAAACCTTGATATATTATCTTGCTTTACAAGCGTTGTATTGACATTGAAGGTAAAAATGGAAGCTTTGCCCATAAAATTCGTATTGCGGGCTAAATTGGGCCAGAAAAGAAAGCTTCCCATGGAAGGGGCAGGAAACAAACAGCGAAATACGAGAAAAACAGTATTTCTCGTGAATTTAAACAGTCTTGGAAAGAGAGGGATTGGTTATCATTTGAGGAGGGGAAGAGGATGACATGTAAGATCTGTATCAATGTCGGCATTTGTTCTCCGTAGGTCCTCAATTAGGTACGCTGCAGAAAAACACACAAAACTGCAACAAACTACCGTTTTTCAGCGATTTCCACACCTGAGTCAGAAGAGAGTGAAAGTGAGGACGAGTCTGAGAGCAAGCAAGATGAAAAGGAGAATGAGAGTTTGTTGTATGAAATTATCTATAAACTTGAAATGGAATATAACTAAAATCAACTACATTTATGTGCACCCTAATGAATTAAAAGGTTCAAAGTCAACAAATTATTTATTTAATTTAACAGATATTGTGAAATTGTAAATTCCCGAACTTCTCACATTCTTTGTAACGGCAAACTTTCTTTTGGACCTGCAAAAATGATGAGGATGCCGGTCCAAATGACCTGCATTTTTTTCAAGATTTCAGCATGTCTGTAGTGTTGCATGCAACACTGGTCCCCTGCCACAACCTGTCTCTTCAAAGTGACTAATACCTTATTAGCAACATGAAAGTTATCTGAACTTGGTTAACTTTTGCATGATTTAATAAGAAATAACATTGAATTCTGTGAAGTTTATATCAAGTTCTAGTGATACTGACAGCAAAAATATAGCATCGTTTTATTCATATCTGGCATCAGTATCAATAGTCATCATCTGGAAACCGAAACAGAAATGAATCACTATTTTCAGTAATAAGTGTACAACTGAACTATTCTGATGTCTATTTTTAGTAACAATGACCCTTAAAGTTGACCTTATGACCCTAAAGTCTATCCCACCCTAGACCTATACATAAACTATTTACTGTATATACCTCTGCAAGTCTTCTCGCTGTGCTGATAGAAGTGGATTTCTGCTCACCATAGTCAGCTAAAGTTCTTGACATGTTCCTTTTCTCTGCGATCAATTCAAACAACTCAGAATCAGGCATGTTGGCGGCCTGTAAAGAAATCAGATCAAGTTAGAGTCTACTACCATCGAGTTAGAGTCTACTCCCATCAAGCACAACTACATATCAGCCGAGGTCAGTACACTTTATTCCCTCACCTTACTGAACAGCACATCCAGCCAATAGTCTACTCCCATCAAGCACCACTATATAACAGCCGAGATCAGTACACTTTATTCCCTCACCTTACTGAACAGCACATCCAGCCAACAGTCTACTCCCATCAAGCACCACTACATATCAGCCGAGGTCAGTACACTTTATTTCCTTACCTTACTGAACAGCACATCCAGCCAATAATCTGCTACCTTGGCAACAGCTGCATAACATTCTTCTAGAGTTGTTCCCTTCAAGAAAGCCTCAAACACTGAGGACTGGAAAATCTTGATAAGTTCCAATTCACCCCGACGCTTGACTTCAAATCCCTACAAGAAATGAAAACAACTTGTAAGACTGAATCTTGCCAATACAGAGATCAACTTGTTAGACTTAGCCCTGTAAATCAACTTGTAAGACTAAACCCTGCAAAAAACCCATGATGCTAAACCCTTAAAACCCCCAAGAAACAATTCAAGTCAGTGTACAAGTAGACTTACTTTCTCTCAGTATGTCACTACAGATAACTTGTATATGTTGACTTATTTTTCTCAGTAAGTCACTGCAGATGACTTGTATGAGCTGACTTAACATATTTCAGTATGTCACTGCAGATAACTTGTGTGTACTGACTTACTTTTCTCAGTATGTCACTGCAGGTAACTTGTATCTGTTGACTTACTTATTCTTGGATGTAGGTTTATGACCTGGGTACTAAAGTAATTGACTACACTTTTGGCAAATATCATGATGTTGATGAATTTTTTGACAATTTCTGAAGATGATAACAGGAATAAAATAGTAAAAATACACACATTGCAAAGGGAGAATAAATATTTTGTTAAATCAATGGATTTTCCTGTATTTCTTTTTGGACAGACAGTTTTTTTTTTCGGACCTGGGTGTAAATTAACCACATGGGTCTGAATGACCTATGGGAGGTGCAAGTTTTTGACACAGACTGTATTTTGAGGAAAGGGCCACAATTCCTTATGTTGCATAAACAGACTGGCCTGCAAGACTCCATAATTTCAAATTCAAATGGTTCAAATATCATAAATACTTGAACATTAATCAAACAGCTTGCAACATTACTTTACCCTCTACCTGCCAACAAAATGCAATACACAGTCTCTTCTACAGCTTGTATTAAATTTGCCTGTTTGTTAATATGTGGGTCTGTATCATTCATACATTTGCAATATGTGGGTGGCATCAAATGTGTGGATGATTTAAACTACACATAAACATACTGACAAGTCATCAAAATCATGCGAATCATCCAAATAGTCACATCTTGAAGTAATTTTTCTCAATATGGAACTGCAAATTACTTATATGTGTATATTTACTTTTTATCAGCATGTCATTACAGATAGGTATATGTGTACACTTACTTTCAGTTCAGCCAGTGATCCATCAAAGTTGAATACAGCATATCGCTTCTTGAGTTTCTTTCCCTCCTCTTTGGAAGCTGGGAGAATCATGGCTAGGTATGGACCATCGACCTCAAAGAAGATGGAATTCTCGCTGCGTACAGAGTAGGTCAGACTTGATTTATCTTCAAGCTCCTGGTACTGAGGGTTGGTAAAAAACTCCTGCAAAGTTAATGTAAAGACACGAAATCAACAAGCTGTGTTTGTGAAACACTAATGCCCCCAGTGGCAACAAAGTCCAAAATGTTATTTTTAGCATTAAGGCCAATGTCAAGATCAAAAGGTCATTGACCTTGATGTTATTTGAAAGGGCTTCATTAGTTGAATAGGCATGTGAAATACATAGTCTCTATCTCTCACATTCAAAAGTTATGGCCACGGTTAAAGTTGACAAAAGACATGTCACAAACAAACAGACAGACAAACAAACAAACACTAAGACAAAAACAATATTCCCTGATCTATCGATCTGGGGACTTAAAAAGCAGGTCAAAAGAATGCCATATACATACATGTAGTACAAGATATATATAGTCCTCTATTTGGTATTGAAGCACAATAATACATGTCACTCCATCTAAAAGCACCAAGCATCTGGATGGAGGTATAGCTGAACACTGAGCATCTAGATAGAGGTAAAACTGAACACTGAGCATCTAGATAGAGGTATAACTGAACACTGAGCATCTAGATAGAGGTAAAGCTGAACACTGAGCATATAGGTATAGATATAATTCTAATGCACTGTTTGCCACACATATTCTGATTGGTTAAATGTTTCAAAAACTGCAAGGGCATTCATATTTAACTCCAGTTTTTGCTATGATGTCACACGATCCTTGGCAATGTCAAAACTGATGTGTGTATGCTTCTTCAGGTCAAAACATTAGAGTAGGGTTACCATGCTAGCGTTTTACAAAAACTGACAGGGTATTTTCAATGAAGATGTCAACCTTGAATCATCTAATGAGAATCCCTCTCTTTGGCATCTACAAATAACATCCTCTGAACTAATTTTGTACCATAGAGTATGTTCTGAATCAAAGAAATAGAAAAGTTAAGTTTTGAAATGTTTGTTAAATAAAAACTGTGTAAATTCGTGGTTATGTCATTAGGAAGGGTGGGTATCCTAAACTCCCTATACAAGGTCAAGGAATTAAGTTATGGTTCAGAAACCACTTTCCTTTAATAATGCTCTGAAACCTTGACCTTTGTACCTTCAAATCCATAGGGCACACTATTAACTGACTGGAAGTCTGTGTGTAAAGATTCCAGACCAGAGGTGCAAAGAAATCATTTACATGGATGGACAGATATACTAGGGGATTCCTATATAATGCCCCAAATTGTTGGGGGTGGGGGGGGGGTATAAAATAACAATGCATTCTAAACTAAGACTGACCTTCACCATAATATTCAACATTGCTCCTGGGTATGATATGGTGACCTTGGCCTTCTTTGGATTTGTTGTCTTGATGACATAGTTCTCTGGGAATGTGGCAGGTAGAATACACCAGATTCCATCTGTATCAAGCTCAAGAGGTCGCCTTAAAAAAGAAATTATACATTAAACTAGGAATGTACTTAATATCTTCTCTATTCTTTGTATATAGATTTCCAAATGAAGTAAAATGTGAAGAACATGTCTAACTAAAATTCCCCCTGTCACACATTTACAATGCAGAACATTGGCATACTCATCAATTCTACTTCACTATTTCCCTAGCCCCAGTAATGCATGAGATGTCTACCATTTCCATATAATATTAATCACAAGAGAACCACTTAACGTTCACTTTTCCATTCTATACAAGCACTTTTCTAATCAGCTCTACTACTTCCTTAGCCCTAGTACTGCACACAACACCTGAAATTTACGTATTCATCTCGATAGAACCACTTAACTCCCCCCTCCTTCTATACAAGCACTTACCCAATCTGCTCTACGATTTCTCTTGCTTTGGTTATGATATGAGCTCCGGTATAACACACGATTCCTGCCATTTCCATGCTGTACCATCTAGCCCTATTGTAATACATCAAAATGCCAGAGCATTATAATACATCAAAATGCTAGATTATTATAATATGCCAAAATGCTAGAACATTATAATATGCCAAAATGCCAGTACATTATAATACCTCAAAATTGCAGTACATTGCAGTTTTTAAATCGAACAACCAATGAGATTGCGTGTTACAAACAAAATAGATTATAATATGTCAAAATGCCAGTTATATTACAATACATCAAAATGCCAGTACTACATAATATGTCAAAATGGCAGAACATTATAATACGTCAAAATGCCAGTACATTTCAAAGCGTCAAAATGCCAGTACTACATAGTGTCAAAATGCCAGTCCATTATGATATGTCAAAATGCCAGTACAATACAATATGTCAAAATGCCAGTACTATTTAATACATCAAAATGCCAATACATTGACTATCATCAAACTGTTTTTAATAAAGGAACAACATACCGTTGCAAAAATATAAATATTTGTAAAACACAAATGCCCCCTTCTAAACACTCCAAGATTTATTAAAGTTCAAAGTGGATGTTTCTAATCTATAGAGATAGTAAAGGATACCTACCCCTTCCTCATGGCACATCCACAGAGACTGTTAAGGATACCTACCCCTTCCTCATTGCACATCCACAGAGACTGTTAAGGATACCTACCCCTTCCTCATGACACATCCACAGAGACAGTTAAGGATACCTTCCCCTTCCTCATGACACTATTAGAGACAGATAAGGATACCTACTCCTACCTCATGACACATCCACAGAGACAGTTAAGGATACCTACCCCTTCCTCATGACATATCCACAGAGACAGTTAAGGATACCTACCCCTTCCTCATGACACATCCACAGAGACAGTTAAGGATATCTACCCCTTCCTCATGACACATCCACAGAGACAGTTAAGGATATCTACCCCTTCCTCATGACACATCCACAGAGACAGTTAAGGATACCTACCCCTTCCTCATGACACATCCACAGAGACAGTTAAGAATACCTACCTCTTCCTCATGACACATCCACAGAGACAGTTAAGGATACCTACCCCTTCCTCATGACACATCCACAGAGACAGTTAAGGATACCTACCCCTTCCTCATGACACATCCACAGAGACAGTTCAGGATATCTACCCCTTCCTCATGACACATCCACAGAGACAGATAAGGATACCTACCCATTCCTCATGACACATCCACAGAGACAGTTAAGGATATCTACCCCTTCCTCATTAAGTATCCACAGAGATGGTTAAGGATACCTACCCCTTCCTCATGACGTATCCATAGAAGGAGTTGAGGATACATTTGTGGGCTAGCTGTAGGGAATCATACAGCACCACCATACCATTGGCACGCTTGATCTCTGCTGCGTCTCCAGACTCCTCTGCCTCAGTTAACTTCCTCTTCCATACCTTCACTAACCCCTGTGTAATCACACAATAATTCATCTCAATAAAAGACCATCCTTATCAGATCTTGAGTAACCTTAAAACTTGATTTTGAATTTTTCATTTTCTGTGTTCTTTCACATGCCATTAATATTTTTATGTTCTTTCACATGCCATATCTTTTTTATTTATAGTCAGTCAGTATAAATACTTGTGTCTGTCAAACAATGTTCGACCTTGACATTTTGAACTTCATTAAAATTCTTTTTCATCTGAAATACCTGTTTTGGGATTCTATAAGTAAGATTTTCGTAAGGGTTAATTTTCTCGGTACAAAATCTGAATTGTACAAACATTTGTTACATCAATAGCAGATGTATCTCTTAATATAAACCATGATCTCTTACAAATTCAAGATGTTTTATATTACCCAGGCATATCTGGGATTTTAAACCACAGTATTCCAAGCTGGAAATTAGTTTAAATTTACACTAATTTATAGAGTTTATCAGTACTGCTTTCCTTCATTTTAATTAGTAACAACTCACTTTGAATTCATATCTTCTATCTCTAAATGCACGCACAGTGTCTACATAAAAGGAATTTTCCCTCTGACATATCGTAGCAACTCTTTCCTCCATCCTGGTAGAGTGTACTTTCTTGTATGCTTTTCTGCAGTAATCTACAAACAATCAAACTTGTACAAACCAGTCAACTTGAATGTTATAGACTCCAGCTACCCATATGGAACAATCAATGTGAAGACAAGAGGTCAAGGTCATTAGATAATTCTATTTTGATATGCTTTCATTAAGTCATTGCCAGGAATGGGAATGAGTCAGACATTGTTGTTACTTGTCACACCATGATCACTTATATGGTAATAGTATATACCTAACACATAGTCTAAGAATCTTTTATTTATGCAATAAACCCACCCAAAACAGTGAAAGATCTCTGGCTTGCTAACATTCACTGGGCTTCTCTGTTTATACAGTCTCATCTGAGTATAGAAAGAGTGGTAGTAGATGAAAAATTACCCTAGAAAAATATTAACCCACAGCTGGAATCAAACTGAGGTCAAAAGAATGAAGTTCAGTGTAGAAGCACTGGACCAACAAACAGGTACAAAGTAACATCACAATAAGGTCAAGGTAAAACTTTACTAGAAATCAGGTCAAGGTCAAATTGTAACACATAGAAATCTGGCCAAGGTCAAATTGTAACAGAGAAATTAGGCCAATCTCAAACTGTAGGTGTTTTCCAAATGTAACATATAGACATTTGGTAGTCATATTGTAACATATAGACATTTGGTATAGTCATATTGTAACATATAGACATTTGGTAGTCATATTGTAACATATAGACATTTGGTAGTCATATTGTAGGTGGTTAAAATTCTTCTCCAAAGATAACAAGTAGAATCTACAATATAGATGGTACAAACATGTTCTAGGCAATAAACACAGTGATCCTAAGATGCTAAAGCTATAGAGTATAAAAACACACTGGTGATCCTATGACCTCAAATCCATGGATAATATGAACACTCATTAGTAATCCTATAATCCCAAAGCAATAGATAATAATATTATGTTCTATAGTGTTTATATTATAAACACTCATTAGTGATCCTATAATCCTAAAGCTGTAGAGTATAAACACTCATTAGTGATCATATGATCCCAAAGCTATAGAGTATAAACGCTCATTAGTGATCATATGATCCCAAAGCTATAGAGTATAAACGCTCATTAGTGATCATATGATCTCAAAGCCATGGATAATAAGAACACTCATTAGTAATCCTATAATCATAAAGCTGTAGATAATATTATGTTTTATAGTGTTTATATTATAATCTTAAAGCAATAGATAATAATATTAGGTCTTTATAGTGTTTATATTATAAACACTCATTAGTGATCCTATAATCCCAAAGCTATAGAGTATAAACACTCATTAGTGATCATATGATCCCAAAGTAAAAGATAATATAAACACTCATTAGTGATCCTATAATCCCAAAGCAATAGATAATAATATTAGGTTTTTATAGCGTTTATATTATAAACACTCATTAGTGATCCTATAATCCCAAAGCTGTAGAGTATAAACACTAATTAGTGATTATATGATCCCAAAGCTATAGAGTATAAACGCTCATTAGTGATCATATGATCCCAAAGCTATAGAGTATAAACGCTCATTAGTGATCATATGATCTCAAAGCCATGGATAATATGAACACTCATTAGTAATCCTATAATCATAAAGCTGTAGATAATATTATGTTTTATAGTGTTTATATTATAATCCCAAAGCAATAGATAATAATATTAGGTCTTTATAGTGTTTATATTATAAACACTCATTAGTGATCCTATAATCCCAAAGCTGTAGAGTATAAACACTCATTAGTGATCATATGATCCCAAAGCAAAAGATAATATAAACACTCATTAGTGATCCTATAATCCCAAAGCAATAGATAATAATATTAGGTTTTTATAGCGTTTATATTATAAACACTCATTAGTGATCCTATAATCCCAAGCTGAAGAGTATAAATACTCATTAGTGATCATATGATCCCAAAGCAAAAGATAATATAAACACTCATTA
This sequence comes from Pteria penguin, assembly GCA_035048485.1. Classification (NCBI taxonomy): domain Eukaryota; kingdom Metazoa; phylum Mollusca; class Bivalvia; order Pterioida; family Pteriidae; genus Pteria; species Pteria penguin. The sequence continues at coordinate 1,096,696 of CM068580.1, forward strand.
TTGATCCTATGATCCCAAAGTCATAAAATGACAGATAATACAAACACTAATTAGTGAACATATGATCCCAAAGCCAGAGAGAGTATAAACCAAATTAATGTATCCAGCACCTTACTTGAAATTGAAATCACAGAATACATGGTATGGTTGCAAAAACTCAGTTCAGAAATTATTACAAATTTACATTAAATGTCTTTTACTTTACAATGCTGTTAAAATCACCACATCCGTTGAATCTGATCAAAATACTCTGCCTGCCTTCAGAAACTTCTCCTATGACAGCAGTGACACCCATCCAGTGGTATATATGTAATGAGACTTTACAAGATTCCATACTATCTGGTAAAGTCTTCATGGTTTCTCTTCATTCTACCATTATCTTACCTGCTAATCGTTTCTTTTCTGCCGATGCTTGCTCCTCACGAGTTAGCTGATGGAAAGCTCTCGGTGGACCTCCAGGTTGACTGGGTGGAAATTTTTCGTTCTCAAGCTGCTGCTGAATACGATGATACTCACTGCGAGAAGCCGGCACTAAAATAACATAATCAATTAAGTAAAATAACACAACCAATTAGCTAAAATAACAGTCAATTAGGTAAAATAACACAATGAAAATGGTAAAATAACACAATCGATTAGGTAAAACAACAGTCAATTAGGTAAAATAACACAATCAATTAGGTAATTAACTACAAAGTTTTGAGCTACATATACCAGCACAAAATAACTCTAAGTTTTACTGCTTTCAATTATTTGAGGGCACTGGTAGTTTTCTCATTCATATTCTTTAAAGTTTGTTTGCTACCAACTCTTTGTGCACAGACACCATATCTTGCCTGGCTTCCACTCCTTGTGCACAAACATCATATCTTGCCTGTCTTCCACTCCTTGTGCAAAGATACCATATCTTGCCTGGCTCCCTCCATGTGCACAGACACCATATCTTGCCTGGCTTCCACTCCTTGTTGGACCTCAAGTTCTCTATCTAGTCTGACTTTCAGTATGCAATGGTATGCCTTATACATAGTAACAACACATTCAAATACTTATCATATGGGGCTACTTAATTAACTATAAGTACTTTTATCTGAGGTACTCACTGCACTCCCCTCTCCACATCCACGTCATTTTCCTTTGGCAAAGAGCACCAGGTTTATTGAAGTCACATGCTGCACAAGTCACTTCATCCACTATAGCTGGTGGCTGGAAGCAAACATATCCAATGCAGACATCTTATTATAGAAAGCACATTGAGACTTCCAAAGGGAACATGTATATTATAACAAAACAGAAAAACTTTCAGCCTCTTGGCTTTTATCAAGCATTCAAAACAATATGAAGAGATAAGATATTGTTTGATCACTACAAAAAGGCAAAAAGGCTTAAAATTTGTGATGTGAAGTGTTTCTGTTTATATCATTGTATCATATTTCATGGAAATTATACTGCATTTAATAAAACGTGATTGATCAAATTCATCATGTGATGGGTGAGATAAATTTTCATATTTCCCTCACATCACTGTCCATGACACCTAGCATCTTCTACTGGTATAGATATCTTACCTCAAGGTGGGATCAAGGTAAGATTACAATCCATCAAATCAGATCCCACATAGATACCTTACCACAAGGTGGGATCAAGGTAAGATCACAATCCATCACATGAGATCCCACATAGATACCTTACCACAAGGTGGGATCAAGGTAAGATCACAATCCATCACGTGAGATCCCACATAGATACCTTACCACAAGGTGGGATCAAGGTAAGATTACAATCCATTACATGAGATCCCTCATAGATACCTTACCCCAAGGTGAGATCAAGGTAAGACTACAATCCATCAAGTGAGATCCCACATAGATACCTTACCCCAAGGTGGGATCAAGGTAAGATTACAATCCATCACATGAGATCCCACATAGATACCTTACCCCAAGGTGGGATCAAGGTAAGATTACAATCCATCACATGAGATCCCACATAGATACCTTACCCCAAGGTGAGATCAAGGTAAGACTACTATCCATCAAATGAGATCCCACATAGACACCTTACCCCAAGGTGGGATCAAGGTAAGACTACAATCCATCAAATCAGATCCCACATAGATACCTTAGCCCAAGGTGGGATCAAGGTAAGATTACAATCCATCACATGAGATCCCACATAGATACCTTACCACAAGCTGGGATCAAGGTAAGATTACAATCCATCACATGAGATCCCTCATAGACACCTTACCCCAAGGTGGGATCAAGGTAAGACTACAATCCATCAAATGAGATCCCACATAGATACCTTACCCCAAGGTCAGGGGGGAAACTTTCCACTCGCATTGGCGACCAGTTCTTGGGTGTGGGCTCGTGAAATTTCAAAAGAAATCGCCCACATGGCGAATGTAATTTTCGTAAGACATAGAGAGGTCTTTGCTCATCGCAGCATGGCAGTTTATGTGCGAAGTTCCTGTAACACTCAATAAAATGTCATTTGTATAGCATCGACTTTTTCCTACGTAATAAGTTTCGAGTAAAGTGCGAGATAGTTCCGAATGATTAAAGCGTCGATGGATACATAAAGTCGTTTCGCTCATTTTGCTTTTCGATCATAGACGTTTTATCGATTTATGCGTAAGGTTTAATTAAATCTATCAGGAAGGGCAGGATTCCTTTTTTTCTGTAGAAAATATTGCACAGATAAGGTAGTTCTATCAATAAAATATATACCTAGTAGATTATTTGACAACTACGATTAAATGCAATTGGTCAATTTCAAAACGATCAAGAATGAAGTGGCAACCAAACGAACTCAAATCGGCCATTTTGTTTAGTTGCCCTTTCATCCTTGAATAAAGTGAATAAATTTGAATTTGAATAAATTGTGTATTTTGAATAAATTACAATCTCTTATACAAAACATGCATTCATAATTCTTGAATTTCATCTGTATAACTGAACAAGTACATTGAAAAGATGTGGGCCCGTGAAAATTTTAGTGGGCTCTTTAATTTTAAAAGTTAGGGGCCCACTTGGCCCCTAAGATTTTCTTACAAAGTAACCCCCCTGAAGGTGGGATCAAGGTAAGATTACAATCCATCAAATGAGATCCCACATAGATACCTTACCCCCAGGTGGGATCAAGGTGAGATTACAATCCATCCAATGAGATCCCTCATAGAAACCTTACCCCAAGGTGAGATCAAGGTAAGACTACAATCCATCAAATGAGATCCCACATAGATACCTTACCCCAAGCTGGGATCAAGGTAAGATTACAATCCATTAAATGAGATCCCACATAGATACCTTACCCCAAAGTGGGATCAAGGTAAGATTACAATCCATCAAATGAGATCCAACATAGGTACCTTACCCCAAGGTGAGATCAAGGTAAGACTACAATCCATCAAATGAGATCCCACACATGAGCTATTGCTTTATGTACCTGTAACCTATTGGTGAGAATGATGTTGGGGTACATAGCTCCCACATCCAAGTGATAAATGATGGGATTCTCCAGCCTGTTCGGACAATCTCTTAACATGGACAATCTCTCCACAATATCTGCACAGACGTCGTCAAAGTTAGTCACTTGGTCAAAGGGAATTTTCTCTTCTTCCTCAATGGCATGCTTCATGGTACCTTCTACTTTGTCTATTAGATTCTGGAATGCCTCTGGTACCTGGGAAATATTGTAAAAGTATGTGAATTTGGGAAATACTTCCAATATTTGGGAAGTGTGGATAACAGCACTTCGAAGCAGGGAGCAAGATAGGTATGGTACCTAGAAATGTTATGTGTAGTATGAAAGCGATACTATTTATTTACTGTGTATATTCATTATGCAAAGTATTTTCAATTTTTATTTCCTGTTCAGATATTATGTATACTGTGTGTATTAGAGATTATTGACCCTTCACTTTCACAGAATATTTAATGAATTTCATGATGTCACCATGAATTTTCAATGTTTGTTTGAGGTGTAAAGAATGGTGACATAATCTGATTTAACCATTTTTCAAGCATAAATGGAAGGGTCAATTACACAATGTACTTTAGGAGTGTAACGATACTCATGCCTCACGATACGATACATAATGAAAATTTTGGCTGCGATACAATACTTTTCGAGATGATACATATGCACTGTAAAAAGCTATAAACTTTGTTGTAATAAAACAGTGTGTCACCTCTGAGCACCTGTGTGTGATACTGAAATACATGTTCAGATTTAATACCAAGAGCTGAAGAGTTATATCCCAGTGAGTATTGGCATTAATTTTGGCAAGACAGCCTGTTAGTGTAGTCCAGTTGGATGGAATGGCTTTCTTAACAACCCCTATTCTGTATCATGTTCTTGCCAAGGGCAAAGAATTTTTTACACCATGATGTCATCAGTATCCAAACATTTGATGCTAAAACTAAGCATACATAATCAACTCCAAAAGTTATAAATGATAAGAATTATTGTTTTTTTCTTTTGCAAATACCTTATATTAAATTCTCGATGTTGGTCTTCGTAGAGACCTGAGGAGTCTGGCCATGGTTTATCATTAGCGTTAATGCAACTTTTAAGTTCTACTGTATCAATTCTAAAGATTTGTCTTATAAGATACGATTGGAAATGTGTTAAACATGTATTCAAAATTTAATTGTTTAATGATAAAATATCTTAATTATTCCTTTTTACCAAAATTCCTCTCGGAATATGCATTGCTCTCTATGACAAAGTCCAATGCTTTATCCCAAATGTTCTGAATGCTCGTTATCAAATACCTGGATGTCTGACTTCGAGAATACATACTTCCTAACTAACATCGCTATGACAAAGCTTGCACACGGTTTTTTTTTTCTCAACAACGCTATCTTAACTTTATATCATTGTTGTTTTCCTCAACATTCACGACAGACACTGCCTTGTCAGCCATTACAATCAATGATTCGCATTAGAAATAACGCTGAGCCAGATTTTGGGGTTTTTTTTAACCGAACCGAAATTTTGTACTTCTAAGGTCATTCGTCCACCTGATACACTACTCAACACCAAATGATTTCTATGTACTTCTAAGGTCATTCGTCCACTTTATCTGATACACTACTCAACACCAAATGATTTCTATGTACTTCTAAGGTCATTCGTCCACTTTATCTGATACACTACTCAACACCAAATGATTTCTATGTACTTCTAAGGTCATTTGTTCACTTTATCTGATACACTACTCAACACCAAATGATTTCTATGTATTTCTAAGGTCATTCGTCCACTTTATCAGATAATGAAAATTCTGAATTCTGTTTGATCTTAAAACATTTCTCGCATGTCACACTATAAACAGAAATCTCCAAAATAAATCACCACCTCACTTTCATAAATAAATACTTTAACCACTGAAATTCAACCTAATAGTATTTCCATTATTTATATGCTATTGTGTAGCTACTGAATTAAGGTTTTAGGATAAAAAATAGTTTTGAATCTTTTTCAAGATATTCACTATTACATTTTAAGAATTCCATTATGCAGATGTTGATGGACGTATTCATGTGTCATGATCAAACATTAATTAATATCTATGAAATTTTTAAACCAATCAGAAGATTACCACACCAGTACTGTTATCCTTCTAACTTTGTCCCCTACGACGAAGATATAATATTCCAAAGTTGATAAAGAATTCAATGAAAATCTTTAGATAAGATACATTAATGAAAGTATATTTCAAAAGGATACAATTTCAAATATCTTTTGGTATATATACCACATATATTCGAAGTGATTTAGTGCATTTAACTCGGGGGTTTTTTTTCAGTCCTTTGGGAATGGGGCCGGGTCCCTTGCAATTGGGAAAAAATAGCGCGATATTGTTACATTTTGGGAAAGTGTACAAAAAAACCCACCATAAATTAAACATGTAGATCAAGATTTTATTAATTTTATCAAGGTTAATTTTTACAATTTGATTTCTCTGGATTTCATAGCTTTGAATTTATCAAAAACAAGTAATTTCTGCATCATTAAGGTTTTTTATGAGATGTTATCAATTCTTGAAGTTGGACTGGTCACATGAACTAATTTGCATCATATTTGTTGGGGGATAACTCTCGGGATTTATCATCGCCCTCTACGAAGAATCCGATATTTTGAAATCTAATTTCTGCAAGCTGGGGTCATATAGAATACAAAAAAAAAGAGAGTCATTCCTCATGAGTTTCCTCAATAAATTTCAAAAGTTTTAAGAGTCATTTAGCTCTTGTGCTCAAAATATAATTCAACAAAGTTGCATTACGGTCTGGCAGCCTTACGGTCTATGATAAACACCAAGTTTATCCCCCAGGTCATCCTTGGAATGTTTCGGGGAATATCTTCGTTTAGATTTTAGTTCGTGTGATGTCACGCCGACTTCGAGAATCACAAAGTGAAAGCGAGATGCTAAAACATAAAACCCGAACTGGTTATATAAATTACGGAATTATAGCACCACAACGTGGACTGGACTCGAGTAATAGTGTGCGTGTTATGTTTCCTCGTTATCACGACGATAGCACTGGTATATTTCTTTGCTGTTTTTTATCGTTTTTGTACACTGATTTCATTTTTTTTTATAGAGTTTTGATTTGGGAATTTGGAGTCACTTTTTGGGAAAAAAGATACTATTTGGCTTTGGGAATGGGTCCGAATAATGGACCTAAATCGAACGGAAAAAAAACCTGTAACTACAAAGAAACACATCCCTCCAGATTAAACAGAACCCAATACACTACACACATCCCTCCATGTAAGTATGACTATCAGATTAAACAGAACCCAATACACTACACACATCCCTCCATGTAAGTATGACTATCAAATTTAACAGAATCCAATACACTACACACATCCCTCCATGTAAGTATGACTATCAGATTAAACAGAGTCCAATATACTACACACATCCCTCCAGGTAAGTATGACTATCAGGTTTAACAGAATCCACTGCATTACACACATCCCTCCATGTAAGTATGACTATTAGAATAAACAGAGTCCAATATACTACACACATCTCTCCATGTAAGTATGACTATCAGATTAAACAGAGTCCAATATACTACATACATCCCTCCAGGTAAGTATGACTATCAGGTTAAACAGAATCCACTGCATTACACACATCTCTTTATGTAAGGATGAATATTAAAAATATTAAAAAGAATCCACTGCATTACACACATCCCTTCAGGTTAATACAAATTAAATCTGGACATTTATGTTTTAATGCTACGAATTAATGTTATAAATTACCATCCTGAACCTGGCTGGGACATCGGCTCTAAAAACACCTGACTCCAAAGCTTCCACATGACCCCCAACGTACGTCTCTGAGTCTAGAACATGGCCGTCCTCTGTAAGCTTGTTCCATACTGCCTCCTGTTTGTTTGGGAACACAATGTTAGCATGGTATGCCTGGACCATCAATAGAGCCTCACACAGAGTTCCTGATCCCTTACGCAGAACCTGTAATATATACACATTACATCTCGTGCAGCAACAAAACAGTCAAGATTCTGATCTCGTTGATGAATATCTGTCAATCATTGACGATATATAGACATGACTACTAGTATCCTGTCATTCATTGACGATACATAGACATGACTACTAGTATCCTGTCAATCATTGACAATACACAGACATGAATATCCTGTCAATCATTGATGATACGTAGGCATGGATATCCTGTCAATCATTGACGATACACAGACATGAATATCCTGTCAATCATTGATGATACATAGACATGAATATCCTGTCAATCATTGACGATACATAGACATGAATATCCTGTCAATCATTGACGATACATAGACATGAATATCCTGTCAATCACTGACGATACATAGACATGGATATCCTGTCAATCATTGATGATACACAAACATGAATACTGTGTCAATCATTGATGATACACAAACATGAATATCCTGTTAATCATTGACGATACATAGACATGAATATCCTGTCAATCATTGACAATACATAAACAAGAATATCCTGTCAATCATTGACAATACATAGATATGAATATCCTGTCAATCCGTGACCATACATAGACACGAATATCCTGTCAATCATTGACGATACAAAGACACGAATATCCTGTCAATCAATGACAATACATAAACATGAATATCCTGTCAATCATTGACGATACATAGACATGACATTTAACTCACTTTACTGAAGTGGTCAGTCTTAGCTTGGATTTTAATGTTTTAAGATGTCTTTTACTCCAACGAAAAGAAAAAGCGATGTAATGACAATGTATAGCCCAAGTCAGAAAAGGACTAAAGTTTTAACACTGGAAGGTAGGATGAAGGTCATTGAGAAGTCCGATCAAGGGATAAAAGCACGTCAGATTGCTGCCCAGCTGGATTGCGGTTACCCAAATTCAGAACATCTTTAAGAACCGGGATCGCATAAACACAAATTGCTTATTTACAATAAAATGACAGCTCATTTCTGTAGAAAATTTTGCTTTTTTTTCTACAAGACTTTCTATAAGGTTTGGTGAAATTCTGTGTAGCGATTCTGGAGAAGAAGTAGAAAATGTGTCAAACAATCAGAGCCAATGGCGGCCATCTTGGATTACGGATGGGCATGAAAAACACAAACTTGGTAGAGGACCTCGGGTACTTACTTCCTATGAGGTTTGATGGAATCTGATCACAATAGCTCACTTGAGCTTTTGGCTCAGGTGAGCTAAAAGCAATGGGAGAGTGGATGTTCCGGTGATTGGAAATATTTAGTTCCGCGTCATACGCAATATGCTGATTCCAATGAAAAAGTGTGGAATTGGTTTTGCGACGCCAGATCTAAAATTCTACCTATAACAGGCAAAATGATCAACAACAAGCGATTAGAGATTCCATGGTAATGCCTAATTGTGATGATTTTACAGCATCAAATGGATGGCTTGAGAGTATTAAGTCCTGATATAACATTTCAAGTGTGTGTCTCAGTGGGGAGAGGGCAGATGTTAATCCAGAAACGGTTAAAGGCTGGAAAAAGAGATTGCCATCTTTGGTTGAGGGTTATGACAGCAAAGATATATTGAATGCTGACGAGACTGGATTGTATTTGCGTGGATTGCCAGAGAGTTCAATGGTGGTGAAGAAGGAAGAAAGAAAAGGAGGGAAACAGTCAAGTCTGGCTAACGGAAGGGGTACATGTACATTGGAAACGGTCCTTGTAAAATGCATAAATTTGATTCTCTCTATTGGAAGACCACCTGTCTTACAAGACCACTTTTGTTTGGCAGCAGGTGTGGTCTTCCATAACAGGTTTTAATGTATTACAATGAAAACTGTACATCCATTCATCATGTGTGCATTAATTATCAAAACAAATTTTGACAGTGATAAAGGGATTATAACCTATCTATACTTTATCTTTTTCATCCACATAAAAAGTACAGATATATATATCTATATATATATATATATATATATATATATATTATTTTATTTACCTCATCTGGTTCCATAGGGATAATGGTACACAAAGCAAAGATAAACGGGTGGACATATTTCATGTAGAGGTAGTAGGTAGCTACAGCATCAGATACCGAATAATTGGCCAGCGTCTGAAACAAAATATCAAGGATAAACTGTCCCAGACAAACTGTGGTATACACTTACAGAACCATCAGAAACATGGTACAATATACAATAACAGTGCTTATAGATTCTCTTATGTCCTAATCTAAATCAAAGGTATAATGAGCAAATTTACACTGCACCAAAATTTGCAAAATACAAATATACTCACCCTTTATATTTTCAGTTTGTTAATGCTGGCCTCTTACAGCAGTAACAGATCAAGAGACAGTCTAGTCCCTTCCTTTTTACCCAAATTATATAGTAATACTATATTGAATTTTTCATAAATTAAACATAAATGATCAACTAATTAAGTAGGTGGTTACTCAGGGATCAGCTCAAACAAACATGAAATCAATAACCAAACAGGGATTTTTTTTTTTTGGGGGGGGGGGAGGTAAAAAAGAACCTTAAGTTAGTACTAACTATTGAGAGGAAACCAAAAAATAAATTCAATGACAAACGTCAAAAAATGCCTTGAGGTAAAATGCCTTAAGCCTTTACAGGCTTCATTTCTCTTGACTGTATATGTCTTTTCTGGGTATTCTTCAATACTAAGGTGTTTTCTTCAGATATCTTTTCAATATTTGACCATGAAAAATACTATGTTTATATACCCAAAGATTTCCTTACCTTTGGCTCCTCACTAGCCATGCGGCACATCTCTTCTGGGTCAAGTTCAACTGGATTGTACCGTAACTTGGCCTGAAAAAAATCAATATCTATACTTGGCTGCCTGTAAATATACAGTCTGATTCAATAACTTTCAGTGTAAGGGACCATCAAAATCACTTCGAAAAAATTTCGTAAATTTGATTCTGAAGGTTCCATATCACTGTTTTTTTACCCATCAAATCAGGTCCACTATAAGGACCCTTCCCAATGCAAATTTCATTATTTTCCCCAAAATTTACCTAAATCTTTTCCAAATATTGATCTTTTAACATTATGCAAATGGAACAAAAAATTCCCAAATGAAAAGGTACAGGCACATTTGAAAAAAAAAGCCACTGCATATTATTAATGAGTACATACAAAACTAAGGGGGTGTGGGTGTGTCAGACTTTTCTTTAGTAGTAAGGAAAATCACATAACTTTAGTAATTATGTTATTGACATATCTATTTCATGTTATGAATGAAATTAAACATCAAAATTATTTATCATGTTCCAATACTAATTACAGTCTAACCTGTCATAACGTCCACCCTTTTTAGACGGTCATCTATTTATAACGGCTGTTTCGAAACCCTCTCAACATTTTTCATTCTTTAATGATATTCATTTAAATGGCCACCTCTTTAACGCGGCCAGAGGTCACTCTTTCCCCTCCTAACTTCGCCTCGAAACTCGTTTAAACGGCGTACTTGACTGTTGTCCATGTTCAGTGATCTTGTTTCACTGCCAGTCATGTTATCTTGTCACGTGATGTTTTTGTACGTCATACTAAGAAAACAGCTGATTGCGCATAAACACCGTTCAATATACAAATAATACCGAGTTTAAATTCATTTCACGCGCCTGGTGTATCCGACACTGGAGTACAATCATCAGTGACCTCTTATGTTAAAAGGAGAGCAACAAAAGAAAAACTTTGACTCAAGAAGAACGCAACAATGTTCGTTCAATGCTTCAAACAGGAAAGTGCCAGGGATGTGCAAAAGATCTTGGCCTTGAAAGGACACAGATAAATCAAATCCTTAAAAGGAAAGCTGAAATTTTGGATGATATTGAAAATAATGAGTGGGGAAAGGGGAGATGTTCATGACAGCATTGTACGTGAATTGTTCTCTATGTTAGGAATATGAACCGCACAACATTTTTCAACATGGACAAAACGGACCACTTTCACAAGTAGGGCATGTCATTTGTTTTCCATTCTACGCATAGTTACATTCGTAAAAACGATAAACCCACAATATTTCTGATTTTCCTGCATCCACGTATTGATATAGAATATACTGGGTTAAATTGTTAAATTCAGTGGCTTGGGTGAGATATGCACACGCTCATTAGCCCCTGAGTACTTTTACTACATAGTTGTGGTCAGACTGGCTTGGGTGTTAACAACGCTATGCATTAGGCTACTAAAAATTAATATCCAGGTTTTAAATCAGGGTCTTATAGAACCCATACAGTTTTACACAAAAGGAAGGAGCACCGAACTTAAGGTTAGGATTGAAAATTAACCGGGTTTTTTGCACTGTGTCCAAGATATAAATGGATGTTAAAAGCAGGCTATTGAAGTAGAGACTTACGCTCGGATTCTTTAATAGATAATGGCAGACAAGTTTTTATATCTTTGCATCAAACTAAGTTCATATATCAATGCAGCGAAATGTTGCAACTGGGGCTCAAAAACAAGGAACCTCAATTAAGAGGCCACCTCTCTATAAAGGCCACTTTTATCATTTCCAAACAGTGGCCGCTTAATACAAGTTAGACTGTACTTCATGTTTAAAGTCAAACAACTGCTACAACAAAACATTTTGAAGAAAACACTATCTGAAGAGCTAATATTAATAAATATACTAATAGCTTTTTCTTTCACACAAGTTTATCAAGTTTTACAACACTTGACAAATATGTTTAGATTAACACATCAGCAATCTTGATCTGTAGTAAAGATACTGTTGTAGTTGTACTTCTCTCTGAAGATGTTCTAAATCAGGACTCTGTGATTATTTTGAGTTTTCAGCAGTATTTGTGTTTCTAATGTTAGAGGTACTGATGCCTGACTGTATAACTGTCATTAACAGTATCTAATGTTAGAGGTACTGATGCCTGACTGTATAACCAAGTCATTAAAAGTATCTAATGTTAGAGGTACTGATGCCTGACTGTATAAACCAGTCATTAAAAGTATCTAATGTTAGAGGTACTGATGCCTGACTGTATAACCAAGTCATTAAAAGTATCTAATGTTAGAGGTACTGATGCCTGACTGTATAACCCAGTCATTAAAAGTATCTAATGTTAGAGGTACTGATGCCTGACTGTATAAACCAGTCATTAAAAGTATTTAATGTTAGAGGTACCAGTGTCTTTTAAATTTTTTTTTTCAAAGGTGCGTGTACCTTTACATTTGGGAATTTTTTTACCCATTCGCAAAATGCTAAAAGATCAGTGCCTGGGGAAAATTTAGATATTTTGGGAAAAAATCAATAAAATTTCCATTGGGAAGGGTCTTTATAATGGACCCGGTTTGAAGAAATAAAAAAACAAAACAAAACACGGAGTACTAATGCTTGACGGTATAAACCAGTCATTAAAAGTATCCAATTCTACAATAATTAATTACAAATACCCAATTCTGCAGAAATCCCATTAACCCACTAAAATTTCAAATTGACTTGTACCTTAGCAACAGCTTTCAAGTTTTGACTACCAACAGGCAAGTAACTGTCTCTTTTCACCCATCTGAAAGAAAACAAACATGAAAGAAGCATTCTGATAGTATTCTAAAGCAATACATTTCTCCTATCGTCCTCATCAAATTTTACAATGCACACATTGTAAGTTTGATTATTTGATTATTGTTTTACGTCACTCCACGATTATTTCACGTATATGGTGACGGCATCTGCCTGATGCATTGCATACAAATTTAGACCTTTGCAACGGACCCACCCGAAGCAGTGAGGGATCTTTTACGTGCCACGCCTACCGTGACATGGGACCTCGGTTTTTACTGTCTCATCCGAAAGACAGAACACCGGTGTGCCCCGGGCGGGAGTCGAACCCGCGACCTCTCGATCACGAGCCGAGCACCTCATCCACTAGGCCACACCGGCTTCACATTGTAAGTGACTGATAATGTAAATACATATCTCGGAACATATAATGTGTGAGTCATACTATGATTAATGTATAACATTTTTCTTACTACGTGAACCGAAACAAAATTGGAATTTGATCTGTATTTTGTCATCATAAAGCAATGTACCAAGTATCAAAAGATAATCTACAAGGATGATAAATAAAAGTGCCAAGTATTTCTATTAATTTTCTGAGTCCAAGGGCCATTTCTCAGCAAAAAATTAACGAACTGGAACAAAAGGCAAACTTGGTCTGTTACTTGTCATGGTTAAGCAATGTACCGGTACCAAATATCAAATGATAATATGCAAGCATAACAAAAACTAGAATTTTAATGTGTCAGTGCAAACACAGATGACAGACACAGATGCCCCCGCTGGCAGCTAAGGTAGTGAAATATAATTGCCACAGAACTAATATTTGAAAATTCAACCAGGTTCAACCATGTGCAATGTGCATTTTCTAATTTCAAAGTCCCATAACTCCTGGACAAAATTTCTGAGCACAGTTGCCTCCCTTCATGCGCATCTAAATATGATGCCCTACCTACATTTGAAGTTTGGTGAAATTCTGATGAACAGTTTGGGAGGAGTTGCGATGACAAGGTTTCAGAATAACTGAATGACAGGGCGCAACACTATATGCCTCCGGCCATATATGACGAGGGCATAAAAAGTGTGGAAAACTGATCTGCCGAACTGACAAACAGTCAGATGGACGGACAGACGAATGAATTGATGGACAGACTGACAGCAGATTGGTGAACTGAATGCAAACCTGAAGTCCACTTCAGTGAAGTTTGCTGGTAAAGGACTAATTATAATTCATGTTTCATGTCTAAGAATAACATATGAAAAATACATATTTACATTCAAGACTTTGAGAATTCGCGAAATTTGAGATTTCGCAAACATTTGCACTACTTAGTACTACTGAGTACCAAGCCGTCATCCTAAGAAAATTCCACATAAACATTATGTGAGGACTACCCATCTGTACCTGAAGACTACCCATCTGTACCTGAAGACTAACTATCTGTACCTGAGAACTACCCATCTGCACCGAAGACTACCTATCTGTACCTAAAGACTTCCTATCTGTACCTGAAACAGTCCATGTGTATCGCTGGTCGAGACTTATATTCCCCTTGGTTATCTTTTTGAAAGCCAATCTCTCTTAACATATCAATGTCATGGACAGCTGCTCGGGTCTCCACAAAAGGCCTGAAACAGAAGAACAACAAGTCAATGTCATGGACAGCTGCTTGGGTCTCCACAAAAGGCCTGAAACAGAAGAACAACAAGTCAATGTCATGGACAGCTGCTCAGGTCTCCACAAAAGGTCTGAAACAGAAGAACAACATGTCAATGTCATGGACAGCTTCTTGGGTCTCCACAAAAGGCCTGAAACAGAAGAACAACATGTCAATGTCATGGACAGCTGCTCGGGTCTCCACAAAAGGCCTGAAACAGCAGAACAACAAGTCAATGTCATGGACAGCTGCTCGGGTCTCCACAAAAGGCCTGAAACAGAAGAACAACATGTCAATGTCATGGACAGCTGCTTGGGTCTCCACAAAAGGCCTGAAACAGAACAACAACAAGTCAATGTCATGGACAGCTGCTCCGGTCTCCACAAAAGGTCTGAAACAGAAGAACAACATGTCAATGTCATGGACAGCTTCTTGGGTCTCCACAAAAGGTCTGAAACAGAAGAACAACAAGTCAATGTCATGGACAGCTGCTCGGGTCTCCACAAAAGGCCTGAAACAGAAAAACAACAAGTCAATGTCATGGACAGCTGCTTGGGTCTCCACAAAAGGCCTGAAACAGAAGAACAACATGTCAATGTCATGGACAGCTGCTTGGGTCTCCACAAAAGGCCTGAAACAGAAGAACAACATGTCAATGTCATGGACAGCTGCTTGGGTCTCCACAAAAGGCCTGAAACAGAAGAACAACATGTCAATGTCATGGACAGCTGCTTGGGTCTCCACTAAAGGCCTGAAATAGAAGAACAACAAGTCAATGTCATGGACAGCTGCTGGAGTCTCCACAAAAGGCCTGAAACAGAACATGTCAATGTCATGAACAGCTGCTTGAGTCTCCACAAAAGGCCTGAAACAGAAGAACAACATGTCAATGTCATGGACAGCTGCTCGAGTCTCCACAAAAGGCCTGAAACAGAAGAACAACATATCAATGTCATGGACAGCTGCTTGGGTCTCCACAAAAGGCCTGAAACAGAAGAACAACATGTCAATGTCATGGACAGCTGCTTGAGTCTCCACAAAAGGCCCGAAACAGAAGAACAACATGTCAATGTTATGGACAGCTGCTTGGCTCTCCACAAAAGGCCTGAAACAGAAGAACAACATGTCAATGTCATGGACAGCTGCTTGGGTCTCCACAAAAGGCCCGAAACAGAAGAACAACATGTCAATGTTATGTACAGCTGCTTGGGTCTCCACAAAAGGCCTGAAACAGAAGAACAACATGTCAATGTCATGGACAGCTGCTTGGGTCTCCACATAAGGCCTGAAACAGAAGAACAACATGTCAATGTTATGGACAGCTGCTCGAGTCTCCACAAAAGGCCTGAAACAGAAGTCAATATTATTAACAGCTGCTCAACTCTCCTCAAAAGACCTGACACAAAAGAACACCACTAATATAATAATCTTGTCTGCATGAGGAGTCATCATTTTATCGGTTTTCTAACTTTCTCCAGATTCTTCACATAATTCAGAACAAGGATTTCCACTAACTTTCTAATATTCATGAACAAACCTGATATACCATGCTAGATTGATTGATTTCCGTTCAACGTCACACCAGGAATATTTCATGTATATGGTGATGGCATCTGCCTGATGCAGGGCATACCTTTGCAACGGACCCACCCGAAGCAATGAGGGATCTTTAACCTTCCATGCATACCACGATACGGGGCCTCGGTTTTTACTGTCTCATTCGAAAGACAGGATACCAGCATGACCAGAGCAGGACTCGAACCCCGGCCTCCCGATCAGGAGACGAGCGCGATACCACTAGGCCACATCGGCTCACCATGCTAGAAAGTGTTCATGAACAAATCTGATATACCATGCTAGAAAGTGAAATAAATGGAAGAAAATAAAGATGTGCATATTATGCTTAATATTTTGTTTTCAATTTCATATTCCAAATTTCTCTGACCTTCATACACATGTAATTCTTTGCCAGGATTTAAAAACTGGAAAAATTGCTTAGCCAGAGGAGTGTGATTTCATTGCTTTAATATGTTATAAATAGAACTCGTTACAAATAGAAAGCTATAAATAAATAAATGTGTAAATATATAAATAGTTACTGTGCATTAATCCGTGTTTATGCAATTAAAAATTACTGTAACTTTTAAAAGCATCTCTTCTTATCTGACCTATCGATCCAGGGACTAATTAAAAACATTTTAAAGTATTGTTTTCTTAACTCCCCAAATTTAATCTAAATTAACTAAGAAATTGTGAGTTATATTTATGATGAGCATTCCTGCACAGTGCACTACTTCCATTTAAGACTGAAGTTGTGCTAAAATTTCCACTATTCTAGGAGAATTACCACAATTTCCTTGCCTTACAATACCTATAAATCTGGAATTGCTCATGCAATTCTGTCCCAATAAAACCATCAATATGTTGTAGACCATAGCTGTCATAAGGAAAGCAGATGCCAAATAGGCCAAATATGAAAGTCCTACTTTTAACAGTTCAATAGTTACAGTCAATGTTAAGGTTTTTCAAATGCAGGTCAAAGGTTACCGTCAAGGCTACATGATAAAAGATTTTGGTACCAATGGAAAGGTCTTGTCATAAGGAACACACATGCCAAATATGAAAGTCCTACTTTTTACGGTTCAATAGTTATGGTCAATGTTAAAGTTTTTCAAATGCAGGTCAAACGTCAATGTCAAGATCACATTATCAAAAATTTGGGTACCAAGAAAACGGTCTTATCATAAGGAACACACATGCCCAATATGAAAGCTCTACCTATGATAGTGTATTAGATATGGCCTATAAAGTATGTGGCTTTGGGGAAGCCGGGCCAAAAACACATTCCAAAATGACAGAGTTGGTGAGAATGAGCTTGGGGATGAAAGAGTTGAAGATGTTGAAATAGTTGAAGATGTTGAAAGAGTTGAAGTTGCAGATGATATACAAGAGGGAGTTGACAGAGAGAGAAGGGTAATAATGAGACACTGACTACAGAGGAAGATATGAGTGATATCGAGGAATATTCAGCTGGTGTTTATTTTCATATTTTTTCATTTCCTACTTCAAATATTGTGAAAAAACTTCGGTCTGACAAAATTCTGTTCGGTCTGGCAAAGTCCATCAGTTTGTCAGACTGAATGTCTGACAAGTTTCAAAAGTTTTCAAGAAGTCTGCTTACCAATCAAAACTGTCCCCGTTGTATGTCACAAATACTTGGGGCTTGACCTCCAGTACGTGGTCAAAAAAGCGACGAATTGTGCTCACCTAGAAATAAAAGATGAGAAGACTTATTCTAATTACAAATCTTAAGCTAAAAGTGGGTTTGAAATTATCAGTTAATTACAAGTCTTAAGCTAAGAGTTATTCTTTACAACAGAGGCAAAATTTTCTATTAAGTTTTGCGTATGGCTAAAAAAAATTTTGATTCAACAGAAATATTTCATACAACTGTTATTGCCTTTCGCAAGAATATCAATGCATTTGTTTTTCTACTTTTAAACATTAGTTTCAGGATTTTTTTTTCTAAACACAAATGTACATGGTAAGTACACATGCTTTGGCCAAAAGCTGCACCATACAATCACTTGTACCTTGATTATAATCACATTCGTATCATTTACAGACATTAATAAACAAATGTGATTATTTGTACATGTAGTAATCTCCAAAATCATTTGTAATTAACCTCATCTGGTTCGTTGAACACAATAAATGGTCCTTCAAACTCCGGACGGGGGGTATACTCAAAATCCTCTACATCCTGTGACACGATCTCTCGATTACAGATTAGGTAGCCCTGAAAGATATTAATACCCATTACATGTCTCGTCCATATCCATGTACAGAAGAATATACATTGGTATTTTGTACCAGATTATTTTACCTTTTGTCAGTAGATATCTTAACCAAGAAATAACCTAACTTTTGGATTTTAGGTTGATAAAGAGAACAGAAAGAGGACCTTAAAATAGGGATTACTTCATTGCTATATAAGTTCACATGCTGTAAAGGCCAAGGCAGAAATTTTCATACTACAGCTGAATGAATGTTTCTGGTTAAAGAGCTACTCGTATGATGTTGTCATGAACCAGGTTTACTGCAATCAACAGATCAGAAGGAGCAAATATAGTTTCACTGGTAAATGTTATATGATAAATCTTTTATATCCTTACAACCTGGGTTTGCACCTATACAAACCTTTGAAGCAAATGTCACTGGACATGAGAGAGCTAAAACAAAAAAAACAAGCATTTTGAGAGTATTGCTACAGCAATACAAGTCCCCCACCAGTCCCAACAAATCCACAACTGTAACTACTCATGAGGAAGCTTGCTACCACATTTCAGGTTGATACCTGTTAGCATGACCAAGAAAAGTGCAAAAAAAACTTATTTTAAACAAAGGGCAATAACTCTGGAAAAAGTAAGTCAACTGTGACCAAAGTTGAAGTTGATCTGTTACTCTGGGGGACTAATAAATAGAAGTTGCAAATTTGCACATAGACAGTTGCAAAGGTATAAATTTCTATGCAATAATGCATCAGGTAGATGCTGTCACCTGAGATATACTTCACCTAATCATGAAGTGATGTAAAACAATAATCAATCAATATTCTATGTATAATGCATATCTAAGATGTATACTTTATTTTTTAAGAATAAAAGATCTTCAATATGAGTAATATACTGGCAAAAAGCATGTAACAAATACTGCATCCTTCCTTTTCCTTTTTTAATCTTAGTAAATTGAAGAAAAAAAAACCCACAAAAAGATTTTGTATTTCAGAAAATTAAATAACAAGAATATGGCATAATAAACTATACACATGACAAAAAAGAAAAGAAAATTTCTGGGGATTGTGCAAAAATGACAAAGTTAGAAGAAAAATCATCAAAACAGCATAAAAATTTGATTGTGAGATGGAAAAAAAATCAGTAAAACTTCATTAGACATCATTCTAGATCACTCTGATACATTTTAAAAGTCTGTCAACCCATGGAACCATTATGATGACACAGTTTGAGATTATTGTCCTAGATCTACCCTTTTAAGGGATGTGGCTGAAAAATAGCAACTATTGTAGGGAAACTTGAGTACTTCATCAATACCAAGTTTATCAAAATCCATTCAATGTTTCTGAAGAAGTTTAAACGACGACACATGGATGACAATAGTTAATTTGAGCTTTTGGCTCTGGCAAGATAAAAGGCTTTGGTACAATTAAAATATTCAAGCCACATTTTATGGCATTTTCAATTAAAACAAATAAGAAGCAAAAGATTAATTTTGTTCTTACCTGACCATCAATCATGTAAGATATCATGATAATTTGATCAGTCTGTGCATCGGGAAACTTCAGTGGCAATTTTGTGGTCTCGATATCATAAGCTAAAACCACTGGGTCCTGCAAAGATCATTAAAACAACATGATACTGAAGCAAGAGGAGGTGTCAAAAGACATCAGAGATCAATGCTTGGCTATTATTGGTGGAAAGGATATACTCAAAGTCAAAGATATGAGGCATTTTGGCAAAAAATTATTTTCATAAAATAAAGGTTGAAGTTAAGTTTTGTGTTTACAATACCATGAAAGAATCATCAATAATTGATTACCAAGATCTTATAGCCTAGACTAAGCATTTTAAAGTTAAGAAGTTCTGCATGCTCATGAATGAAAATTGTAAGTAAAATTTTCCATTCCTTTTAAAATCATCATTTTATCTAAACATATATTACTGTAAGTTCAAGTTAAAGCAAAACTTACAGGGCGATCCACTAAATCTGGTCGATGTTTGATTTCAATAGGAAGTGCTCCACGACCTCTTATGGAGTACCAATGACCTACAAAGATCTTCAGGTCGATGGACACACGCACGTGATAAGGTACATCGTATTCCCTGTGGCATAACATACAATAATAATATAATCATCAGTGTTAGAGGCTCCACTATAAGAAACATCCTGCACTGCTACATCAATAAATTACATGTAGACTAGGCCAAAAAAAAAAATCCCTAGAGCTGTCCTAAAGGGACCTCCAGATTTGCACTTTGTCCTTGATTGTTGAGGTTTTCAGTGATTGCACTCTAAATGTTCTTTGATTTCCTCATAAGTCTGGTGACTTTCAGAATCTCCGAACTTTCATACAAAATATTATTTTATTCTATAAAGGCTTTCTGAAATTATGGTATGGAAATTAATTTTGTTTGTTTGCTTAGTCAAGATAGGGTCACAACTCCAGATAAAATGCCAAAAATTAGCAAAAAATAAACTTTGCTGAGATTATGTGTACATGTATTTAAATTGTGTACAAAATATTATCCAATTCTACTGTGGCATTCCTAAGCTATGGCATGGAAACCAAATCTGGATGGATAGGAGTGTGTTACACAATATTCCCCCTTCCTACCATTTTCAATGGAGGGGACATTGAATTAAATAAAGCATTTTCTCCACATCTAATATTGTCTAAAGAGGAATCCATTACATTTAATTAGTCAGTCCATCAAGGTTCATGAATGCCATGTTAGGCAGACCATCAGTAAGATGTTGCCATCACACAGAGTCAAATAAAGAAATAAAAATACCCGTAGATAAGTAGAACACCACACCTGATATCCAAGATGTTATCCATCTGATTTGTTACTTTACTGGAAGTGCCTTCCCCATCGTCTCCTAGCAAATGACTGTTAAAATGAGAATAAAATGTCAGTAAACATGAAAACAATGAAATCACCGTCGAAAGGTTAGATAGATAACTGTTTTAAGTCACTTCTGGAATATATCACCCATATGACAATGGTCTGTCTGAAGCAAACCAATATGAAAGTACCTAGAAAGCACAAAATTCAGAGAGACAGGGTAATTTTACCAGTAATGATTGTTTGTCTTTTTCAGTGTAGACTCCTAGAATTTCTTGCAAGTCTCTGGACTCTCCTCAGGGGTCTACACGGTCCCATATGAATTTATTCAAATTTCACCTGCCTAAAATTTCATCTTCAACTAAGTGACATGATGCCATGTAGTGTATACACATTTACAAAACAGGCTTCACAATAAATAGAAAAATAAATGGCACCAACTCTCTCAAAATATAGTTACATACAGGGAAGTCTCAGCAGATTCACCCAATTTTGAAAATGGCAAGTCCTGGTCAATTTTGACGCCTCCTGTACAGGTGTACACACATAACACAGAACTCTGAATACAATTACAATTAGAATTCTATGAATGTGTTTAAACACGCGTACATTTATAAATAAATATTTGATATTCAAATATATGTAATCACATACTTTTAACAATAACTTTAAATGTAATGTTTCTACAATACTGCAATCTGATTTGCAATTAGTACTATCAGGTCTGTATCTTGTTGAATAAAAAAACAAAAGCAGGCATTGCTTTGCAATGACCCCATCTAAAATGATTTAAATGTGTCAGTATGCCACAAATGCCGGCAGCAAATTTCAGTCCAAGGGCCATAACTCTTGTTAAAATGTTTTGGACAAGATTTCTCTTACAATATGTATATCTACATACTGTGATCAGTATTTTACCATGAAAGATGAAGCACTATAAATAGCTCACTTGAGTCTGTCACACCTGTGAGCTAAAAAGAAATTAAATGGCTTTCAATGTAAAAATATTATTAAACAATGAAGAGACCTTTCCTTTCAATACAAAATCACCAAACTACAGGAGGATCTCAGACAAAAATTTACCCATGCTGGTTTAAACCTTTTAAATTCAATTTTTTATGAAACAAGAAATTTGATTGGCTGTTGAAAGCATATTACAGCTTCATAAATTGATTTGGTTTATTAGACATGCCCACTTCCAGCGTCAGCGGTTGCTAGGAGCGACCAGCTATGCAAATATTTTCCTCCACTCTGGTTGATGCATTTTCATTTGCAAGTTGAAAAAGAATCTAATGTTGATAATTCAAATTATTCTAGTCTTTAAGTTTAATTAAATTATAAGGATTTAAAACTTTAACAATTTTGCAATTTATTGAGATATAATATGATTTGAGGATTATGTGCACTGCTTCAAACCATATTATATCTCAATAAATTGCAAAATAGTCAAAATTAATCCTTAAATATAAAATCTCTGTTTTCTGCGATACATAAATTCACATCCTATGTGGTCAACGCTGACCTATATTGGTTGAGCCAGAAAATCAATACACATCTGCTTGGATTTTACCTGCTAAGCATAGCTGTGTATGCTTGGTTTGAATTTTCTTGTTCTTTATTTTTTCTGACAGCTGGTTGTATTTCTCGTTTTACTTTAGTGAGATCTTCTACAGAGATGAAGGACAGCTTCAGATAATGCTTCTTCAATCCAACGAGATGATTTGGCTGATAAACAGACAATTAGTTATGACACAAAAGGTTCCAATCAACAAAGATCATGGACTGTAGAACTTAGAACTACACAAGTCAATGTGAACCATGGCATCTGCAATGGCAGAAAAACTATACCTTTTTACCAGATGGGATTGTATGATACCACTTGAAATGATATGATAGATGTTGTTTGTGTTGTTACAATTATCTTCCAAAAAAATAGGGCACTATTGCAATGCACATAATATCCCTGCATTTTATTATCCTAGGTGTCATACAAACTATAACAAAATACCTTACCCGATTGTGTTAAATGTAGATTACCTTTGATACTCGGTAAAATAGCTTAGTTTTCTTCTTCAATGGATCATAGGTTAATTGACCTTTGTGCATCCATCATTTCTTATGTTGACATCCCCCCTCTTTTCATAAATACACAGATTACAATTGTATCAAAAGTTGACGAGATGTGAAAATTCCAGTTCAATACGTACATCTTCATAATGAGATCTTTCTTTGTACCAGGTTTCATCAAAATCCATCAAAGAGTTAGGATTTGTGAAGACCAGTATTTTCCATAGAAAAAAAATCCAAGGGTCATAACTTCTGTAAATTTTTTTGGACAGCATTCCCCTTCAAATTTACACATTTTCATATGGTGAAATATTAAAAGTTTTAATAGTTAAAGTTTTTATCAATGGACAACGATGACAAAATCAATGACAACACTGGGAGTATGAACTAGCTCTCCAGACATCTGTCCTGGTGAACTAAAAACAGCTCTATGTACAATCTGTCCTACTGACAACTGTACTGTGAACTGAATCAAGAACTGAACTCCAGTATATAATTACATCCCGACCTTGCCCTTTGACTTTAGATATCAATAGGGTTCATTCTTTTTAATTGGTATCATCTGAATACAGTATGTTATTCTATGACCTACAACAGTGATTGGGATAAGCATGTGCCCTGCACCAATGTCTCATTCAGTGCCACACCTACCGTGACACGGGACCTCAGTTTTTACTGTCTCATCCGAAAACTGAACACCAGTGTGCCCAGGGCGGGAGTCGAACCCGGGACCTCTCGATCACGAGCTGAGCACCTTATCCACTGACCACACCGGCTTCATAAAAGGAAAAAAATGGTGCATTTATCTTACCAGCTGTGTGCCGCATTAGTAAAATCTGAAACTCAAACTTTGTTTCTAATCAAATACCTACATGATTACTGCATTGAAAAGTAATACAAATGATCATGATCTCTTACTTTATTTGTACTCCAGATGCAGTAAGATCTTGTATTGGCTTCTCTTTTTTAACAATTTAGTTATTTAGTTAGTAGGGGTGTAACAATACATCAGACGATCGTTATATTGTGATAGTATTCCTCCCAATAGCAATGCATCGATAGCAAATTGAACCAGCAAGAACTACTGCCGATAGTATGCTGAACTATAAAGTAGTTTCGATAGTCATCTACTTCACAAAATAATTGTTTAAATCGCATGATTGTGCTTTCTTTTCCAAACATAACTTACACGCAAGTGTCTGCTGTATATGCCTTAAAGGGGTATAGGCATTATTGATCATTTATAGATACGTGGATTCCATAAGTAGTGATTACTAATAGACGGAATAACGGACACGACACATGAAATACTACAAAATTAATAATCAAATTATTTTAAAATATATACGCTAAATTCATATTTTGTAAATATAATTAGTAATATATTCTTCAGTCGAATGAAGGCGTGCATATTTAAAGATATTTGTTTGATTTTTGATGTTAACTGAAAGATGAATTCCGCTTGTCCCGTCAATTCAGGTCATTTCGCATTCCGTCTTATACTGCCTTACGGGCTTATTACTGTACATATAGCACATATGACAGCCACTTTCAAAATAGTAAAAAAATAAAAATGCAAAGGCCTGTTTGGGAACATTTCAGTGCAAATATAGTTTATACCTTTATTTTTTCTGCAAGAATACTCAATAATGTTTTGTTAAATAATAAATTATTAACAATATACCCCAGATCTATCAATCCAAGGCATAATAAAATTTTCTCCTGTTTATGTTTTATTACTTTTGTGCAACTTTTTTATATATACCAACAGTATTGCGGTAATATCGCAAGAGTAATGTCACAACAGTAATACTATTGCCACTGTATTTCATGCACCAGCAAATACTACTGCAATAGTGATTTTTCCCATCAATAGTCTCCCCTATTAGTTAGACTACCAGGGAATCACCACATGATGATAAATAGTTAAATTGAGAGTAGTTTTGTATCATGGAAGTCATTTCACATGGGGATCTAAGTCTTGTACAAATACATGTAGATCTATTTATGTTCAGAATCTTTCTACATATACTTAATATTATTTCCTCGATACCATGTCAATCTTAATAGATTACTTCAGTTTATGTACTATACTGTGAAGACAGAAGAACGTTAAAACTATTACCACTACTATTACCTATCATTAAAACTTGGAGGAATATTTATATCATTACCTAGAGTCTAAAATTAAGTGACAAAAAATGCTGATAGTCACTTGACCTCACTATTGCATACTACGAACGTGAGACAGGGTTGACATATTTGACAGATTTTCAATATGGTGATGACAATCAAATGTTATGTTATGAGTATAACATACCAAGTCCAGATCTTCTTTCTTGATTGTTTCCACACTGGATATTTTGCCAGTAAACTTCTTTGTCAGGAATGAAGCTACTTCTCTTTCGTATCCCTCTCTTGTGGCCACGAAAAAATACGGTTTGAAGGGCAAAGTAGCCTAAATCAAATCACAACAGTGCAATTACATAATACAGAAATAAATTCATAGTTTTAACATCAAGTATGATAGCCTAAAGCAAAGAGGATGTAACACTTAGTGATAGCCTAAAGCAAAGAGGATGTAACACTTAGTGATAGCCTAAAGCAAAGAGGATGTAACACTTAGTGATAGCCTAAAGCAAAGAGGATGTAACACTTAGTGATAGCCTAAAGCAAAGAGGATGTAACACTTAGTGATAGCCTAAAGCAAAGAGGATGTAACACTTAGTGATAGCCTAAAGCAAAGAGGATGTAACACTTAGTGATAACCTAAAGCTAAGAGGATGTAACACTTAGTGATAGCCTAAAGCAAAGAGGATGTAACACTTAGTGATAGCCTAAAGCAAAGAGGATGTAACACTTAGTGATAGCCTAAAGCAAAGAGGATGTAACACTTAGTGATAGCCTAAAGCAAAGAGGATGTAACACTTAAAGCAATAACCTACCAAAACAGCAAATATTACAACATCTGCATATTTGATATCATTTTTCAAGGCAGAATTTTGAATTGTGTTTTTATAAATGAGTACATGTATTGGCATGTACTTTCTTTGTATTTTACTAATACATTAAAACCAAACACCACAAGTATACTGAGATCTCCCCCCACCCCTCTCCCCTACTCCCCACTCTACTGCTAGGCAAGAAACAATGAAGTATTTATACCACAGTTTAAACTAGCTGCTCCTTATTTAAGACTAACAACCATGCTGGTATACCAAATGTGAAAATAGTTATATACAAAGTTTGATGTTCATCTCTTCATACGTAGAATTCTATATAAACTAATGATACATGTACATTTTGTAACAAAAATTTATGTATGCATCTCACATAACACATTATATCTTATAGATGGGAGTATCATGGAGATTTGCCCAATTCAATATAAAGGTACACCATATCAATCCCCTCTTAAGCTGGCACTGAATTGAGTATGGCTTAAGTCATTTGTACCCACTTTGAGACAATGAAAATTTGAGACTATTATTGATACAATGAATCAAACATTAAATATTAAATTTACATCATTTGTTACTACATTTTGTATTAATTTTGAAAATGCCCGGTAAGATAAGGTATATCAGATTTTAGTTTTTTGGACAGGTAGTTTGGCTTTTGCGACCACACTTTCCAGTAAAAAAATTGGTATAGACTACCTTGCTTATCAGTAATTTAAACAAATATTCTTTCCCAAATTTAATACTCTGAACTTGATATGAACAATAGAATAACAAATTATTTTAAATTTTTGTTTTTTTTACTGACCTTGAATCGACCTCCATCTTCTTCCAGAAAATAATAATCTACTGCACTCACTAACTGTTTATTTTCGTCTAAAATATCACTCTGTCAAATATCAGAAATATGAATAGATGAATTTAAACCCTTGACTGGCTTAACATTAGCTTTAACTAAGTATCATAGCAAGTAAAATGAAGATTCAAGAAAAATGACAACATTTTGAATCTTAGAGGATCAACACAGGATACGATTGCCGGTAGTCAAAAATGCAAGTGTGAGGAAAGAAAATCCTAGTTTGAATGAGAAAGCACAACAAATGATTATCAATTTGTGTTTACTTCATCATAATTATGTTTTTATGGAAGATACAGGCAGAGAAGGATGAAAAGGCAGGAAAGGAGTGGGAGAAAGTAGGAAAATGAGTGGTAGGCAGGGGAAAGTCACACCAGTAAAGGACCGTTTTTCCATAAAATTCTAAAAAATAAGTCAATATACAAAATATAAACTCTATTTTTTCAAATCTGCAGAAAAGAATTCAACTGAAAAATTTACTTTTGTGACCCATAGAACACACATCAATTTACATAAGATACTTATTATACATGTATATATTGCTAACTATTTTGAAGTACATGTACTGATGGACTGATTTGCCTTTAACACAGACTGAGTGGGCTTTTACATGGACCAAGCACTGATGGGCTGATTTGTCTCTGACAAAGACTAGTGGGCATTCACATGGGCCAAGAACCGATGGGCTGGTATATCTTTGACACAAATTGTGTGGGCTTTTACCAGTACAAGGGTCAAGCACTAATGGGGTGATATATCTTTGACACAGACGGAGTGGGCTATTACACAGGCCAAGCACTGATGAGCTGATCTGTCTTTGACACAGACTAGTGGGCCTTCACATGGGCCAAGCACTGATGGACTCGTTTGTCTTTGACACAGACTGAGTGGGCACTTTACATGGACTAAGTACCGATTGGCTGATATATCTTTGACAGACACAGGATGAATGGGCCTTTACTGGCACATGGGTCAAGCACTAATGGGCTGATATATTTTTGACACAGACTGAGAGGGCCTTTAGATAGGCCAAGCACTGATAGGCTGATTTGTCTTTGACACAGACCAGTGGACCTTCACATTCACATTGGCCAAGCACCAATATGCTGATATATCTATGGCACAGACTGAGTGGGCCTTTACCAGTACAGTAAAACCTGTTATGCAAGACCACTGCCGTCCGCGACCACCTGTCTTCGGTGGCCACGGAAGTGGTGCACCAATGCATTTTACATTATAAAAGACCTGTGGTCCGCGACCACATGCAAAACGTGACCACGATTTTTGGTCCAAAACTAACAAATTTCCTTTTTTGCACGACCATGTTTACCATCAATATCGGCAAGTGCGATCGAGTTTAAACTAAAATTGCTCCCTAAATAGCTATTGAACTCTGTCAAAAATTACTTGCATTAGACAAGCTGACAATTTGCCTCGGTTAATGTTTGAAGCCAATGCTCTACGGAAGGTGTGAACACTTAATCCCTTAATTGCTTTTTATGTTCCCGTCCTATTGAGACTGCCGTCCAGGTAGCGAGAACTGGTATGCATCTTGACAGCTTGTGGTAGGTGACAAGTAATCAACTGATTAATACACGGACATTTAACTCACTTTACTGAAGTGGTCAGTCTTAGCTTGGATTTTAATGTTTTAAGATGTCTTTTACTCCGACGAAAAGAAAAAGCGATGTTATGGCAATGTATAGCCCAAGTCCGAAAAGGACTAAAGTTTTAACACTGGAAGATAAGATGAAGGTCATTGAGAAGTCCGATCAAGGGATTAGTGCACGTCAGATTGCTGCCCAGCTGGATTGCGGTAAAACCCAATTCAGAACATCTTAAAGAACCAGGATCACATAAAAAAGCAATGGGAGAGTGGATGTTCCGGTGATTTGAAATATTTAGTTCCACGTCGTACACAATATGCTGATTTAAATGAAAAAGTGTGGAATTGGTTTTGCGACGTGAGATCTAAAAATCTACCTATAACTGACAAAATGATCCAACAACAAGCGATTAGAGATTCATGGTAATGCCTAATTGTGATGATTTTACAGCATCAAATGGATGGCTTGAGAGTTTTAAGTCCCGATATAACATTTCAAGTGTGTGTCTCAGTGGGGAGAGGGCAGATGTTAATCCAGAAACGGTTGAAGGCTGGAAAAAGAGATTGCCGTTTTTGGTTGAGGGTTATGACAGCAAAGATATATTCAATGCTGACGATACTGGATTGTATTTTCGTGGATTGCCGGAGCGTTCAATGGTGGTGAAGGGAGAAAGAAAAGGATGGAAACAGTCAAAGGAGCGTGTTACTTTGCTTTTTTGTTGTAGTGCAGAGGGAGAAAAGCTTTACCCATTGATTATAGGAAAGTTGGCAAATCCACATTGTTTTATAGGCGAGAATTTACAAGCTTTACGTGTCACATACGGAAACAGTTCATCAGTGTTCGAAAAATCCCATTACCCGTTACCCGTGGTAAGTGGAAAAACGGGTCGGGTAATTGAAAAGTTTTAAACCTCTTACCCGGTGGTAAGTAAATTCTGAGTAATATCAATAACATCAATTTTAAACGTTGCTAAAAGAAAGACGATAAAATCACAACCAGAAATAGCAGAACCGAAAGGGCTTACAATTATAAGTTTTGATATTTAGTAATCGTATGTTTCCCATCTCGATCTCGGCGGCCGCTTGGGACCCAATATTCGCGAAAACTCGCTAGACCGACTCCCAAGGCTACCAAAATTTCCTCGGGCAAGATCTACTAAAATTTGATTTTGAAATATCCTGACTGGCTAGTAAAAATACCACTGTTTCGAGATCAATAGACGACAAATTGCTAGGGATGAGACAATTAATCGAATTCGATTCGACTCGATATTTTCTTTTGATTCCGCCATGTTCGATATATATTTCAATTGTCTCAATTTCGATTCGATTCGGCTATACATGTACGATCAGCGTACAATAATTTTCTTGTAAAATATTTACTGTTTAGTAATATTTTTTATCTCTTTTAAATACAGTTTAAAATAAGCAAATGTCTTTAATTTCTTCAACACTTTATCAGTGACGACATATTTATATTAGGCCTATAACGATCAAAAGTATTCATTATTGTGATAAAGCCTACATTTTAATTTTATCAGACGAAATTCTGAATACAAAAAGGAAACGATCTCTCAAAAATGTAAATAGCCTATCCCTTTAGATATATACGTTCCTGACTTGTCTTAATGACATTTCTATGAAACTAGTGAGTACGTAATGGGCGCGGTAAAAAGTTGACTCAGGCGTTTTGGACCAAGTTTTTCTACAACTTAAGTGTACATTGTTTCGTATAAAAAATCATCTTATCTCTACTACCGTATCAGAATAATTATCGTAACGTGAGGGAGGTGTATGGTTTTAGTCCTAAAAATTGCAGATCAATGCATCCTACTCCTCTGTAGTCAATGACGTGCGTTTTAATACACAAAATTTAACGATTTTATGCTTTTCTCAGCATTACACATTGTAAGTCTTAAATGTGCCTTTTTACTTTAGATAAGTACATTTTTGCCCTGGGTAAGTGGATTTCTGTTATTCAATTACCCGTTGGTAAGAGGATTTTTGAAAAATTTCTCGAACACTGTTCATGTAAAATGCATAGATTTGATTCTCACTATTGGAAGACCACCTGTCTTGCAAGACCACTTTTATTTGGCAGCAGGTGTGGCCTTCCATAACAGGTTTTATTTACTGTACATGGGTCAAGTACTGATATACCTTTGACACAGACTGAGTGGGCCTTTACACATGGGCCAAGCACTGATGGGCTGATTTGTCTTTGACACAGACTGAGTGGGCCTTTACATGGGCTAATTTGTCTTTGACACAGACTGAGAGGGCCTTTACATGGGCTGATTTGTCTTTGACACAGACTCAGTGGGCCTTTACATTTAAGTGGTCTAGGGCTCAGTTGTCCACAATCCCATTTTGAACTATCTGTTCTCCTGCTAAAAAAAAACCCTGAACTGCTGCTATAAAACACAGATTGTCTCCAATCTGAGACACTATCCTTTATATGAAAGTGTTTATCCAACCTGCTGAAATTTCAAAATTTTATCTAAATACATGTAAAAAATATGACTTCAATTAAAAATAACAAATACATATGAATGTAATCTTAATTAAAAGTACTTCAAAGGAGATGACTTCCTAGACCTGTTACGCTGACCTTCCCATAATGGAAAGCAAACAAATCCATGAGCATACTAAGTTGTTCAAGCAACTGCATAGATTTCAGTCATACTTATATAGTCATAGCATGTCACTATTTAAAACCAGGATATGAAACCATATACATGTAATGGGTTTCACTGACAACCACTGAACTCTGATGACGTTTCATTTGCCAAAATCCATAGCCAATCAATGACTCGGCTAGGCACATGATAGTGACACAATATGTAACAAACACTGTTCACAAACTACCTTGTGGGTCACAGAGTTTCGCCAGATCCTTATCCATAATGGGACAAATAAAGAAGCAGAATAAAGATATGGTTTTAATCAGATTGATCCTCAGGATTTATCTCAATTTCTATGTAAAATCTTTTTTTTTTTGTTTTACTATGACTGTTGACCAAAGTGAGAAAATAATTAAGAATATTTCACCTATGTATGCTTCTCCAGTGAATTCATATGCTGATATTGACAAATTTACAGTAATATATGACTGAAAATTTGCATTATCTCTAATTCTCCTACGATAAAACCAAAGTCATCCCCCATGATACATTTGGATTGTTTCAGATCTCTTCTCATTAAAGAATCAGACATCATACAGAACTCGAAGCAGTTGGTATAGCTAGCAAACCTTGTTAATGTTGATTGTTACATAAATCAGCGATGATATATCTAATATTTTATCTTTATCCATGCAGAAGGTGTGAACATGTATTGTTCGCTATACATTATTGGAAGACCAAGGTAACATGACCTCAATTTTATTTCATTGTGCGAAATGCTCCAGAAGAGTCCTGTACATTCCTGGAAGAAGAAGAAGCTTACAGGATGCATATTGATGAGCCATCCAACTCTCTCCTTCGGATCTTTGTATCGTTCAAACCCATACTTGGCATCGATTTCATCACCAAATAATGCTCTCTGAAGTCTTTTATCAGTTCCATCTTCTCGACTAAAATAGTTGACAATATACAAATTAATACTCAACAGAATGGTTTTTATCTTACCTTGCAAATAGAAAGCAAATTAGTGTTAACAATGAATTTTCAGACCTCATGCATATTTCATGCAGAGTGCCGCGTTGCATTATTTTAAGGCCACTTTTATTTTTATGCTACATGTATGTAAATGAAATGCAAATTAATAGCATTGACTAGGAATGATAACTTTTACTTTACACAGATGACAGTGTTATACTTTTTTTTCATAAATACCCTTATATTATTTATATCACAAAAGTTAAGTATTCAGCATGAATCTTGTTAAAAATAGTTAGTGGACTATAAGTTTTTCTTCATCTACATAAGACTAAATGTATTTTATTTGATCCACAAAGAACCTTTAAGAAATTTAGGAATTTTTCTATCTCTTGTAATGGTGCCATCATTAAATCTGTTCAGAGTGTGAAATACCTAATGACTATACATGTTCATCATGGTCTTACTAGATCACTATAAAGAAAACATTACATTGAAGCAACTCCAAACGAAGTAGTCAAATTTATTTTAGATGTACACAATAGAGCTAGCACTAACTACCAGTGTCTGGCACCATAAACTGTCATTACTGAGAAAATACTTAAGTCAATTATTTCATTTAAATTCATTGCATTATAAAACGTTCAAATAAACTGTAATGCAGAATGGTTTAATTTTATTTATCGATAGAATAAAACTCAATAAAATCCAAATTCCAGTTATTAATTCATTGTTGAACAGATTAGAATTTGAAATTATGACTGGTATTTCCTCAGTTTATGGCAAACTCAGGTACTAGAAAGAATCAACATGCCTTGTGTTAACAATACAGTAAAACAACTTAGACTTTTAAATCATGTTTATAATATTGTACAAGGCAATTAAGCTCCCCAGTATATGCATAACTATAATACCTTTTGAAAATGGTTGCCCGTGGCTCGGCTCCGAGGTGGGGATATCACATCCTCGACACCAGCAGACTTCCATGTAGGTGCATATGTTATATATGTTGTAAATTTAAACCGTGCGGCGGCTTCACCTAGCCTACAAAGCATGCCGCATATAACTCACGCCACGGAGACAACCCAAAAAAGGTTATCATATACAACATGCGTATTTATATACCAAATATACACAACAGTTGAAAGCTGCACGGCAAATGACAGGATAGTGTCAAGCTTACTCATTCCAGGTACCTAGTCTCATCTCTGAATTTCAGGGGTATGTGAATGTCCGCTGTGTCTGTGATACAATGTTTTCAGTCATTTAGTCGTGTCAGTCATTTGACACCATTTAATTGCGTATTTTCTAAATTACCATTATAATAAAAATTATTTTTACCTGTAGATCCAATATTTCATTGATTTTCTATATGTCATATGTTGAGATTTCCTAATAGAATTCAATTCAATTCAACGTTAAATGGGAAATACCTTCAACTCAACATCACCTATGAGGAAATTCGAGACTTTCATGAAAACAAGACAATTACCTTGTAATGTTTTCTGATTCTGTATCAGCTCTGTATCTTCCACTATTCTGCAAAACCATCTTAATTCTTTTGAGAAATTTGCAAAGTAAGTTTACTTCTAAAATTCTAGGCACTTGTGACTTGATGTACTATTTCATTATTAGCGCCAATTCCATTTGGACAACCTCTGAAATGTCCATTCGGGTGTTCTCGTATTTTCTCTTTCAGACAATGCCATGCCATAGCTGTATGTTGCACTGATTTAAGGCCTATAATTACAATTAGATAATGTCGTGTTTCTGTAACATAACTTTTCATCAGCTTTCAAGGTAATGTGTGATTTAATAGTCACGAGGTTTTTTTTAGAAGAATATGTTATAAAAAACAGAGGAAATTCGAAATACTAGTTACTGCTCCAGTCCAGGTCTTCTTCTACTTCTTCCAGTACGAAGTGTACTCATAAATGAGTGTCATACTTCATGTTGTTGCCAGAGGTTTCAACCCTTTTTCGTCTCCAGCCCCAAGAGGTTCCGGCCCTTTTCATGTTCGGACATTGGAGGTTTCGGTCCCCAATATTAATTTTAATACAAGTTGAAATAATTTAAGTTAAAATTGTTACCGAGCTTATTTTTGGACTTTGATTCGAATTAAAACTGAAGATTCACTTATACAGGTTGGGCACATCCCTCTAAAGAGAGACATTCCCTGTTTAGAGAGATGATCACTACTGTAGATACATTTCAGGTAAGCCTCAGTACCTGCTCACGCTTTATTACTATCTGGGAAAATGAAAAAGCTGAAGAGAAATTAGTTGTCTGCCTTTGCCTATTCAAGTTGGAATTACAATTTGTAAAAGAAATTTACTGGGCCTAAACCTCTGGCACCCCTCCAGATATTGTAATGGTATTAATACATGTATATTCTACCACTGGGCCCACCAAGATTAATCTCATGCCAACTTGAGCAGGCTAAAGCACTAGTCCTTCAGGATCGATCATAAATACACCTGCAGGGAGATGTATATATGTAGCTCTATGCCTGCAAAGCCTAAAGTTATAGATTGTTTTTCTATACAACTTACAAGTTGGTTTACAAGTTGATAGGCTATATATGAATTGTTTATGCTTAATAAAACTACAGTAACATACTGTTTTGCAACTATTTGTATTATGAACAACTATGACAATGATTTATTCACACAAACACAATAATAAATTATTAGCAAAGGCACAAAGTATGATTACATGTAACATCATCAAAGGCATGTTGATGAAATTAAGATTGCAATTCTCAGTTTTAGAGTGACATCACACTGAGATTGAAATGAAGAGGATCCTTGAAACATTCCTAAGATAACCTGGGGGATAAACTTGGTGTTTATCATAGACTGTAATGCAACTTTGATGAATCATATTTTAAGCACAAGAGATATGCGAGTCATAAACTGTTGAAATTCATTGAAGAATCTTACTAAGATAATTGCAATACCTTTCCGTTGGCACCAAAATTTTTATCATGTGACCTTGACCATGACCTTTGACATACTTCATTGTAACATTTTTACCGTAAGACGTAGGGCCTTATATTTGGCATGTGTGTCTGTAGACATGCACAACCATGACAATATGTAATAGATCACTGCACCCTTACTGAGAGAACCCTGATGTGGGGGACTACAATTCTCTGAATTTGATTGGGGTTTTTTTAGACGTTTGATGGGAAATATTTTCTGTTTAGCAGCTTAAGAGGCTTTTAAAACACTGATTGAAATATCAGTATTCTTAACAGATATTTTTTAGCAAACCATAAAGATTTGCCATTTTAAATTTCATGCCAAAATTGAAATTTTAAGATATTATACAGTTGTAGAGTTTTAAGTTTTGTTTGTATCATAGTCTCATGTGTAGCGGTGTTGTATTGTGTGAAATTGTTATGTAAAACTAGAAGGAACGGATCATCCTTCTCAAGCCCAGCCTCCCACCCTTTCAACTTATTTTCATCATTTTTTCAGGTATTTTTGTTCTAAATTCTGCATGTTTCATCAAAGTAGAGTACCATGTACTTGAGATTCAGCCTAAGAATACCAGTACAGTAAATGTCATATATTTTCTTTAAAGGCTTCTTGTACAAACAACACCTGTGTATGCTTTGGGGTGTAGACATTTCAGTACTTCACAATGTCTCAGGTAAGATATCATATTCACTTATATTTTCTATATCTTTATTTTTGCAATAATCTAAATTGTATTAGCATAGTCAAACCAAAAAAAATATGCATGTTTCCTTCAACATGCTAAAGAAAATTATGGACGGTAGGTTGGTGCTTTTTGTTCTGTTTTGTTTTTTTTAATATTTCAGTTATTACTGAATCAATATTTGATTGCAACTAGAATGCATTTGGACCACTCACTAGTGACAGTTACTTAGCAGTATTTTTTGCACGAAGAATTATCCCCTAGACGTAAAAATAACTACATTTTAAGGCAAATATTCAATATTGGGACAATTTTCTACTGAAAGTACAACAAAAAGTTTAGGATAGGGGCCATGCATACTTTTTCTTATGGCCTAGTGTTCACCAGTAATATAAAGCAAACAAGCATCGTGCCACTTTATGCCCTTTTTTTAGCTCACCTAGGCTCTAGTGATCTTCATAACTGACAGTGCTCCAAGTTACGAATAAATTGGTTGCATATACGACTTAAGAGTTGCTTTTGCAACCGGAGTTTGAAGAATCTTGCAAAATCACAAAGAAAAGAAAACTTTGCCTCCATGTCCATTTTTTGTTTGCTCAGAAGTGTTCAAGTGTAATTGGTCCCCAGTTGTTGTTTGGGAGTTCTCATACTTTTACCAGTTCTGTCTAAAATTACGTGTCATAGGTGAAAGTCCAGTAACTCAATCAGCCAAGACAAGTCAATCAGCTGATCTATGTCAAAATGGAGTAGAAACGAACGCTGGCTGATTTTGGCTTTTAAGGAAGCACCAAAAGACCGAGAGAGGGGCAAACAAGTGTCAAGGGAAGCTCCAGAAGTGTATAGGAAAACCCTGAGGCTGCATCAAAAGAGCCTCCATCTAAATCCAGTGCTGGGGCAAAAGATAATCGATCATCAGTCGCCGTGAAGTGGCAGAGAGAATTCTCTTTGCTAAGGGTCCGAGATGGATGAATGTTTTCGTGCCATTTGTGAGTCTTGTCCCTCTGTGGCAGGGGGATCAGACTTGTGTCTACTGGATGCACTTTTTTAAAAAGAGAAAGAGTTACTATTCATGGGAATAGTAAGAAGCAAGAATTTATTCATGACTCTGTGGTGATATCTATGGAAGTTGGGTTCACTGTTCAAGCAAATGTTGAACTTGACAATGATGAAAACTGAACATGAAGTGAAAAAGTGCTTTTCTTGCATTAAAGGGAGTTTTTCTCTATATATGTTTAACTGTTTATTGAAAAATACAAATTTTTATAAATGGCAAGTCCAAAATTCCACAAATGGCGACCAAAATTTTGGTCAAGGCAACCTACATTTAAATCTAAGCAAAGTCGCCTTTCAGCGACCAAATCGTGAATGCTACTCGGAGCACTGTACATCCATATATCTCATTGTCAGGGCTACAAATCGATATGATTCATTAATACATTTTTATAGCAAGTTGATAGAGGTACGGATCAATATGATACATTGTTACATTTATATAACAAGTTGATAGAGCTATGGATATATATGATACATTGATACATTTATATAGCAAGTTGATTGAGCTATGGATCATATGATACATAGATACATTTATATAACAAGTTGATAGAGCTACGGATCAATATGATACATTGATACATTTATATAGCAAGTTGATAGAGCTACGGATCAATATGATGCATTGATACATTTATATAGCAAGTTGATAGAGCTATGGATCAATATGATACATTGATACATTTATATAGCAAGTTGATAGAGCTATGGATCAATATGATACATTGATACATTTATATAGCAAGTTGATAGAGCTAAGGATCATATGATACATTGATACATTTATATAGTAAGTTGATAGAGCTACGGATCAATATGATACATTGATACATTTATATAGCAAGTTGATAGAGCTAAGGATCATATGATACATTGATACATTTATATAGCAAGTTGATAGAGCTATGGATCAATATGATACATTGATACATTTATATAGCAAGTTGATAGAGCTACGGATCAATATGATACATTGATTTATATAGCAAGTTAATAGAGCTACGGATCAATATGATGCATTGATACATGAGTCAGCATCAAGATACAAATCAAACTCCTGTGCTCAGTCAGAATAATTCCCTTTTACAGTTGAAAGTATCTGCAACAAAGTGTTGTCCATTAATGAACATCCACTGTATTTGAGGTATACAATCAGTGGACAATATCATTATACATTATATATTATGTCCTTTGTATTGAAATACATATCATATTGTGTCACTTCTGAAATTACTTATTGTATTGCCATGAGAGAGATTTAATTTTAAGACTTCATGAATACACATGATTTGACCTCTTAAAATGTTATAAGAAGTATTGGTTACAGTGTTACACTGTGTATTCTGCAGACGAGAACCTCTCAGGAAGTCCAGAGTTGATCCGAATCTTGCCATAGAAAAGGAAAGAAAACAGCTGAAGAAGATAGAAAAGGAAATGGAAAAAATGAAGAGAAGAGGAAGTGTTCTGAAGCCAATAGAAGAAATGGAATATGATTTTACACTAAGAAAAGAAAAAGAGTAAGTTTTGTTAGATTTCATAACTAATTATGAATGTATTTAGAACGATTTCAGAAAGTTTCCATTTGTAAATGGAACTGTTTAGTGTATTGGAAAGTAAATGCATCTGTAAATTTCCTGAATGTTCAAACCAGGGATTTCAATAAGACCTAGTGAAATATCGCCGCTTCAAATGACAGAAATCGCAGATTCCAATTTTGTCTGATTTTAAATTTTCTACTCACATTCACCCATACGGTTGTCAAAATGGTACGCCTTAATTTTCTAAATCACTTCATCAAATAATTGTTGTTGAAAACAATGCAAACATTTTAAATCATTATCTTTAAATAAATATTCACCATATAAACAATATTCAGTTTCTGTCTTTAATTTTCACTAGGAAAAGAAAACGTGTCTCACCTGAATTTTCAGAAGAGGAACAAGAACAACAGATCCTGTTAAATAAGGCATGGAATCGTTTCAAGATGATCGAACACCTTAAAGAATTAATGGTCAGTAAAATAACTCTCATGCAAGGAATCAACTCCCTGACATTGTACCCAGTAATTTTTCCTGATTTCTCCCTTACGTTGTCTTCAAGTGAGTTTCTCCCTGACATTGTCTCCAATGATATCTCCCTGACATTGTCTCCAATGATATCTCCCTGACATTGTCTCCAGTGATATCTCCCCGACATTGTCTCCAGTGATATCTCCCCAACATTGTCTCCAGTGATATCTCCCTGACATTGTCTCCAGTGATATCTCCCTGACATTGTCTCCAGTGATATCTCCCTGATATTGTCTCCAGTGATATCTCCCTGACATTGTCTCCAGTGATATCTCCCTGACATTGTCTCCAGTGATATCTCCCCAACATTGTCTCCAGTGATATCTCCCCGACATTGTCTCCAGTGATATCTCCCTGACATTGTCTCCAGTGATATCTCCCTGATATTGTCTCCAGTGATATCTCCCTGATATTGTCTCAATTGATATCTCCCCGACATTGTCTCCAGTGATATCTCCCTGACATTGTCTCCAGTGATATCTCCCAGGCTTTGTCTCCAGTGATATCTCCCTGACGTCTGACAAGTTTTCTCTGACATTGTCTCCATTGATATCTCCCTGACATTGTCTCCAGTGATATCTCCCTGACATTGTCTCCAATGATATCTCCCAGACATTGTCTCCAATGATATCTCCCAGACTTTGTCTCCAATGATATTTCCCTGACATCTGACAAGTTTTCCCTGACATTGTCTCCAGTGATATCTCCCCGACATTGTTTTCAGTGATATCTCCCCGACATTGTCTCCAATGATATCTCCCAGATTTGGTCTCCAGTGATATCTCCCTGACATCTGACAAGTTTTCCCTGACATTGTTTCCTGTGATTTCTCCATGACATTGCCTCCAGTGATATCTCCCTGACGTTTTTCTCTGACAATTTTCCTTGACATTGTTTCCAGTGATATCTCCCAGACGTAGTATTCAGTGATATCTCCCCGACATTGTCTCCAATGATATCTCCCACACTTGGTCTCCAATGATATCTCCCTGACATCTGACAAGTTTTCCCTGACATTGTCTCCGGTGATATCTCCCTGACATTGTTTTCAGTGATATCTCCCCGACATTGTCTCCAATGATATCTCCCAGAATTGGTCTCCAATGATATCACCCTGACATCTGACAAGTTTTCCCTGACATTGTTTCCTGTGATTTTTCCATGACATTGCCTCCAGTGATATCTCCCTTACATTTTCTGTGACAATTTTCCTTGATATTTTTTCCAGTGATATCTCCCAGACTTAGTATTCAGTGATATCTCCCTGACATTTTGTCTGATGATTTAGATATGATGTATATATAGCTATTGTTTATTTAATCTATGACATACATCACTTGGACTAAATTTTTGTAAGCAGTGATGTTGTTTGTTGTGTTGTAGATTGTAGCACCCTTTCATAAGAGTACTGTTCACAATTGTGATTTTTATCCACTACCATAGATACACTCTTCATATATACCACTTAGGCACCCCAAACTCCAACACACCGACTTCTCATGACCTGAATAATCACAGTCTGAATGTGACAGTCCTACTTGTGATCATTATGGAGACTTTTTTCTGTAAAACAAATTGTGAAATCCATTGACCTACTTAACACAAATGATAACACTGGTGCACTATCTAATGGAGGTAGTTGTAGATCTATATACAAATGTTGGTATTTGGTAGTCACTACATTAGACGTCAAGTCATTATTGAGATGCCTTGTATTGTCTTTACTCCAGGCCTCAGTGTTATAAAACTTTTACTGTGTTTAACTCAAACTCTGTGCTCAAACTCTGAGAATGTGCTCAGTAGAGATTGCTACTAGAGTTTAAGATTGGTAGAAGTTACAGATGTTTTAAGCATGGGTTTGAACAAGGTATTTACCAGTCTTAAATATTTGAACATATGCTCAACTTTGAGCCCATGCCTAAACTTTTAGTAGTTTTATAA
The DNA here is from genome assembly GCA_035048485.1 of Pteria penguin. Classification (NCBI taxonomy): domain Eukaryota; kingdom Metazoa; phylum Mollusca; class Bivalvia; order Pterioida; family Pteriidae; genus Pteria; species Pteria penguin. The sequence continues at coordinate 1,137,871 of CM068580.1, forward strand.
CTTTAATTGTTTAAGGTGATCTTTTTTTATAATTGAGCATGGGATCAGAGTTTGAGCTCGGAGAATGTTCTCAAAAAGATTTATAACCTCTGGCCCAGAGTTCTACTGTCGGCGCCACTCACTTTGTAAATTGAAAAATCTGGATTTTCACTTATTTATCTTTAAAATAATTTTACAAAATTAGTATCAATCGATAGATCTTGTTTAGTCGTAACGTTTGGTGTATGTTATATGTTTTTACGAAGAAGCATTCATATTTTATAGGGAAAAAATCATTTTAGATAGGGTGTTTTCTATGTTAATTTTGACGTGACGTCGCCGATGTTTAACATTGAGTCTATGAGAAACTTGGCGACATCACGTCAAAATTTAAGATGGAAATCACCCTATCTAAAATTGATGTTTTTCTATAAAATGTGAACGCTTCTTCATACAAACATATAACATACACCAAAGTTACGACTAAACAAGATCTATTGAATGGTTTTGCCTTTTTGAAATTATCCTGAAGATGAATAACTGAAAATCCAGATTTTCCAGTTTCCAGAGAGAGTGGCAAGGACAGTAGACATAATTGTAATATTTTTTCGCCATACCAGACTTCAAGTCACCTTTCTAACATATGTTGTCATTCAGAATCTTCAGCGAACACAGAGGTCTCAACAGCGAGCACTAGCAGAGCTAAGGGCAGTATCAGAGGATCTCTATCAACAGGCTATACAGGTAAAACAATTAAAATATACTGAATGTAGACAATAAGTTTTATTATGCTTCCATCAATGATGAGGTAACAATTACCACCAAAACTTGTCAATTGATTAAAGCCTTCAATTTCCATCATCAATTGACCTTTCAATTTATGCTCAAACATTGTTAAATCAGATAAAGTCACAATACTTTACACCTTGGTCATACCTTTGACAAACATTGTAAATGTATTGTGATGTCACAAATTCACTAAATATTCCACCAAATTTCATAATAAATTATTGCTGGGATTGGAATATTCTGCATGACTGGTAGTTTTAAAATCTCATATGCAAATGGCTTATTAAGAAATTCTGGATGAAGATAACCAACCATGTTGCTGTCGTATGAGACAGACTAGAGAAAAAAATTGATTATTTTATCGTTGTGTAATTTGATTAAAGTGTTAAGATTTTTAAAGTCTTTCCCTTCCATTAAATGTGTCTGGTATTCAGTTATCAATACTTCCAACATTTTGATTATTTTCAATCATGATAGATGTTCAAAGGCTTATTATTATCTTATATCAATATGAAATATTTCCAATTATGCTGCACTAACCATCAGAGGGACTTTTGGCACATAGCATTAACTCATCAATATGTCTGCCAGTATGTCCTTGCTTCAGGTATAGGACATATTTCTGCAAATTGTTCCCAATAGGGGCATTTTCATTTTACAAACTTCTTTTTTACACAAAGAACAGATAATTCAAGCTACATAATACACTTGTTGACAGTTTGTTATGTTGGACGTGACAACATGTTCTGCCCAAGGCTTAATGCATCATTTCATCTGATCATACTCATTCAGTTAATAGCAGTTTGTAAACTAATCTGAGCTCTTCAAGGGGAAACATATAACGTGATTCCCTGTAGATAAATAGACCTGTCATTTAGTGACGCTGCAATGTTAGTCTGAAAGATAACGCAGCAAATTGACTTTTATATTCTTATAGTAATGATTTAGATGGAGAGTATTTTGTAAGCCAGATTTGGTGCTTTTAGAGACCTCTTTGACTGTAATGATTTAGATGGAGAGTATTTTGTAAGCCAGATTTGGTGCTTTTAGAGACCTCTTTGACTGTAATGATTTAGATGGAGAGTATTTTGTAGGCCAGATTTGGTGCTTTTAGAGACCTCTTTGACTGTAATGATTTAGATGGAGAGTATTTTGTAAGCCAGATTTGGTGCTTTTAGAGACCTCTTTGACTGTAATGATTTAGATGGAGAGTATTTTGTAGGCCAGATTTGGTGCTTTTAGAGACCTCTTTGACTGTAATGATTTAGATGGAGAGTATTTTGTAAGCCAGATTTGGTGCTTTTAGAGACCTCTTTGACTGTATTGATTTAGATGGAGAGTATTTTGTAAGCCAGATTTGGTGCTTTTAGAGACCTCTTTGACTGTAGAGTTTGAGTAGAGAGAAGATAAAAGAGTATAAGCAATATTTGTATATTTCAGTGTGATGATGACCTGCTGCCTCATTCCTTCTCGGGGCCATATCTAACGCCACCTATTGAGAACTATGCATATCCAGATGGAGATTATATCGATATTACCAAGGAGTACTGACATGTTGCCTTTTACATTTATTGTGTATTACAATTATTTATACTCATTCTCTTTGTTTCAGTGTTTTTATTTGTTACACTGATTAAGTATTCAGCCATATTATTTTAATAAATATGAAGACACAGAATTCTTTATGTCCCTTGAAAATTCAGATGATTAGAGATAAAATTTTGTGCTTACCGGATACCTTTAGAATGATTTCCTAACTTCAATATTAAATAATCAGTCGGAAGATTTGAGTAAATTTTGAGTCGTGTAAATTACTGCATGGATTTTAATGATAGCTTGCATATATGATCCTTAGGGAAAGAAGATGATATTTTCTTTAAATGGTAGTTATTCCCCTTGTGTAGGTCCAAAAATGGGAAAAGTAGCTAAATCCTTAACTATCTCATTTAAGAACTACAAACCACCATAACTTTTTATCTGGGATAGCGTATCATTATGTTATGAAGTATCAAGTTTGTCCAAGAGAAAGCCATGTGGACCAGAGAAATTTTAAGTCACCCATGGGGACCTATTGCTATCATTTGTTATCCATAAAAATTTGATAACTTCTGAAAAAAAAAAACCAATTTGGTCAGTCATCACCAGATTTTGTATGAAACATAATACGTAATGTGTGGGCCCTTTGTGCAGGCCAGAACAGCCAAAAATAGTCTGATTTTAAAAATCTCCTCTTCTAGAAGGCAACCATAATGCAGTGTTCAAAAGAACATAAAGTCATCTACCAAAGCTTTAGAAGTTATGGCATGGGTTCAGCCCTGAGTATGAGGCAAATATTGCTATATATTGATAATGTACTTAGTCTTATAAAATTTTATATCAACTTATGCATGGTGTAGGAAAACATGGTACATGGCTAGAAAGAGCATGATTACCTCTACCAACATTTTGACCAATAATGACATAAGTGATGAGTTTAGATACGAGAGAACAGGTAGAAATCTTAACAAGCAAACTGGGAATATTTTCTAAAGTTGATTTTCTCAACAGCCACAAGGACTTTAACACACAACATCATGTAGCAATGTCCTTCCACTCCCATCATATGGTAAATATATTTCTGAGTTGGTTTAATTGGCTAGAGTCTGCATTGACGTTTTAGATTTCAAAAAGTATAAATTACCGTTTACTTTCAAACTTTTTAAAGCCAGTGTGGCCAAGTGGATAAGGTGCTCGACTCGTGACTCAGAGGGTCCCGGATTCGATACCCACCTTGGGCGCACCAGTTTTTCCGTCTTCCAGATGAGACAGTAAAAACCGAGGTCCCCTTTCACGGTAGGTGTGGCAAGTAAAAGATCCCTCACTGCTTCGAATGGGTCCAATGCAAAGGTAGAAATTTCTATGCAATGCATCAAGCAGATGCCGTCATCATATATGTGAAATAACTGTGGAGTAACTTAAAACGACAAACTTTTTTATACACCTGACTTTGACTGTCAAACTTGGTACACTTACTTATTCCAAGACGAAGACACCTATTGTTTTTCAAGGTCAAAGTCTTAGTACTATTTGGTAGGAAACCCTTGTAGACAGGATACATTGACTGATTGATTTTTGTTTAATGTCACACCACAAATATTTCACGAATATGATGACAGCATCTGCCTGATGCGGGACATACAAATTTTGACCTTTGCAACAGACCCACCCAAAGTAGTGAGGGATAGACAGGATACAACACTGTTGGGGCTAGGACTGTCAAACTTGTTACATTTACTCCTCATGCCAAGACAAAGATGCTTATTGTTTTTGAAGATCAAAGGTGAAGGTATTTGTACTACTTGGTTAGAATACCTTGTAGGCAGGATACAAAATGAACTATTGGGAATGGAACAGTTTAAAGGAGGAATGTTTCCATACTTTCAAAATCCTACCCTTCAAACTAAGCAATAGGTGTATGTTGCCACGCTAGGCATTGCTCTTGTTATTCAGAGTTGCAAATACCACAAACATAAAAAGACTGGTACAGATCCTCATCAGATCTTTTATCTTAATTTGTAAAACTCATTTTTCAGCAACATATGTCCAGCGGAATCTCTCATACCAATTTCTGTGATGATCTAATATACAAATCTAGATTCTGACCATTTAATCTCGTCAGGTTCAAGAATAGTTGAAGTCCTTAGACATCAACAGTATACTCTCATCACAAAGGTTGCAAGTTTTTTCTTAACGCTCCCCTGCGGTTTTATGAAGACTTTTCCTCAAGTATTGCACCTTAACAGAGCAGTTGGAACTCTTAAGACTGCAATAGTCTAAATCTTGTAGTAGAGATAAGGCCCTAAATCTTGTACTCCGACTGTTAGTTGATACTCCTACAGAGTCAGTGCCTCAACTTGCTTTCAGACTGGCAGATCATGATTGATTCAGGTGTATATTTTTAATATTTAAATATATTCCTTGGTAATATTCATGTTTGTATTTTCATGACCTCTCAACTTGAGTAAACTGTGGATCTCTGTTCTGAATATGGATTTTTTATGTTTAAAACAACGTGATCTTTTATTGCACTGCTTTTGTGAAGAGTCACTTCAATTGTCCTCAGTTGACATGGCAATTGCAATACCATGCAATATTTTTGTAAAGTCTTCAAATACTTATTCTTGTTTACTATGCTTGTCAATAGTGTCTTTCTAATTACAGCCAAATCCGATGTTTTATCTCCTTTCTTTGAGAAGATTTTTATACGCCCACATTTAAAAATGTGGGCGTATTATGATATACTGCTGACGTCTGTCCGTCCGTCCATCCATCCTCATCCAGACTTATCCTCCTTAACTGAAGGGGGAACAAAACTTTTGATGGTGTCATATGAAAGAGTGTGGCTTGTAGTTGTGCATGTGGGTTTCAAAGTTGGGGTCAGGCCCCAGGGGTAGGGGAAAATGGGCGGGGTCGGAAAAGCTTGTCCGGGCTTCTCCTCCTTAACTAAAGGGGGAACAAAACTTTTGATGGTGTCATATGAAAGAGTGTGGCTTGTAATTGTGCATGTGGGTTTCAAAGTTGGGGTCAGGCCCCTGGGTTGGGGGAAAATGGGCAGAGTCGGAAAGGTTTTCCGGGCTTCTACTTTGTAACTGAAGGGGGAACAAAACTTTTGATGGTGTCATACAAAAGGATGTGGCTTGTAGACCACATTTAAACATGATGCGGGCATATCATGCACCTGTTGGCAGTGCCCATGTTTTCAAAATATTCCCCATACAAGCCACGTAAATAAAAAAGTCAGCCTCTATTGCATGGCCAAAAGTGATTCAAGATGGTATGGTTAAGTTATATTCTAAATGTGAAATCATTATGGCCCGAAGAAATATTTTATACTAGCCTATGTGAAACTTGCCTGCCCATAGGTGGGACCACAAAGCCTTTGCTTGAAAAAAACTGTCATAGCATTTTCACCTCGGCTATACACCAAATATTAAGCAAATATTTACTATACGAGTCCAAATTAAAACTGTTGGCCCTGGAGAGGCCCCATATCCAATATTGCCATATGGACTATCCTTGAACAAGTGTGATACTTCATGTCATATTAATGCTATATACTTACTAAATGTGAAGTCATTGTGGCATATAATTATTGCAAAACAAGATATTTTCTTTATAAGCATATGTAAAATCAAAGAGCCTCTGGTGCGGAGGGAAATATAGCTGCAAGGCCTTCCCTTGAATAAACCTGATACTACCTGTCTTAAGGCTGCTGTATACCACATTTCCTACATAAGCTTGTGTAAAAAGCTGTCTTGTCTCTGTGAACAGGGCTTAATTGGCACATTGTTTTCCCTTAACAACCTTAATACTGCATTTCATAAAGAAACCATAAACGAAAAATGAAATCATTGTGGGTAGTGGTGCTTAGAAAGAAAATATTGGAGACATTTCCAAATCAAGTCTATGAAAATCTGGGGTACTGTTACGTTTAAATATTATCAAAGAGCTCTCTTGAACAAACTTGATGATTCATGTCATAAAGACACACTGTATCGAATATAAAGTTATTGTGGCTCTTGATTGTTTTAGCAGATGTTTAAAGATTTAGCTGATTTCCCCATTTTGGCCCCTATTTGCCCCTAGGTTGATAACCATCACTAGAAGAAAACAGCATCACATATACAAGGTGTCATTTAAATTGACAGTGAGGGGTGTACAAGGGAAAGTCCGAAAAGTAAACCCCAAATGGACACTGACAGTGAGGGGTGTACAAGGGAAAGTCCGAAATGTAAACCCCAAATGGACACTGAGAGTGAGAGGTGTACAAGGGAAAGTCCGAAATGTAAACCCCAAATGGACACTGACAGTGAGGTGTGTACAAGGGAAAGTCCGACATGTAAACCCCAAATGGACACTGACAGTGAGGGGTGTACAAGGGAAAGTCCGAAATGTAAACCCCAAATGGACACTGCATTATAACATTGGCTCACTTTAGCCTTCAGCTCAGATAAGCTAAACAAGCAATTCTTTATGCCTGTTATCATGTGATAAACAGAAAGATAAAAAGATTTACATATGTTGTCTATTCCAAAGAAAAGACGAGAAGGCAGCAGATGATAAACTGCCTCAGAAAAATCCTTGTTGAGCACCGAATTCACAATTAAGTCATCAAATTGCCCCCCTATCCCCCCCCCCCAACCCCCAAAAAAATTTCAAACACTTGCTCCCACTTGCTTCCTCAACACAATCATTTTTAGTACTTACAAAAAAATACTATATTATATATTGGAAACCAGATGTTGAATGTTACCCGACATGTATAATGTTAGGCAGATGAGAGTCCTTCTGGGAATGACACCAGACCATCACACATTAACAGCTAAAACCAAAAACCATGGACACCAGTGTACATGTAACAAACTTATTCACTTTCAAAATCTGAGTACATTATATATTGAAAACTTAAACATTTTTAATCAACTTTTTATTATCTTAAGTACATTTTCCTATTATTTATTCAAGGTGACAAGTAAATCAATTCATTATGCACACATAAATAAAATCATTAGCACCAAAGTTAGAGTATGTCTATAAATTCCTTTCTACACCAATACAAGCCCACTTATAAAAAATGTAAAAAGAAAAAGACAAAAGTCCTCTGCAATGGAAGTGATGTATCCCATGATGCTATTATACATGGTCAGCACTTCCTTTTTTACACCGCACAGAAGCAGAAGTGTTGCCATTGTGTTGTTAGCTTGTTGTACTACCACATTCTGAAAAGACAAAATTAAGAATAAAACCAACAATACTTAGAAACATGTATACACTAATATCTAGCATTTAGAGGTCAATTTTTAATGATGACTGAATTATTGGTTTAATTCAAGATACATACATGGAACTGTAGTTGTGTCTATACAGATTCCTTCATTTACATTTAGGAGTTTCTTCAGTTTAACCAACAGTGTCCAACATTATATAGAACTTCTAATCCCAGAGATTTGCACTGAACCCAAAAACTCTTAACTAGTATCGCTCAAACAAAGAGTCTACATTAAATTCCATCCTCCCCTGCCCCCACTACATTATAAGCATTCATGAGAAAATCAAGGAAATTACCAGTACCTGAAACATCAAAGATGATGTTAAAAAAAATGTTCTAAATGGAACAAAAGCAACAACACTTCATAAGACACTTTTAGATCACATTGCGTTCAGTTTGCAGATCTATGCTGCCAGTCTAAAGAAGTCTGTTAAATGACAGTACCCTATGAGGCATATGTTGCCCCGTCCTGGATCTACCATAACACTTGTAGGGGGACCTTAAGTACTCCATTCTACGAAGTTTCATCATAATCATACCATTATATCTTAAATGAAAAACCCCTTACTACATTATCATTTACAAGTACTATATCCCCCTATTTTTTTTTTAATCTTAAAACATTGCAAAAAATCCTAAACATGATTTTTATATTCCATTTATTTCAATTAATGAGTTAACGAGGCTAAGTAAGAGGAAAAAAAACCATAATAGGATTTTGAATAAAACTTTCATACATTAAGAAGTATATCATTATACATGATGATTAATGGGGAAAAAGGCTGAAGTCACCATTTTGTATAAGAGAGGGACCAAAGCCAGTGTGACCAAGTCGATAAGGTGCTCAACTCATTTCCTAGAGGTCCTGGTTTCGATTCCTGCCCTGGGCAAACTGGTGTTCTCTCTTTCAGATGAGACAGTAAAAACTGAGGTCCTGTGTCACGATGGGCATGGCATAAAAAGATCCCTCATTTCTTCGGGTGGGTCCCTTACAAAGGTTGAAACTTCTATGCAATGTATCAGGTAGATGCCATCACCATATATGTGAAATAGTCATGAAGTGACATAAAACGATAATCAATCAATTAATAGAGAGGGACCATATCAAAGTTTTCTTGTATTTTTTATGCATTTCTATGGAAAATTCAGCAAAAAATGATAAAAAATGCTTTTACAAAAATCAAGAAATGGGAATTTTGATAAAAATCATACAGATTATTTCCACTGATGATATACAAAAAAAAATACAAAAAAATTAATGAATAACCATTTAGTTTTGACTAGGGGCCATTCAAAATCCTCAAAATATTATAGAAAAGGGGGAATCATTTGGAAATTCAGATAATTTGGGGGGCAATCATGATATTTTTACAATTTAAAAACATACTAATTAAAATTTCATGTAATTAAATAAAAACTTAGGATATAAATTATCAGTTGCTATAAAACCTAGAGCTGTCCTAACGGGACAAATACCCCCCGTGGCAACAAAGTTGAAACATGCAATAATTCATTCCAAGATATATCATTGGTATAAATATAATGGATGTCCCACTTGTACATTTTGAGGTATAATGAATGAAAACAATCTGGTTTGTGTGCATTCTGACCTTGACCTTGGTTCAAGGTCATGACCCACCCTTTGACCCTAAGCAACAATTCTGTAAAATATTATTGAAATCTGTGCACAGGGTGAGAAGTTATGGCCTAGACAAAGTTTTAATTTTTGTGTCTATTATGACCTTGACCTTTGACCTATGACCTTGGTTCAAAGTCATGACACACCCTTGGATCCTAAGCAATATTTCTGTGAAATATTGAAATCTGTGCACAGGGTGAGAACTTATGGCCCAGACAAAGTTTTACTTATTGTGTCTATTATGACCTTGACCTTTGACCTATGATCTTGGTTCAAGGTCATGACACACCCTTGGCTACTATTACTAAGCAACATTTCTGTGAAATGTTATTGAAATCTGCACAGGGTGAGAAGTTATATCGCCTTGACCTATGATCTTGGTTCAAGGTCATGACACACCCTTGGATCCTAAGCAATAATTCTGTGAAATATTGAAATCCGTGCACAGGGTGAGAAGTTATGGCCCGGACAAAATTTTAATTATTGTGTCTATATGGCCGGGACACAATTTTAACAACCAGGTCCACACTGACCTTTATGTTTGACCTTGGTTAGGTCATGACATACCCTTGGGTCATAGGCAACAATCCTGTGAAATATTATCTAAATCCATCCACCAAATAAAAAGATATGGCCCAGACACGATTTTAACAAGCAATTTCACAGTGACCTTGAACTCTGATCTATGACCTTGGGTCAAGGTCATGACACACCCTTGGGTCATGGGCAACAATCCTGTGAAATATCTATAAAAAGATATATATAAAAAGATATGGCCGGGACACGGTTTTAACAACAAAGTCCACAGTGACCTTGACCTTTGACTTATGACCTTGGGCCAGGTCATGACAGACCCTTGGGTCATGGGCAACAATATTGTGAAATATCTAAATCCATTGACCCAATAAAAAGATATGGACTGGACACGAATCGGGACAGACTGACATGGTGATTCCTATATACCCCCCCCCTCCCCAAACTTCGTTTGCGGGGGGTATAATAATCATAAAAAGTAATCTCAAAATAGAATTTGGGGTAAAAATTTAAATATCTAATACATGTACATAATAAACATTATTGATACCAGTCCATCTTTCCTCCTTCTCCTTCCCCCAAGCTTTTAAATGTATTATTGTTACAGTATTTAAGACTCGCCTTATACTTTGTTGTATACACACAATTGCCATATACAGTGAAATAATACATTAGTTACCATGACATACCCATGCTTTGACCCTTGATCTAAGGTCATACCTCTACTTTAAAATGTAATACTAGTTCTTAAAAATATCATGTGTTTTGCTCAAATAGTAAGTTGTTGAAATTTCCATGACACAATCTTGCTGAGGTCTTTATCATTCTTGCTTTCTGTGTGTTTTCACACCATTTATCTCCATTTACTAGTTAAGATTTTCTTGCATATTTACCGTTCCTGTTACATTGGCCTATATTATATAGGCTATATGTGACATTATCCTGATGACAGTTCACATTATACACTGATCGATCCACTTTCATACAATGTCGAACACTTTAGCGTAAAATATGACTGATGACGTTGTGCAAGATTGGCCAAGTCGGATATTTGATATGATGCCATAAGCATGACAATCAAAAGCATCACTTTATATACTGCAAAGTGGATCGTGTAATTTCGTCTGGTCAAACTGCCAATGTATACAAAGGGGGGGGGGACAACATTTAATGGGTAGAAAGAAAAACCTATGACGTTATACACCAACAAGCTGCACACTCGTAATAATGTAGCCTTGTTAAAACACATGCAACCACAGGGTTTTGAGACATTCCCTGACCTAATATATAGATTACACTCTATATATCGGGTCAGGGGTTGTCTAAAGACCCTGTGCACACAACTAATGCATTATAAGCAATCTACATGGAGAAAATCAAAGAAATTGCTTGAAAATATGCAAAATCATCTAAAAAAGATGAAACATCTAAAATTTGAATTATGGAATAACACCAAAAACCACAACTCCTTTTAATATGCACATCTAGATCAATGCATCCAGTCTGAAGAAGTTTGTCAAAGAAGGTATCTTCTTGGGCTTATGTTACCCTGTCGTAGATCCACCCCTAGACAGACCTGGCCAAAACAAACCCACTACAATATCTGTAGGGGACCTTGAGTACTACCTACTAAATTTCATCAAAATATCTTTGGCAGTTCTGAAGAAAAAACTGAAAATGTGAAATGGCGGGTGGACAATCAAACAGACAGCACATGAGGACAATGGCTCTCTTGAGCTTTTTTTTTTATCAGGTGAGCTAAAAACCAAAAGAATCTAAATTTTTTACTACTAAATGCTGACAAAACATAGCATACATAAGATATAATAAGTAAATACACTAACCTGTAAATGGTGAAATCTATAGTAATGAAGAGCCGATTGTAAAAGCACAAAGGGGAAGATCACAGGCTGAAACAATGTCAAAAAAAAAAGAATTATATTTGAAATTAGTGCTGTGTCTTGATCAGACCTATTCTATACAATATGTTAGGGAGCAATAAACAATATTATACTAATTTATAAGAATTATAAGAAATTAAAACTGAAGACGAAGAAATGAGGACATGCCATGCCTACCTATACCATGATATGAAACCTAAGTTCTTACTGTCTCATCCAAAAGACAGGACATGGAGTGTGCTCCAGCCAGTCAGTGCTGGCTCTCCAGCCCAAAACCTCTCAGTCACGACCCAAAAGACAGGACATCGGGGAGTCAGTGCTGGCTCCAATCCAAGACCTCTCAGTCATGACCCAAAAGACAGGACATCAGGGAGTCAGTGCTGGCTCCAATCCATGACCTCTCAGTCATGACCCAAAAGACAGGACATGGAGGAGTTAGTTGTGGCTCTCCAACCCAAGACCTCTCAGTCATGACCTAAAAGACAAGACATGGAGGAGTCAGTGCTGGCTCTCCAACCCAAGACCTCTCAGTCATGACTCAAAGACAGGACATGGAAGAGTCAGTGCTGGCTCTCCAACCCATGACCTCTTGGACATGACTCAAAGACAGGACACGGAGGAGTGCTGGCTCTCCCGAATCTTGATCCCGGACACAATTTTAGTACGGGACCTTGAATACATCATATATACAAAGTTTGATCCAAATCTGCAATGTAGTTCCAGAGAAGCAGTTGAAAATGTGAAAAAGTTAACGACGGACTGACGGACGACGACGACGACGGAGAACTATGACTATAGCTCACTTGAGCCTTTGGCTCAGGTGAGCTAAAAATCATAGAAAATCCAAAAATTGAGATATTGACAAAATTCTTTCAAAATAACATTCCTTACCATAATTATGATCATAATAGTCCACAAGAAATCATCATTATCAATTAACTAGGAAATATTACACTTTTCTGCATTGAAATCACAAAGTCCAAACAAATGTCGAAAAAATTTCAAAAATTTGATTTTGGAAGGGAACCAAAATGACAAGACTTCTTCACTCATCCCTCTAGATCATTTCTATGCATTCTGTTTGTCTATGTATACAGCCAGTATGAAGAAGAAGATTGTCAAAGGAGGGTACTTTTTGTGACCTACTTTTGACTGTAATGGTGCCACCTGTGAAGAGGTCTGGACGAAAAAGACAGAATTTGAAGGGAATTATAAGTCGTTTACTTCTACCAAGATTTATTAAAATCCTTCGAAAAGTTTCGCAGAAAAAGTTGAAAATGTGAAAAATGGCCAAATCACCCCATTCCCCTTCCCCCTTTTTTTGGAAGTCTTAAAAAATTCATAAAAAATCCAAAAATTGAGATATTGACAAAATTCTTTCACAATAATATTCCTTAATGTACATGTAATTATGATCAAAATAGTACATAAGAAATCATCATTATCAATTTTCTGAAAAACGTGACACTTTTCTGCATTTAAATTACCAAGTCCAAACAAATGTTGTAAAAACGTCAAAAATTTGATTTCGAAACAGAATCAAAAATTACAACACTTCTTCACAGATGCCTAGATCAATCCTATGCATTTGTTTTGTCGCTGTAGCCTCCGTGACTTACTTTTGCTCATTATGGAGCCACCTGTCGATGGATTTGGATGAAAATAACAACGCTTGAGTACTTTGTGCATACCAAGTTGCATCAAATTCTGTTTAGCGGTTCTGAAGAAGAAGTCGAAAATGTGAAAAGTTTACTACAGACAACGGACGCTACATTTTGACAAAAGTTCACTTGAGCCTTTGGCTCAGGTGAGCTAAAAATGGCGGCTTTGCTTCATTATCGGTATTTTATCAAGAATACTAATTACAGTGGCTAATTGTTACAATTTTATTAACAATTCTTTACACTTTTCTGTCTATCATCAAAATGTTTGGATCACAAATTAATTCTATTATGGCAATTGGGTTAATCCCAGTCATTGAATATCCTAAGGTTCAAGCACGTAACCAATTGTGTTTTCTGTAAAGTGCAATCTGTTTGTAATACAGAGTTTTTTTAATGGTAAACTTAAGATTCTTGATCACTTGCTTATCACTTGCAATTTTATCTGCATATTATACACGTGATGCAGACTTTTTCTCAATTATTTTCCAAAAGTTTGGGGTGCGTATTATCCAGGAATGCTACACAAGTGAATATGGTAGTATACTTAATACTTTTCACCAGGCAGACCTGCGACCTTGGACTGCAATCAGTCAAGGGGAGAGAGAAGTTTATGTAGCACATCCCCTTGACTCATGAAGATGATGAAAAGTTGGCATCTTCTAAGAATTCCCACAAAGACCAAAATATCGTACTGTGATATCTAAAAGCATATTGTCAAATTCTTCTCATATCGAAAGAGACAACAACTCTAAAAATGTCTCCACAAGCACAGACAAGAAGATTTTTACAAATCATACTTAAAAGTTAATGAAGATATTCATATATATAAGAAGGTGCCTTCCTATTGTCCTACAACTCTTACCTGGAAGTACAACAGACCATATCCAGTCTTGGCTACCATCCTACACAAAATAGCTAACAGTATGCAGCCAAGGACCTTAAACATCTCAAACTGATGATATGGTGTTACTGCACTACTCTGTCCTCTGTCGTCTATCGTCTGATTCTCTTCCTCTGTTTCCTCTACTGCCCTTGTACTCGGAGGCTTGCATATCTTAACAGTTGATCTGTGTCTTATACCTGGTATGTCACCATCTGATTTGTTTGATGGTTGGACATAAGTCTCTTGTGTATCGTTGTTAGATCTGTGCTGATTGACAATATCTTGGATATCTCTTCTGCTCGATTCGGAAACTTCTGTCTGTTGTGAGATGTCTACAAAACAACAAGAGCACTTTATTTAGAAAACTCAGACAATGATGTCATACAAGATACTTTTTTGGGGCCAATTTGGGCCCAATTAAAGGCATATACATGCAATACATGTACTATGAAATTGTCCTGGAAATGTCTTATAGTTCTAATTTTGGAAACATTCTCTACCTCTTTCTCCATTCTGTTGTTGATTTTACAGGATCAATAACTGCTCCTCTTATAACAATGGAAATACTAATACTGACCTGTAACCACTCTCTCTGCTGAATTACTGTGGCTGCATCTAACAATAACAATCAATGCCTAAATAAATCAAATCCTAATACCATGTACTATTACTTCAAATTGAGTTCATCTTTAATTTGACCCATATGTGATTGTGAGAAGAGAAATATATTGGATTAAAGATCAATTATGAAGCTTGTGCATATACCATGTCCTGAATATTACTAAAAGTTGCCCAAGATCCTTAATGCCCAGTAGCATAGATTATTCAATCACTTTGTCTCAGCTACATCATTTATTGATAAAGTTCAAGAAAATATCGTCAAAAAGTTTTTGAGACTGAATCTAAAGTTCCTTGTTAAGATTAATAAACAGTTGCGCCATCAGCTCATCATATGTTTGTCTGTAGATAAGAACAAATTTGTGATGTTAATACAGTATATTTAATTTGCATCCTAAGAAATAGGAATTTTCATAGTAATGGCTATCAAACTATATCCTGATGTCCTCTATTTAGGACCAACATTTGATGTAAGGATTACCTTTGACAATTTTGCAATTAATTGAGATATAATCTGGTTTGAGGCGGTGCACACTTTATAATCCGCGAAGCAGTTTATAAAAAAAGTGTGTGAACGCCTCAAACCACATTATATCTCAATAAATTGCAAAATTGTTACTTAAAGTTCATCCTTATAATATAATTAAAGACTAGAATAATTTGAATTATCAACATTAGATTCTTTTTTAAACTGCAAATGAAAATGTAACAACAAGAGCGGAGGAAAATATTCCTATACATGTAGCTGGTTGCTCCTAGCAACCAACCAAACCAATTTATGAAGCTATAATATGCTTTCAACGGCCAATCAAATTTCTTGTTTCATAAAAAATTAAATCATATGGAGATAACCCAGATGTTTGAGATATCATATTTTATCACATATCCATCAACATTTTGTGCTAAAGTATAGTTGTGCTACAGTAAGCACTGTAGAAGTCATCAATAAAAATCAGAGTTTATAACTGAAATGTCAAATCCTATTACTTTAACTGTAAAATCTGGGACTGGATTCAACATCTACATGTATACAGAATTAGTTTAAATTGAATCATTAACATCTATAATGAGTAGAAAGAATCACTGTGAACATGTTTACTTTTTGCAAGACACATATTAACAGATAATTTGTACGTTTCACATGTCAAGTTTTTTTCTTCTATAACTTCTTTTTGTAGCTCTGTATCATCAGAAGTACACCCAGTGCCTGTTTCTTCCTTACTACCTGAAAAATATGACATTACAGTGTCATTACTATAGGATCAGCATACACCAGGTCACATCATGTGGTGAGTCATCACTTTCTGAATACAAGTGATGATATCTGAAATATAACTGTAACATGGAACATTCTCAATATTTAATTACAATATAGAGGGACAGTCTCTAAAATTGAGATTCAAGCAAAAATTTTATGGCTTTTCAGTAACTTAGACTATAGACTTGGAATACAGTTTTAAGTCGGTGTGGCCTATTGCATTAGGTGCTCGACTCGTGACCTAGAGGTATTGGTTTGATTCCCGCCCTGGGCACACCAGTGTTGTGTCTGTAGGATGAGACAGTAAAAACTGAGGTCCTGTGTCATGGTAGACGTGGCACGTAAAAGATCCCTCGCTGCTTCGGGTGGGTCCGTTGCAAAGGTATAAATTTCTATGCAATGCATCAGGCAGATGCCGTCACCATATACATGAAATAACCGTACATTGACATAAAACAATAATCAATCAATCAATGGAATATGGTCTTCGAATCAAAATACCTATGTTTATGGCTCATGTTGAGAAAATACACATTACATCAATTCAAACATACATGCTGGATACTTCATGACCCGGAAAAATTCCTCCTGTTCGTAAATGAATACTTACTGTTTGTTTTTGCAATGATCATTGACATGACAGTTATGCCACTAACAACAAGTATCCACAATACGGCCATATGAGTCAAAATCACTATTTGCACAACATGTCAGTAAAGCAGGTTGATTGTCTGGTCGTGTGCATAGCTTATCTTCACCACAGTCATGTTAATATGCAATACTAGTAGAGGACCAGTTCCCAGCTAATCTATTATTTCAGCTTTTGAAAAGTGAATTTCCAATTTACT
This sequence comes from Pteria penguin, assembly GCA_035048485.1. Taxonomy (NCBI): domain Eukaryota; kingdom Metazoa; phylum Mollusca; class Bivalvia; order Pterioida; family Pteriidae; genus Pteria; species Pteria penguin. The sequence continues at coordinate 1,154,792 of CM068580.1, forward strand.
ATATACTATATATATATGTGATCGTCTGCATTACATAGGGAATCTATCAATCAAAATTTGATATTTTTACTCCGTTCTGGTAATTTTTCTATATTTCATATTTAACAAATAACAATTCAAAAAATCAATAAGATAAATAAATATTGAATTCTACCATCTGCAATATTAATCATAAAATTATTCTATTCTATGTCTGTGTATTTTGATTGATTGATTTTTGTTTAACCACGTCACACCACGAATATTTCATGTATATGGTATTTTCAATGTATAGTTATTATTATTGCCATATACACTACACATATTTGTTCACAGATCTAACTTTCACAATAAATATTTATAAATAGTCTTATCCTTTCTTTATATAGTTAAGTAATTAATTTTACCACATAATGACATCTGTCTCCTGTAAATTAAACAAGAGACTGATAATTGCTGATGGGTGTAAATTATAATAACACTGATAATAATCAGATACATGCTGTACCATAGAGATTGATTGATCGGGGCAGGCGGTGACAAACTGTACATCTACAGATGCATGCTGTTACCATAGAGATATATTGATCGAGGCAGGCGGTGACAAACGGTACATCTACAGATACATGCTGTATCATAGAGATAGATTGATCGGGGCAGGCGGTGACAAACTGTACATCTACAGACACATGCTGTACCATAGAGATAGATTGATCGGGGCAGGCGGTGACAAACTGTACATCTACAGATACATGATGTACCATAGAGATTGATTGGTCGGGGCAGGCGGTGACAAACTGTACATCTACAGATACATGCTGTACCATAGAGATAGATTGGTCGGGGCAGGCGGTGACAAACTGTACATCTACAGATACATGATGTACCATAGAGATAGATTGATCGGGGCAGGCGGTGACAAACTGTACATCTACAGATACATGTTGTATCATAGAGATAGACTGGTCGAGGCAGGCGGTGACAAACTGTACATCTACCAATACATGCTGTATCATAGAGATAGACTGATCGTGGCAGGCTGTGACAAACTGTACATCTACAGATACATGCTGTATCATAGGGATAGATTGATCGGGGCAGGCGGTGACAAACTGTACATCTACAGACACATGCTGTACCATAGAGATAGATTGATCGGAGCAGGCAGTGACAAACTGTACATCTACAGACACATGCTGTACCATAGAGATACATTGATCGGGGCAGGCGGTGACAAACTGTACATCTACAGATACATGATGTATCATAGAGATTGATTGGTCGGGGCAGGCAGTGGCAAACTGTACATCTACAGATACATGCTGTATCATAAAGATAGACTGGTCGGGGCAGGCGGTGACAAACTGTACATCTACCAATACATGCTGTATCATAGAGATAGACTGATCGTGGCAGGCGATGACAAACTGTACATCTACAGATACATGCTGTATCATAGAGATTGATTGATCGGGGCAGGCGGTGACAAACTGTACATCTACAGATACATGCTGTATCATAGAGATAGATTGATCGGGGCAGGCGGTGACAAACTGTACATCTACAGATACATGCTGTACCATAGAGATAGATTGATCGGGGCAGGCGGTGACAAACTTTACATCTACTGATACATGATGTACCATAGAGATTGATTGATCGGGGCAGGCGGTGACAAACTGTACATCTACAGATACATGCTGTTACCATAGAGATTGACTGATCAGGGCAGGCGGTGACAAACTGTACATCTACAGATACATGCTGTATCATAGAGATAGACTGATCGGGGCAGGCAGTGACAAACTGTACATCTACCAATACATGCTGTACCATAGAGATAGATTGATCGGGGCAGGCGGTGACAAACTGTACATCTACAGATACATGCTGGTGACAAACTGTATATCTACAGATACATGCTGTATCATAGAGATAGACTGATCGGGGCAGGCGGTGACAAACTGTACATCAACAGATACATGCTGTATCATAGAGATAAATTGATCGGGGCAGGCGGTGACAAACTGTACATCTACAGATACATGCTGTACCATAGAGATAGATTGATCGAGGCAAGCAGTGACAAACTGTACATCTACAGATACATGCTGTATCATAGAGATAGATTGATCAGGGCAGGCAGTGACAAACTGTACATCTACAGATACATGCTGTACCATAGAGATAGATTGATCGGGGCAGGCGGTGACAAACTGTACATCTACAGATACATGATGTACCATAGAGATTGATTGATCGGGGCAGGCAGTGACAAACTGTACATCTACAGATACATGCTGTATCATAGAGATAGATTGGTCGGGGCAGGCGGTGACAAACTGTACATCTACAGACACATGCTGTATCATAGAGATAGATTGGTCGGGGCAGGCGGTGACAAACTGTACATCTATAGATACATGATGTACCATAGAGATTGATTGATCAGGGCAGGCGGTGACAAACTGTACATCTACAGATACATGATGTACCATAGAGATTGATTGATCGGGGCAGGCAGTGACAAACTGTACATCTACAGATACATGATGTACCATAGAGATTGATTGATCGGGGCAGGCGGTGACAAACTGTACATCTACAGATACATGCTGTATCACAGAGATTGATTGATCGGGCAGGCGGTGACAAACTGTACATCTACAGATACATGCTGTTACCATAGAGATTGATTGATCGGGGCAGGAGGTGACAAACTGTACATCTACAGATACATGCTGTACCATAGAGATAGATTGATCGGGGCAGGCGGTGACATCATAGAGATAGATTGATCGGGGCAGGCGGTGACAAACTGTACATCTACAGATTGGCTTCCACACTGAAACATTGTCTTTTTATTGCAATGCATACATGTATGTTGTTGTAAATACAGTGATATGATATATAATTGATTCAGACGTCATTACTTCTATGAATATACTGTAATACATATAGTACTGAAATACAATATTATCTACTACAGTGCCCACCACTTAACTGAATATCGCATTATTGAATACTTCATTTTATTGAATCAGATGCTGAAATCCAAAACCATTTTCTATAAAATCTATTGAAAATCCCCCACATATTGCACTAGAGTAAAGTAGCGACTTCATTTATTGAAATAGGGTGATTATGCCATCAAGCATACTTTTGTCAAAAATTAATTGTTTCAGGCCCAAGGTCATGTTGTTTACTACGGTGCAGACAACCTATCAATTAGAGAAAAATGGTTTCACACCTATCCAGCTGAAAGTTGTTGACCAGATCACATGCTAATTGTCTAATAAGATATGGTGATAGAAATGAAAGGATAACAACGCTGTTGGCAAAAGATACTGTGCGCAGACTGACACTACATGTACTAGATGCCGTTCATCTTACTCTATTAAAGGCCTGGTGAATCGTCAAGTTCACAACAATCCCGAATTGCAAGGCTGGCTTTGTCTCATCAGACAACGACACAACCGAACCTGATGGAAAATTGAAATTTCACTCACTTGAACATCCTTTTAAATTTGCCTTTGATAAAATAAATTGCTGAACCTGTCTTATGTCTTTTTCCTACATAGTTACACGACTGAGACAATTATTTCAATAGATGACAGTTTTATTTTTACAGTCAGTTGAGCAGGTATAATGTAGCTATTTAGTAACATTAAATCACTGACAGTTATTGAAAATGTGGACTTTATTGTAATTACTTCCAGCAAACAAGAAAGGGATTTAAGAGAGGTAACTCTAGTACAACTATATATAGATACTAGTACACCGATTCCAGTAAAGATAGAGCGAAAGTTGTACACGTATGCAATTCTTGCACAATCTTTCGATTTTCTGGTCTCATAAATTGCGTTTGTTCATCATGCCGTGTAAATGAATAATAAAGTCCTGACATATACAGAGTTTAACAAATGTCCCTGTGATCTGGTGGTCATTTGGACCGGCAAAACTGCCATTTCTGCTGGTCCAAATCATTTTTTTGGGTATCGAATCTGTTATTGCAAAAATATGCTTAAATATGAACATGAAATCATTTATTTCATTCATTTCATTAATTCTTTATTTATATTCAAATTCAATTTCTTTCTCTAGTCTTTTTATGATTTCACTTTTGGGCTCATCAAGTTCATTGTCATCTTCCTAAACTCTGCAGTTGTTGTGTACACGTAACTTCCTAATCTGGGTCAGGGCACCTGACTTAGTCAAAAGATTCTGATTGGCCAAAAAAAACCCACCCAATCAGTATTCTGGACTTATTACTCAATGCATTAACAAGTGACAGCAGTTTCAGAAAATTTGATTCGCCCACAAAAATAGATTTTTTTTTTATTGGTATAAAGTTTAACACATACATGTATAACACAAATGACAAATACATACATGTATATACACATATACATACACAAATACATACACTACTAACACATAGGTACAGTACAATATATTATTCTCTCATACGAATAGGTTTACTTATAAAATGAACGGTACATATAATAACATTATCTTTCACCCATCTTGCAATTATATATACGGTATATATATATATAAGCTCACAAATAATACTGTCAATAAATATGTATTGATATAATACTCGGAATCTACATTATATATTTTATTATATTTTATCAAAACAATGATAAAATTTAGTGTAATAAAGTGCTTTTGATGGACACTGAAAAGTATATTAGAAGGGGTTAAGAATATAATGATATTTTCATTAAGCCGAATCCTGTCATTAAATTTCTATTTTGCATAAATTACAAATTGGGGAGTCCTTGATTTTAAATATATATAACATTTTATTAGTAGCTAATATTCTGTGTAATAATCTGATTTGAAACCATCTAAGTTTAGTGTCACTAGTAATTTCAAATGGATTCAAGTATGTTTGTTTCCAAAAATTTGTATTTACACAATCATTTACCATATTCAATTCAGGGTCATTCAGCCATTTAGGTTGACATTTTGGCTCTTTATACTTAAAACTGATGAAAAAGTCATAAATATCTTTACAACATTTATCAGATGCAAGAATAATTTTCAGATATGAAGGAAAGTACAGTAAGTTACATTTAAAGATATTGTTTTTTAGGATTGGCCAACACTTTGTTATGCATCCCACCATACTCAAATATGTTGTAGATGGTAATTTTATTGAGTAGAAGTGGATTAAATCTTGATGAGAGAGTATTTCACCATTATCTTTAAATAAGTCCTGAACAAGAAGAAATCCCTTTTTGTATAGTCTTTCAATGTAAAATGACTCATTATTTATTTTGAGTAGGGGGTTGTACCAAAGTGGGTAATGCAGAATATCCTCTAAAGCTTTAGAAAAAGATTTTGATTGGAGCTCTGAAAGGGAATTTAGAACTTCTTTCAAAAAGGGATTTGCATTATTTTGCGCTAATTTCTTTGTGCAAGATGCACCAAAGTGACAAATGGTCTGCATATCACTTTTGACTATAATGTTAAATAGTTGAGTCCAAATGCATTTTGAATTATAAAGTCTGCCAGTCCAGGTGATTTTCAGTGATTTGATGAAATTTTCTACATTAATCATTCTGCACCTCCCTCTCTGGAAATTCTGATTAATAATGCTATGTGAAATTCTGTCTTTTTTGCTGTTCCAAATGAAATTGTAAAATAATTTTTGAAAATAATTTAAATTATTAAGGGAGGGATTTGGTAGTGAAATAAAAAGATGGGTTAATTTAGGTAAAAGAATGGATTTTACAACTATTATTTTACGCAGAGTGGTAAGATTTCTTCTTGACCATGATTTAATGTTTTTATTGATATCTTGTACTTTCTCATCAAAGTTTATTTTTTCAATATTTTCAAGATTGGCAGTAAATTTTATGCCTAGGACATTAAAGGATTCATTTGTCCAACATAAGTTATAATCAGTACATAAATTATTTCTACAATTATATCTCGAACCAATCCAGATAGCCTTCGTCTTGTCAGTGTTAGGTTTTAGACCAGAGTATTTAGAAAATTGAAATAAAACGATCTAATGCACTTTTAAGACTTTTCTCGGTGCCATCTAAAACAAAGCTGTATCATCAGCATACTGTAAAAGACATATATTACAAGTGCCTATGTTAACACCTTTTATATGAGGGTTTTGTCTAATAAGAATACCCATGATTTCTACACAAAGCAGAAAAATATATGGTGAAAACAAAAATAGATTTTATCCAATGGGCATTATTGACACGTTTTTGATTTGGGAAGAAACAGACTTCCTTCAGTGTGAAAGTAAACAGTGCAGAAATGTGTGTCCGACATTTGGACCAGCAAAATGCAGATTTCTGTCGGTCCTTATGAAATCCTGACCTAATGACTCACTGGACTGAGACTTTTGTTAAACTATAGTCTATACCATTAAGCGGCTTGCACTGTCATAATTTTAAACTTATAATATAATAACTTGTTCCTTAATTTTTTCAGTATACATGTATTTCTAAGTATCTATTGAATGCCATAAAATACTTTATTTATATTTAATTAATTTAAATGGTTACAATAGGATCATAATACTCATAATACATGTACTGCTAAGGGTGATCATAATAGATCTTATAATAATGGTCATAAAACAGAGACATAGACTGTTTCTTAATGGTCATAAACAGAGACATAGACAACTTTTTCTTGAAATCAAACACAAGAGGCCCAAGTGGGCCTATATTGCTCACCTGAGTATCTAGGTTCATGCAGGAAGGAAGAAGTTATTTATTTACATTACTGTGACTAAGTCAACACAAATGTTGAAAATATGTCAAATTTTATTTCCGACCAGAATAAAAAACAACAACACTTTTTTGCACATCCATTCAGGTGATTTTGATATTAAGCATTTGCTCTGTTTCTGCATGATGTGATTCAGGGCAACAAGTTTGTCTTTTTCTTTAACTGGGGCCTTTTGTTGACTGATTTCAAGTCTGGGTCATGAACAACAATTGTTTCAAATATTGTCTAGATCCAACTTTAAATGGCCTAATTTCATATGTTGAGTGTTGAGAAACATCTAAAAACTTATTTAGATGTGTAAAGAAATGAAAAAAAATTTTTGACCATGGCGGGATTTGAACCGCACTCTCCATATTTTAATTAACAAGTGGTATATATGTACTATTGTGAGACCTATTCTTTAGACATGGTCAAACCATCTGTTGACCAATTCGGATGAAATGTTCAAAATTGATAGAGGACTAAGTACGTCATGTATACCATGTTTCATTAAAATCTTTCATATGGTGTAACAGCAGATGTTAAAAATGTGAAGAATTGTCTCTAAACACCCTCATTTGAAAGTCTTAAAAAATTCACAGAAAATCCAAAAATTGAGATATTGACAAAATTCAGGGCTTGTCTTTTAAGGCGAGCGATCGCTCTCACGCACCATAGCGCACCTAAAATCTGCAATATGTGCGCTATAAACCGCTCACCAAATGTCTATTATGTCGCACTCCTCGGTCTGTCATTTTCAAACCATGCCTCTGCAATTCCAAGATTTATTTTTAGGCCCTTATAATGTGATGAAATCGCACATTGTTTTGTTTGACTGCAAGCGAGCGTGTTTTCATTAGACAATTCCAGTTGCTGCATCGCATATCATCATTATACTAACCAATGGAAATGCGTCTATCATGATGTCAAGGGTTGCTACACTGTAAACTATAATCATCATGGCGGAGTCAGATTCTGACGAAAGCATGGGCACTGGGAGAAATTGAGTGCGGTTTCAACATTCCTTAAATGGAATGTAAGGGAAAAGGGCACAATTCCCAGAACGAAAATATGCAATGGAGTGAAGATGGTTGTCAAGGTATGTCGCCCTTGTCTACGTTACTCCCTCTACTCTACTGTGATCAAGTTCATCTTGAATGTGCATTTACACACGTTTAATATAAGGTTGATATTTCCTAATCATATTTCCTGTATCATTTATCCGTGGCCAGTCTTTTAAAACATAACATTAAGTTACAACCGAGTCATAATTTCTTTCACTAAAATGTGTATTAGAATACATTGAGACCGCAGACGTCCAACGATCTGAAATTCTGATGGGTTGTAGGCCTATTTCAAATGGGACGCACACTAAAAAGTAACTTTGTAGTTTTCCCAATTTGGAGTTTTATTTAGTTAGAATTCTCAAAGAAAATAAAATTTGTGAAACAAAATTATTTTAACCATCAATTAATGCTGTTACTACAAAGACTCTTGCCAATGTTACAGCAAAATACAAATTGAATAAAACTGTCGGTAAAATGACACCAGAAAATATTTTTTCATCAATTAAATAATTATATTAAGTCCAAGTCTGTAATAATTGAGGTTTGAATACATAGACACACATCCATAGTGTCTGAATATCAGGCTAATTTTAGATAGATTTCTTCTTCCATTATGAAGTGTACTCATAAATGAGTGTCATACTTCATGTGAATGAGGGGAAGTATGCATCTTCAAGTGAGAGTGACACTGGTTGATCTCTAGAACTGAACATGAACAGTATTACATTAATGTAAATAAAAGGTTTAAAAACAAAAAAACAATTGTTTTCTTGTTTATTACAGTTGATTATAATTAACATTAAGAGAATATCTTTCATCCCCGAAAATCACTCGCCTAAGCATATTAAGGTGCATCATTTTTCACTCGCCTGGGTTTTTCAAAAGACAAGCCCTGATAATTATTTCAAAATAACATTGCTTACCATAATTATGATCAAAATGGTCCACAAGAAATCATCATTATCAATTAACTAGGAAATATGACACTTTTCTGCACTGAAATCACCAAATCCAAAAATATGTCAAACAAATTTCTAAAATTTGATTTTGGAAGGGAACCAAAATGAAAAGACTTCTTCACTCATCCCTCTAGATCATTTCTATGCATTCTGTTTGTCTCTGTATACAGCCAGTATAAAGAAGAAGATTGTCAAAGGAGGGTACTCTTTCGTGACCTACTTTTGACTGTGGTGGTGCCACCTGTAGAGAGGTCTGGACGAAAACGACAGAATTGAACAGGGGATGATAACTGATTTATTTCTATTAATTTCAAGATTTATTAAAATCCTTAGAACAATTTTGCAGAAAAAGTTGATAATGTGAAAAATGGCCAACCCCCACCCCCTTCCCCCTTTTTTCGGAAGTCTTCAAAAATTCATACAAAATACAAAAATTGAGATACTGACAAAATTCTTTCACAATAATATTCCTTACCATAATTATGATCAAAATAGTCAAAAAGAGATCATTATTAACAATTAACTGAAAAACATGACACTTTTTTGCATTGAAATTACGAAGTACAAAAAAATGTTGAAAAAACGTCAAAAATTTGATTTCGGAACAGAACCAACAATGAGAAGACTTCTTCACTCATCTCTCTAAATCATTCCTATGCATTCGATTTGTCTCTGTATACCCCAGGTCTGAAGAAGTATGTTAAAGAAGGGTTCTGTGACCTACTTTTGCCTGTGCAAGAAGTTGAAAATGTGAAAAGTTAATGACCGACGGACGGACAACGATTGATCATAATACTAATAGCTCACTTGAGCCTTCAGCTAAGGTGAGCTAAAAAGACCAAAATGCAAAAACAACAAATGCCTCCCCCCCCCCCCCCAATAAAAAACAAACAAACAAAAGTAAATGTCGATGAGGAGCACCCCATTATTGAATGATGGGTAGGGTAGATAATTTGGCCAAGTTTGGGGAGACTTAACTAAACTTAGACCTGAGAAACAGTCTTTTGAAAAGACGATGCGCGTATCATAGCATTTTATGTTACCTTCTTCAAATGGACGATCATACAATCGGTTTAATCGTTTCTTCGCGTTTTGTAGAATTTTCTGTCTTCGAGCTTCTCTGCGAGCTTGTACGTCAGCCATGTTTTTTTAGATTAGTTGTTTCGATACATGGATATTTCATAAATAAGTTCTAATAATCTAAACTCCATGTACAAAACTATATGTACGTTTATGTCACCGGTGTTTGCTCTGTCTAGTCACTTGTTACTAACTCGGATGGGGGAACACACTCGGAAGCGCGTTGGGCTGCAAATCCAAATGTCTCGATTCCTAATCGTTTCTGTTGATACGAGCCGAACCGCTTCAATCGAAAGTAGATCCCTAACAGAGATGACAGTTTTTATAAATATTGTCATAAATCTCTTTGATATTTTTATATTGGAGAGATGCCTGTCTGACGGGAGAAAACGACTCCTGTTTGGTTAACCACATTAGTCATCGATATCTTAAAATACAACCGACAAAAATATATTATTGCCACACATAATATGAGTAGGGACAAGAGACATAGATACTTTCTTGAGCTATGTCTCTTGTATGGACCAACTCCTACATATATCTACATGATGCTCAATGTCGAAATGATATATTCTGGAGTACTACCTTTTAACAAAGTGATTTTTACATATGTCAGTGGCGGATCCAGAAGTTCCGAAAAGGGAGGGCATATGTGTATTAGCCAAACTTTCAGCCATTTTTTGGTGCAAAATCTGGATTTTTACTAGTAAATATGTGGCCAAAAGGAGGGGCCCGGGCCTCTAGCCCCCTCTAAATCCGCCACTGTATGTCCTTGTGGACACATGGTCTCTTACTTGGATAATTATTTGTTTTTGCTGAAACTGCCACCACCACATTTGCAGTATGTATCTGGATTTTGAATATGATAGACATCCAGTCGTATATTCTTTCGAATTTATCATTTGTTTTTTTTTTTTTTCACAGAAAAAAGTAGTCTACATGTATGTCTATATCGGATTCCAGCTTACACAGTGTTAGAAGATGACCATTTGAATCTGATGGGGGAGGGGGCTGGCCCTTTTTGCTGGAAATAAAAAATCTGGCTTTGACAATAATGAAATAAATATTCTGGCTACTAGCATGTACAGATCATGCAAATATTTTTTCAATTCAATTCAATTCAATTCAATTCATTTACTTTGAGGCGTACGTCTCATCAATGTAATATATCTACATGTATTTACAAAACATCAATAATATACGTATAATAAACACATTACATATTCAAGCAAACAAAATATTGGAGGGAGAATGACATAGATAAACATATTATTTATTGATAGTGATTAAGAAACATATGATTTATTTATGCAGTACAAGTAAAATTGTTAAATAATGATAATGCGAATCGATACTTAAGTAGATCATCGTGTAAGTAAAGAGTTACGAAGATCAAAGGCTTCATTGATATATTTACCCAAAGCACATAATTCCTTAATATTATTCACACTCAAAAGTTTTACAAATTTGAAGATAGATGGTCTTCGCCAATAATACTGAAAGATGAATGGTCTATAGAATTTATATATATATATATATATATATATATATATATATATATATATATATATATATATATATATATATATATATATATATATATATATATATACGTCGCGTAAATCCCTTCCCTTTGCGCGGTCGTGTTGTCATGCATACGATTAGCTAATGATTGGCTATTAAAGCTCTAGTTTTGTGGAGGTCGGGTAGCTCAATCGGTTAGAAGGCGCAGTTGGATGAATGGCAGCTAGGTGATTCGGTACCATAGGTCGTGGGTTCGAGTCCCCGTCGGGGAACGAATATAAGTGAAATATAGGGTGCCTTGTTAACTGTAGTATCTTTGTGCTTTATATATATGATTTATATAAGTCCCTGTTGTATGTTAATATCAAGGACTTATGTTTTCTCATATCCGAGACATCATACGTTTTAAAAGAATGCATCAGTTTATACGGGGACGCACATATTTTGATATATTTATGCCCATTGTTTATACATGTATATTAAACGGTTAAATTTACTTATGACATCGACGTAGGAAATACAAATCTTTTGAAACATCTAAATTAATATATTTAGTCCGACAGTTTCGTATTAAATGTTATCAAATTGAACAAATATACCTAATATGTGTATAGATACTTTGTTAAATGGAAGTATCTTCTCTATATAAGAATTCGTATAATTTACATGTTTTACACCCGATCCCAACATTCGACCTATTGTTCGAAACAGAGCTTCAATTTTGTTTCTATTTTTCTAGCTGTCAAATTCTACCGGTTTTCGCAGAAGGCAAGGTGAATGTCTTTGTACTGTAGTGGTGATAATAACTAACCAGTTTAAAGTGATTTTATTAACATTTAGGCAAAACAAGATTCCTATGAGATATGTTTTACCTTAGTTAATTGTTATACCCTCGTATAGATGTAGATAATGCAGGACCATAAGGCATAAATAATGTCAAATGTGGTCTTCATTTCTGTTCAACTAAAATCTTCAGGCTTATTTCTGTTACCCAGTTGAACAAGCTGGGGACAGCCTCTCATTTGAGAAACATTCACTCAAGTGAGTAATAATCTCTGTTTTCAATAATCAGTTTCAAGGAATGAACAGAAGTAAACAAGTACTAAATTTAAATCTTCGGTATTTTGACTTAATTCAAACTTAAAAGGGCACATCTTTATAACATACTGAACATAAACTACGAAAGAATTTGACCTTTTCATCTATCATTTTGGAGTTAATAGCTGCACAAATGTTGCAGCTATAAACTCCAAAATGGTAAATTAAAAATCGCAACTTGTTTTGTAAACTATATTCACCTACGGATTATGAAGTACATAAATATGCCTTTTTGAATTTGAAATCAGAATTCTAAAATTTTATTTTTCATTTCTAGAACTGATTACTGAAAACAGAGATTTTTATGCTTTTGAGTGATTGCTTGTCCCCAACCTGTCGAAACAAACGTAATGTATGTATGTTTATATATTTCACTGTTTATGATTTATATGTATTAATTGTTGTAATGTTTCATTTAATTTGTTTTAGTCAAATAACTTTAATGAGAGCTTTTATCCCCACCTCCACCTTTTTTCCTTTCTAATACATGTATATCACCTTACGTTGTGCTACATGTTAATTTGTTCAAGATTTGGCGGTTTAATTATCTATGTAAACGCGGCATTATTACTACATTTAGTCTCACATATTTGACTCATGACCTACTTTTACCAGCAGCTCGCATAGATGTGCTTGTTAATTACCTTCTCCCCATGAGCTGCCGTAGTTTACTATATATAACAGTAGGAGCTGCTTTTGAAAAGCAGGGGCAGGCTTGGTGTAGTCAGGTTAAGTGCTTGGCTTGTTGCGCCAACAATCTGGTTCGATTCCCGGGTTGCGACACTATGTTTAAGAGGTTAATTACATCCTGCTTCCATGTCACAATATAACTGAAAAATTGTTGAAAGCAACACCAATCAACCAACCAACCAACATTTGAAAAAGCAGTGTTTAAGTTAGTTCAGTTTGATTATTTTAGCATAGTACTGACTGTTTTAACCATTATTGATTTACATGTATGTGATTTTTATGTGACTGCTTTATTCTAGATGCGCATGTAGAACTTAGATTGTAAATAAATTAATGAACTTTGTTTGTCTTAATGAATGACAGAACCAGTTGACCGCTTGGAAGGAATATATAAACTTTACACACACTGATTAAAGACATTATAAATTACTATTTTCATTATTATTATTTATATATTTTTTTTTCACATGAAGTGTAACATTTTCAGATCTAAACCTTGTTTTACATGTTTTTCTGTTTACAGAAATCTACGGAGTTTGACTTTCTAAGATAAAGCTATCACATCATATAAATGAGATGTATGCAGTGAGTGGCTTCTTAACATTAACACCTTTCATCTAAAGGTGCTGGTGATAAGTACACCTACAGATGCTGGTGTCTGTAATGTTTCTTGAGAAGAAAAAGTCTGATCTAACAGAACATGAAGTATTTATAACAGTACTGAAAGAATTGCTAGCTGGAGGTAAAGAAAAAAAAGATTGCATGCATGTTTATTCTGACACTGATTACATTGCCTCCATTGTATTCTTCTAAATTTAATGTGTAGTTTAATGGTCTACATGTATAACAGTATTGATATAGGGGTATCATGTTTATGTCTTATTTTACTACATGTTTTATAATTGTAATTTTCCAAATAATTAAAAGTCATAAAACATGCTTTGAAATAATTAGATCCAAAATAGTTTACATTTACTTTGTAAAATTAATTTTACAATAGCTGTCATAGAAATACAAATCATTAATCAAACAAACAACTGTGTACTTGTCTCAGTTAAATGTTAGAAAACATTAACACAAGTTTTTGTAACTTTTGCATAAATATGAGTATTTGATATAAGGTAATGGACAGTCTGTCCACACCATCTCATCTTCGGAAATCCTCCTTAATTCTTAGCGGGATTTGATGAAACTTCGTACAAAGAAAGATGTGCATATTGAAAGAAGAATACTGTCCAAAAAGATTTACAGGAGTTATGGCCCTTGGACTTAGATATTCTTAGAATAACTTGTCTTTGCAAATTCTAAACCCTTAAGGGAATTATGATGAAACTTGGTAAAAAGAAAGAGCATACTGTGAAGATGTGTGTATTGGAAGGGGAATGCTGTCCAATAAAATTACAGGAGTTATGACCCTTGGACTTTGATTTTCTATGCAAAATACTTTGTCTTTGCAACTCCTCCTACACCTTTTGGTGGATATTTATGAAACTTGGTGTAAAAAAAATCACATTATGAAATTCTAAACCCTTAAGGGAATTATGATGAAACTTGGTAAAAAGAAAGAGCATACTGTGAAGATGTGTGTATTGGAAGGGGAATGCTGTCCAATAAAATTACAGGAGTTATGACCCTTGGACTTTGATTTTCTATGCAAAATACGTTGTCTTTGCAACTCCTACACCTTTTGGTGGATTTTTATGAAACTTGGTGTAAAAAAAAAATCACATTATGAAGATGTACATATTAAACAGGAAATTTCACGTCTCCTCAAAATTTAATGCAACTATGGTTGGTGTGTTTATGATAGGAAAGGAGGTTGGTGTAAACATGGGAAATGATGGATGTGCAAAGATCATTTAACCTACAAGCAATTGAAGAAGAAAACTGAACTATTTTACTAGTACATGTATCAATGGCAATTTAGATTTAGCACACAATTAGATTAGATATCTAGTTCTAGTTTGTATGACATTTTGGTTAACAAAATGCAAGTATACTGTATACCAGTCTAGCAGTGCCCAATTGTTTCAAATCCCCTACCCATTTTCTGAAAAATAATTGAATTCATTGTGTTGATTAATATCAAAATGCACAGTTCTGAGGCCATCTTGAGAATACAAATAAAAATTTGAGGTTGCTTGGTCATGAATTTCCCTGGTCAATACAGCTCAGTTTTTATTACTGAGCAATGCATCATTGCTTGTCACATGACCTACCAGTTGTTATTTCTTTTGTATACAATACCTGTTTAATGTCTAAATAAATCTTTGTTCATAGCTCTACATTCTAATCACACATGAATTTTTCAACTCTATATATATTAGGTATTGCTGGGTGTGTTGCTAAGACAACAGTTGCTCCCCTTGACAGGGTCAAGATTCTGCTTCAGGGACACAATCATCACTATCATCACTTAGGTAATAAGACTAAAACCACATGCACTGAATGGGTTGAGTGTGAAACTGCAACCTGAAAAAGCAATGAATTTAAAGAGGAATTAATTTGAGCATTTGCTGCTGTTGTTGTTTTATAGGTTAACACAGCATTGACTATTTTGTGTGAACATCTGTAATTATTGAAGTGATATATCTACATACATAAGTGTGAATTAAATTCAGTTAAGTGATATATCTATGTATGTATGTGTAATGTTAATGATATGCCTACATACATAGGTGTGATATATCTACATACATAGGTGTGATATGCCTACATACATAGGTGTGATATATCTACATACATAGGTGTGATATATCTACATACATAGGTGTGATATGCCTACATACATAGGTGTGATATATCTACATACATAGGTGTGATATGCCTACATACATAGGTGTGATATATCTACATACATAGGTGTGATATGCCTACATACATAGGTGTGATATATCTACATACATAGGTGTGATATGCCTACATACATAGGTGTGATATATCTACATACATAGGTGTGATATGCCTACATACATAGGTGTGATATATCTACATACATAGGTGTGATATATCTACATACATAGGTGTGATATGCCTACATACATAGGTGTGATATATCTACATACATAGGTGTGATATGCCTACATACATAGGTGTGATATATCTACATACATAGGTGTAATGCTATTGATATATCCATATACAAAGATGTAGTGCTAGTAATATACCTTCATACAAAGGTGTAATTAGGGCCCTGCTTCATATGAAGGTGCTCTATACATTGTAGTAATCACTGTCTGTCCATCATCAAAAAGCTTTAATATTGGCCATATGTAATACACTGTCACAAGAATTCCTTTCATATTTGGCATGTGTGTTCCTTATGACAAAACCTTTCCATTGGTACCAAACATTTTGATCATGTGACCTTGGCATTGACCTTTGACCTGAATTTGAAAAACTTTAAAATTGACCATAACTATTGAACCATAAAAAGTTTGGCATGTGTGATCCTTATGATAAGACCTTTACTGTTGGTACCAAAATGTTTTCAACATGTGGTTTTGACGGTGACCTTTGAGCTGCATTTGAAAAATTTAACATTGACTATATAACTATTGAACTGTTTGAAGTAAGGCTTTCATATTTGGCATCTGTGTTCCTTATAACAAGACCTTTCTGCTGGTACCAAATTAAGATCAAGATCAGGGTGACAGGCATTCTGCTGGGACTTCTTACTTTGACAGTTTTCTAGTTTTAGTAATTTATCTACATGCCAAGGTGTGATTTAAGTGATATATTTACATACATAGGTATGATTAAGTGATATATCTAGATACATAGTTGTGATTTAAGTACCGGTAATATATCTACATATATGGGTGTGATTTCAGCGATTCATCAACATGCATAAGTGTCATTTATGTGATATATCTATATTTATAGGTGTGATTTCATCACTACAGCACATCAAGCTGAAGGAAGGACTCTCTGGCTGGTATCAAGGCAATGGCATTCATATGATTAGAGTTTTTCCTTATGCTGCTATACAGTATACAGCATATGAAACATATAAAAAGGTAAGATGTGTACAGGTATGAAGTTATAGCACATGCCCTGTATAAAAGGAGGAAGTACAGTGATCCTCCGTTAATCCAGGCTCCGTTTCTCTGGAAAATCCACTTTCCCGACAAGAAAATGCTGGAACGGATTTCTCAAATGATATTTTGATCTGGAAATCTGTATTCTGGATCCGGACAAGGAAATATGGGTACGTAATTCCAAAAGTACATGTAATTTGCTCCGATAATCCAGACAAAATTTTGCTTTCCGGACGTAGTTGTAGCAAATAACTGCAGTTTAATTAATACACTGCTTATCTCCTCTCTGCGCCGATTGTTTGTTTAACAGTTAAACGACGCGTTTACCTGATCACCTACCTATGGTATGTTAATTACCTATCGAATTAGGAACTGACCGCTTTGGTGTAGTCAAACGTCATGTTAGCGGTCATTGATGATTGCTTTTTAATGAGTTAGTACACGCTTACGCCAGAAATGAAGATTGCTGTTAGTTGAATGATAGTAAATAAAAGTAAATTGCCGACTTTGCAGCTTACATTCTTAATTAGATATTGGGGCTTTAGATTGTAACCAAACTTTAAGTATCGTCACTCTTCTATCTGAGATCGATTACTGATAACGTATCCTTACTTAGTGCTCATTACATTATTTTATAGAGAAGTTTTAACTTTTAGTTATTCTTCTGTTTTATAGTTATAGAAAAAATTTTATATTTAAAACATGAACACTGTGTAAATTTATCCTGACATAAATGCTTTTCAATTCTAAATTTGTATGACACAGCAGGATGTTAGATTAACACTCCGATCGCGATAGAAGTGAAATTAATTAGTCAAGCGCGAGGTATATACAAAGGCGGCTATCAACATTTAAATAGAGGACAGTGAGTTGAAAAATCATCCAGGTTTCAGAAATATGGCTGCAATTAATGTACAGTTTACTAGAGATGTTAATACATTAAATACGTAATAGATAGATATATTTCTTCTTATACAAATTAAATGCATATAAGGATTATTACTTGTGTTTTATCATGTACTGTATACACCCTTCTTTTATCAAGAAATAAGATTCTTTAACATCTAATGTACCGGTACTATTATCCAGCAATCTGGAAAATCCGTTTATCCGGACAAATCGGTTGTGAACAAACGTGTCTGGATAAACAGAGCATCACTGTATATGAATAATTAAATTTAGACAGGGAACTGCCTGATTTTCATAAGAATGATGTTTAACTAAGGTTGACCAGCAGAGCGCACAATGGATAGTCTGTGGTGTTTTAGCTTACATGAGCCAAAGACTTAAATGAGCTATTGTCAAAGCACACAATCCATCATTATCGTCCATTAACTTTTCACATTTTTGACTTCGTCATTCTTAGATACCGTTATTTTCAGGTTTTCTCTTTGATTTTCTCTTTGCAAGATGTTTAGAATGCATTGGTTTTGTGTATTTTGACTGATTGTATTATAATAGATGTAATTAGAAGGAAATGGAATACAAAAGTAGTTTCTAAGAATGGTAGCTATTTTTATAAGATAAAAAAAATACTATTAATATGTAATAGTAAGCTTTGGTGGGCTTTCCATCAAATCGAATGGATAGAATTTTATAAAACTCGTTAGATATGAAGTACTCCAGGTTCCCTACAAGTGTTGCTACATTGTATTTTCCACCAGATCCAGGGTTGGGCAACATAGGCTGAAGAGGATACATCCCTATGACAGACTTCTTCTTCAGACTGGCTGCATAGATCTTCAAACTGCACCAGAGTTATCTAGAATGGCTTCTTAGTTTTGACACTTTTTGACTGGATTGCAGAGCAATTCTGAACTATAAATAGATGATGTCCACCTGTCATTCTGTCTGTCTCAGCAACTACTAGAAGTATAAACATAATACTTCACACCTAGGCTCCTTATGACCAGAGCTTTCAAATTATGCCATGACTTTTGACCAAGTGACTTTAGACTTTGACCTACTTTAAAAAAAACTTTTGGCTCTGTCTTTTGAATCAGTAAGAGAAGGCTTGGTACTTCATAAATAAGTTGACCTTGCGGCATTGACCTTTTTCGAATTTTTTTGCCATCTGGCCATACCATTTTTAGTGGTTTCTTGCTTTACCTCTTTTCTGATTTGGTCATTTCCACATATGTTTTTAATTTTTTGGTTTATTTAAAATAGTGAAGCAAGTATGCATTTATTTGTTAACTATTGGTAGAAAATATCCATTTCAAAGATTGTTCGAAAGTGCTTTGTCAAATTTTAGTTTTCTGGATTTAAAGAAATTTCTGTTTTGATTTAAGCCAGTTCTGGCATGCAAAAGGATAACAATTCAAACTGCTCGAAGGCAAAACATTTCACAATTCATTCACCAAAAAAAGTGTTTGCAGCACTTGATATATTAACTAACTCCTTTTAGGACAGAATTGGGGTAAAAAACTCTGACTATTTTTTTTATAAATTTTGTTTTGTGTGTGTGTGTGTGTAGGCGTGTGTGTGTGTGAGATTGCCTTGTTTTTTGTTTGCTGTCAAAAACACATCAGGTAAGAGAGTATACCCTGTATGTATTTGCAAATGTTTTCAAACAGTCTGTCATTTGTGAATAAGCAAATTGTGCCTACATGTAGATGAATGATATAGGCCCATTTAGGCCTGTCACTATGTAACTAAAGATAGAATTGTTTCTGCTTTGTTTTGAGACTGTGTATATGTCATGCATAATATAGGAGTAATAATTTCATGAGGGGCATACACTGTGTTGAATATAAACTTATTTTGTATTAAGAGTGTTTTATGCAGAGTACACAAGCTTTTTGCATAGTTTGATGCATGAATGCAATTCCTCCATCATCATTATCATTAAGATTTTATTGATATGAAAATGGCTATACTTTAAATCCCTTTAAAAATGCACTTGCATCATACAGTGTACCTGGTAATTGTGATAGTCCACAGTCTTTCTGAGATCTGATGAATAATGAAACATGTTATATAAAGCACATGTAAATACTTACTTGATCATGATATTTACAGAGATGACAATTTTGTCTGTTTTCAGAAGCTTGGACATTACGTCACAAATCATCCGAGATATGTCAGTTTTGTGTCAGGATCTTTGGCAGGTCAGTTGATCACTCAATATTGGTATTTAGAAATTAGTATGCAAATATATATATAAATATATATATATATATAATATATATATATATATATATACATCCAGAAAACAAAATGCTTTCTTAACATACACATGATGAACAATACAAACATATCTAGATTCACACAAGATTAGCATAACATACACAGCATCCCATACACATGACTAGTGTGACTATACACATGACTAGTGTGACTATATACATGTCTAGTGTGACTATATACATGTCAGGTATGACTATACACATGTGTAGTGTGACTATACACATGTCTAGTGTGACTATACACATGTCTAGTGTGACTATACACATGTTTAAAGTGACTATACATGACTAGTGTGACTATACACATGTCTAGTGTGACTATACACATGTCTAGTATGACTACACATGTCTAGTGTGACTATACGCATGTCTAGTATGACTATACACATGTCTAGTGTGATTATACACATGTCTAGTATGACTATACACATCACTAGTGTGACTATACACATGTCTAGTATGACTATACACATCACTAGTGTGACTATACACATGTCTAGTATGACTATACACATGCCTAGTGTGATTATACACATGTCTAGTATGACTATACACATCACTAGTGTGACTATACACATGTCTAGTATGACTATACACATCACTAGTGTGACTATACACATGTCTAGTAGTGTGACTATACACATGTCTAGTATGACTATACACATCACTAGTGTGACTATACACATGTCTAGTGTGGCTATACACATGTTTAGTATGACTATACACATGTCTAGTGTGACTATACACATGTCTAGTGTGACTATACACATGTCTAGTATGACTATACACATGTCTAGTGTGACTATACACATGACTAGTGTGACTATACATATGACTAGTGTGACTATATACATGATTAGTGTGACTATACACATGTCTAGTATGACTATACACATCACTAGTGTGACTATACACATCATTAGTGTGACTATACACATGTCTAGTGTGACTAAACACATGTCTAGTATGACTATACACATGACTAGTGTGACTATACACATGTCTAGTGTGACTATAAACATGTCTAGTATGATTATACACATGTCTAGTATGATTATACACATGTCTAGTATGACTATACACATGACTAGTGTGACTATACACATGTCTAGTGTGACTATATACATGACTAGTGTGACTATACACATGTCTAGTGTGACTATACACATGTCTAGTATGACTATACACATGTATGACTGATGTGACTACACACATGACTAGTATGACTTACATATGTCTAGTGCAACATACACAAGATGTTTATCATAAAAATTAAAACACAATGTGTAATATTGTCGATTGATTTGACTGTTATAATTTTGTTATAACCACAGGTCTGACAGCTGTAATATTGTTGATTGATTTGACTGCTATAATTTTGTTATCACCACAGGTCTGACAGCTGTAATATTGACATATCCCCTGGACATAGTGAGATGTCGTATTACATTCCAAGTAAAAGGAGAACTGATCTATACTGGCTGTCAAGATGCTGTCAAGGCCATTTATAAGGAGGGTGGCTTTCAGGCAATGTATAAAGGCATTGTGCCCTCTCTCTTAGGAATGGCTTTGTATGGAGGTAAGGGGTTTACACTCTCACTGGCATAATTTAAACTTTTTCCTTTCCTCTTAATATGATTAAGGTAGAAATATTAAATCTGCTGGAGAAATCTTTGTACTGTGTTTGAATAAAAGTAAATCTCATAAGTTATTCTCTAATGTAAAGGGGAAAAGTCCTTTATGTCAACCATACAATGCACAGAAATTTCAACCTATTTAGCTGACCAATCTGAAGCAGTAAGAGGTCTTTTGACTTGACAATTCTTGATTTGATATGATACCTCAGTTTTTATTGTCTCGTCCAAAAAAACAGGACACAGAGAATGGGGTTTGAGTACATGATCTCTCAGTTCTAATTATAGCGTCCTACTAGCTTAGCTCTTTCTTCAGAGGATACAGTTTTACAAATAACAACATCGAATCTTGTACAACTTGATTGAAATATGTACATTAATATGCACTCAAATTAACAGATTGCTTTAAAGCTGTGTAAACTTCCAGTGTAAACCATTAAGAACTGAAAGAGGTAGAGTTACAATATATTTTAGATCTATTTTTTATTACGCTTTGTTAGATATCTAATATAGCCAATTTTTATGATGTATCTAGTGTCAGACAGTTATTTATAGTATACAGATGTATCATATACTGTTGTAGACAGGACTTTGATAAGCTGAGGATTTTGGCTGGAACCAAGGATCTCTTGAGCCCAGCAGGCTACCAGCCAAGCCATGCTGTCTGCTCTATGGAACATAGGGATTCATTCTTTGAAATTGTTGAAATATTTTTGTTTATAGGAATATCATTCTACACATTTGAACTTCTGAAAACCACAGCACTGGAAAATTATTCTGAAAGTTTTGGTGAATGTAGCCCTACAGACTCGCAG
The DNA here is from genome assembly GCA_035048485.1 of Pteria penguin. Classification (NCBI taxonomy): domain Eukaryota; kingdom Metazoa; phylum Mollusca; class Bivalvia; order Pterioida; family Pteriidae; genus Pteria; species Pteria penguin. Next base: position 1,177,613 of record CM068580.1, read on the forward strand.
AAATTGATCCTAACACTACCTGCAAAGTTAATGTGTGGGGCTGCTGCAGGAATTATGGCCCAAACTTTCTGGTAAGTCCTGTAAATTTATATAAGAGATCACCTACTAAATTAATGTGTGGGGCTGCTGCAGGAATAATGGCCCAGATTTCCCGGTAAGTCCTATACATGCATACTGGAGATCACCTCTGAAGGAATTAAAGCCCAGACTTTCTGGTACAGTGTAGTTTTAAACATGTATGTGATCATTACTTAATATATGAGGGAGTTATAAGTTTCCGATAAAGTGACATCATATATGTTTCCTGTGTACCCAGTTACATTGCCAACATTTATGACCTTTGTTATGAGGAACATGAAGACAGGAATTTTCAATTTTATAAATTTCGATATTTTTGTCTTACCTTTGTTATTGCATTAGTATTGTTTACCCCAGTTACCTTCCTAAAATTCTATGTTTGTTTTACAGATTCCTCCCTTAAAGTAAATATTTGTTTTACAGTTACCTTTCTTAAAGTCCACATTTATTTTACACTGTAATACCTGTCTTTGATTCCATACTTGTGTTACAGTTACCCCCTTGATGTAGTGAGGAGGAAGATGCAGCTCTCAGGAATGTACCAAACCAATACCATCAAAAGGTTCAAACTTTAATTAACATTTTCATTTCCTACATTTCCACTTCATCAAAATTTGTGTTTGCAATAAAATGACAAAACTGCCCGAATATCTTATTATATATAACTAGACTACCTGTAATATTGTCATCTGTAGTACATGACTGAGATACCTGTAATGCTGTGTTACCTATAATACAAGTTTGAGCTACCTGTGATACTCTGATATCTGTAATACTTGACTGAGCTACCTGTATGACAGTAATACTGTGTTACCTGTAATACATGTAAATGTCTTTGCTACCTGTGATACTCTGGTATTTGTAATACATGACTGAGCTACCTGTATGGCTGTAATACTATGTTACCTGTAATAAATGTCTGAGCTACCTGTAATATTCTGGCACCTGTAATACATGACTGAGCTGCCTGTAATACTGTTATCAGTAATACATGTATTCTGTCAGTGTAACTTGTAATGCATGGTTGAGCTCCTTTTTATACCCTTTTACATTTGATACATAACTAAGCTACCTGTAATATGCTACCTGTAATACTAGTTTGCTTGTAATGCACAACTAAGCTTCTGTAGCACTTTATTATATGTAATTAATGACTAATCTACCTGTAATTTTCTTTTGTGTGTAATATTGAGTTTTCTGTAATATGCAGTAAAATTAAGACACCTGTAATACCCTGTTACTGGTGAGTCTAAGGTTCAGATGAGCTATTGTCATAGTGTGCCACCTGTCATCCAGTCTCTGATGTCTGTCCAACCTTAGGGTAGGTGCTGTCTATAAACTTTTCATGACAGCTGAAGAGATTTTGATGAAACTTTGTAGGGAGAAAATAAATACTCATTGTTCCATAAAAGTGTTATTGGTTTTGTTTTTGGTCAGTGGATCCAGGGCAGGGTGTTGTCACACTGAGAAGGTACCTTCCTTTGACAATTTTCCTCTTCAAATCTGCTGCATTGATAGACAAAAAAATGTACCAGATTTATGTAGAAAGCTTTTTTTTGTTGTTGTTTTTGGTTCTACTAGTACTCTGAAATCAATTTTTGATGCTTTTTTTTTTTACTTTAGGTTTTTGGGTGTTTTTTTTTTTTCTCATGTAGGTTGTTTATAATGCATTCATTTCGTGAGTTTTATCGGATTAAATTGAAATGAATGTGAAATACAAAAATCATTTCAAAGGATATTGTGCAATTTCTTTAAGATTGAAAAAGGGGTATATTGTATTTGTATGTCATAATAAGCTTTGATAGACTTCTTCAGAACTAGTATAAAAATTTGAACCTTGAATCAAAGTCATATTTAAAAGGTCAAGTTCACAGTGGTTATATTTGGTAGATCATTGTCCAAACCATAACCTCCTGTTGCAAAAATTGATTTGAATAATATTTCATAGAATTGTTGCCCAGGTTTCAAAGGTATGTCATGACACTGAAACAAGGTTAAATTTCATGATTAGTAAGAGATTTGCCTTTTTAGTGATATTGAGTAGAAAATTAGGGGAAGGAGTGGCAATTTTGAGAACCTAGAAAGTGCAGGGTAAGGAAATTTCTCCATATATCCACCTAACCCCTTTTCAAATTATATGACAGGCATATTATGCAACATCAGCCATTGCTCTTGTTTTCAGTTATGAATAAAAATTTCTGAAGAAGAATAGTCACTCTTATAGGAGAACATGCCGATGCTTTCCATGTTTCTCATGTGCTCAGGTGAGCAATGTAGGCCCATTTGGTTTTCTTGTTATTTTGTGCTATTATTTTGCTTTTGGTTTACAGGAGCTGGTATCACCTTATGGCAGATGTTTATCGTAGCTATGGTATACAGAAGGGACTATATCGAGGACTAAGTATCAATTACATGCGAGCTCTACCTATGACATCAGTCTCCTTTGCTGTCTATGAGAACTGTAAACAAGCATTTGGACTGGACACTGGGGTCAAAAGATGACCTTGACCTAATTAAATAGATATCTTTTCATGTGATAGATGATCAGTACTTTGACTTAATAATTTATGTGATCATGATTTTGATGGAAGTTTTTATACTGGTTTTATTCTTATCCATTAAATCTCTGTATAATTTATTGATAGTATTAATTTATTTGTGTCTTAGTTTTTAAAGTTATATTTTATTTGCAAATACCAATACCAGTGTTTCCATATACACGGATACACACTGAAATTATGTTACAAAAATACAAATATCTCCAATGTGAAGTCTGTAGTACTTCACAAACCGATGTTTCTTAGTGAATCTCAATGAATTTTTTTATATATTTCAGAAATGAAAGATATATCCCTTGAATTTTTTAATGCTATGTAAATAGGTTTATTCCAGTGAATCTTAGTGAATTATTAACAGAATAGTTCGAAATGATGTTTAATCCATGATCGTGTTTTAGAACAAATTAATGCATGTGTAGTAATGATGTGGAAATAAATGTATCTCATTGAAGAATAACCTTCTGGAATAAAAGACACATATCAATAAAATAAGAGCGAGATGGATCTCACAGAAATGTGATATAGATGTATCTGAATGAGATGTCATTTATAGATATACCTCAGTGAAGTTAGAGTTTAGATGTATTTCAATAGAAAACTAAATATATGTATAACAATAAAAAGTGATACGGATATATCTCACTGAAATGTGATAAAGATGTGTCTTGTTGAAGTATGATATAGATGTATCTTGATGAAGTGTGATACAGATATCTCACTGAAATGTAATAGAGGTATCTTTGTAGATTGTGAGATAGGTGTATCTCGATAAAGTGTGATACAGATATATCTCACTGAAATGTAATGAGGTATCTTTGTAGAATGTGATATAGGTGTATCTCGGTGAAGTGTGATACAGATATATCTCACTGAAATGTAATGAGGTATTATAGTAGAATGTGATATAGGTGTATCTTGATGATATCTCACTGAAATGTATAAAGATGTATCTTAGTAAAATGTGCTATAGATTTCAATTTAGTATGATTTAGATGTATCTCAATGAAGTGTAATTTAGATATATCTCAGTGAAATATTGATCATGAGTTAGGAATATAGGTCAGTGAAGTGTGATCATTGTTTCTCATACTTTAATAACAGAGATGTGTGTGAAATACATCTCATTGATGTATATATTCATGACAACTGTTTTTATGCAGAATGTACTTTTTATTCAGTATTTTGTTGATCTATGTTTTACAGAAATAAAGATTTAAAAATTCAATCAGAAAAGAGATAGATACAATAGTGTGTCCATGAGTTTGAGTGTCTCTGAAGTGCTCTTCTTGTATTGCCTGGTTGTATTTTGTATGCAATGTAGAACAAACTAAATTGGGGTCAGGGGCCAGTTGTTCGAAACTTTAACCACTGGTTAAGCTAAACAAAGGTAAATTTCATCTAACTATATCATTGAAATGAGAAGACTTTAAGTCATAGTCTATGTACTGATTTGTAGCATATGAAACAAGCTTTGAAAAGTAATTTAGATTTTTATACAGAAATTTTATAAATTAAAGTGACTGTCTCTCAAATTTTAACACTATTTGGCTTAACGAATGGTTAAAGTTTCGAATAACTGATCCCAGAGTGTTAAAGGTGAAAGTCCCTCTCAAATTCTAGATTTTAGCATTGTTGTCAAAAGGTAAAACTCAAGGTCACCTACAAATTCTAGACTTTAACATTGTTGTCAGAGGGTAAAAAATCAATGTCACTTACAGATTCTGGATTTCTACATTGTTGTCAAAAGTTAAAATGTCAAGGTCACTTACAAATTCTGGACTTCTACATTGTGGTCAGAATACTGATGCCAGCTTCATTGCTGTTTAATTTCATAGATCTTGGTAAAAAGGTGGTCTCTATTACATGTATATCAGCATGAAATGTGAGAAAGTCAAAGTAAAAATATCACTTATTTCAGCTTTTGCAGTCAAGGTAAAGAATCTGCTAATAAAACACACCAGAGTTTGATTAAACCTTGTTATCCCATGCATGGATTTAAATAATATTTCACAGAATTGTCGCCCAGGACCCAAGAGCGTTGTTATGCCCTTTAATTAAGGTCAAGGACACCGTTCATATGATGGGTTAATTCTTGTTATGCCTTTCACGGATCAGAATATTTCACAGAATTGTTGCCCAAGTCCATAGGATGTGCCACGATCTTGAGCGAAGTTCATATCTAAAAGATCAAGGTCACAGTGCTTATGTACGGGAAATCCTTGTCCAGACAGTCATTGTGTGGGAAATTTTCTTTGGCTTTACAGGACATTTGTCTGGTAAAGCTTCATATTTCAATGAAATTTGTAGTGAAAGTTATACCTGACCAAGTCAAATTTACCAAAATATCAGGCGGGTTTCGGAAACACTACAGAAACTTTTTGAATAATTTACGGGATTTTTGCTAGGTCGCAAGGGTGTGTCATGGCCTTGAACCAAGGTCAAATCTACAAGGTAAAGGTCACTGAGTTTATATATCGTTTATCTCTGTCCGGGCCTTACCTGTCTACTGTCTGCATTGATTTGAATAATATTTCGCTGGATTGTTGCCCAAGCCCCAAAGGCGTGTCATGACTTTGAACAAAGGTTAAATTTTATGATTAGCATTATCTTACAAGAACTTTGCCTCTCTAATGAACTTTAACAGAAAATTAATTAGGGATTTTAAAGCCCAAACTCGAAACCGCAAATTAATACACAGAAACAGGACATGGGTCAATTATAATTAAAGTTTACATGTACGTGTATTTGAATGTATCTCAGTACAGTTCTCATAAAATTTTACAGTTGGCTTTATTTGTATGGAATTTGTTTTTATCCAAATACTAAAATCGCTGGGGTTTCGAGGAGTTTCGCTCCCTCATTCTGCCCCCCTCCCCCTTACCAGTGATTCACCCTGGATCTACTTGGGGCTTATGGTGACTCCAGAGCCCCTGCCTTTTAAACTAGCTACGTCACTGACTGATTAATTAGGGGTTTTTTTTTACTAATAGTAAAAATTATTACACTACTTATGCCATCAAAATGTTACGTCACATGGGAAATGAATTACCTTATTTACGTGATCACAATACCATATATTACGAATTACATTTCATCAAGCGTCTCCCTTCTCTCAACCACTGTTAATATCATGAGATCTCCATTTTTATACGCCCGTCGAAAGACGGGACGTATTCAGGTATGGCGATGTCCGTCCATTCGTCCGTCCGCTATGGAACGCGATAACTTTAGTAAACGTTAGCTGTTTTTCATGAAACTTATACCGAATGATTAAATAGTATAGAAGAAGACGCCTTTCGATTTTGAGCTAATTCCGTTTTGTCGTTCCGGAGTTATGTGACTTGGATTTTATTTCTGCTGTGAAAAAATGCTACGGAACGCGATAACTTAAACTTGTAAACGTCAGTTGTTTTTCATGAAACTCATACAGAATGCTTAGATAATGTACGGGAAGCCGCCTTTAGCTAGGCGTTGCTCTTGTATTTCATTTTAATATTTAAATATACATCTATTAGCATTTAATACAGATGCTATAAAATTCTGTTTGTCGGTTAGAGGATGGTACAGAAATGTGTCAATGACGCATTTGTAGTGGGTTACAGACTATTGTCAAACAGACGATGACGCAATCGCAGTGGTGACATCACCGAGGCATAAACACATTGTACCATAAAAACTCCTCAAGACAGCCTTTCCGATCATCTCCAGCACGTGACCATATAAGACTCCTGTATAAACGGAGATGATGAGGATCTCTAAGATATGATCACAAGAAGGTATGCATGTGCACCTTTGACTCTTGCACATACTACATCACCTTACGTAAGCAGTGATTGATGCGTCGTCCACTGCCGTCTCGGTTACCTGGCCGTGGCCTGGGGGCCTGCGCAGACACGCATGGCTGATCGTATCATCACTTAACAAGGTTGGTGCAAGTCAAAGGCATTAGGAACATTACATGTATAAACTGCGATCATGGCAACACTTACAGAGGGACCGTAATATGTACTTGGCCAAAAAACTTGCCGTTATGGGTGTAGAAAAGACCAAAGTATAAAGGGATATACCTGAAGACGATCGTGGACATGCTTTGAACTCTTTGATAACCCGTGTTCTGTACACAATAATCAAGATTGTTTATTACCAGAAAATGCTGATGAACTTTTGATCGGAGTTTATAATCGTCGACTCTTCATCAGAACACTATAGATTGTGGTGAGCTGAGGATCGTATCCTTTCCTACTTAACTTTTAACTGATTCACTTCCTACTTGCGGTGATGGATAATTGTTTTAGGTCGATACATTCGGATGATTACTAATAAGGCATTACTTCATTCCTACTCATTTACACGCGGATATTGGAACTGAAACAAAATGGCGACAACAATTATAAATAGGTAAGACATATTTATTATAATTCTATAATAATAATCTTCAACAGGTGTATTTATAACATACAACTTATACAATGTATATGATAACGTAGCATTTCTTATTTGTCATACATGTAGTTTAGTAAAAATATTATAAACTGTATCTGCATAACAAAATATGTAATATGATTTGGGCGCGGGTTTGTTAAGACAGTACGGGGCAAGGCTCTCGTATGATAATTGACGACATTTGCTATAGAACAAGTTAGCAACAAATCCTAAACTGTGTCCTATTTAAAACAGAATATGCAATATATGACTTTTCTAGAATTTCTGTCACTTTTAAAAAACATTTCCGTTCAAAGCCAGCATGACGTAGTAGGTTATTTCGCCGAGACTCTCGTTTGCCCAAGGTTCTTCTGTTGTGGTTCGTTTAGCTCTTGTCCATAAATGGGGTAGGAAGGTGCGTATAAGCAAAATTAAACCTTAATAAAATGAAATTGATTTCATTTTCCCGTTAATTATTGAATGAACTGCGGTGTAATAGAAAGATAGAGACATCTGAAATGTAGATTCAATTCTCTTATGAAGTACCATACAACATGTACATAATTCAACAGCGTTGACATTTGATATTGGCATTGACTCTGAGTATACAGGCATCTGGACAAAAGACCCCGACACCCAGCGGAAGCTGATCACAGTATTGTCCAGTATAGAATTCTCTCTTTAGTTCTCTTTTTCTCTCCGGAAACTACATAGAAGTTGTAAATGTTTAAAATTATCCAGTTAACCCAATGCCAAAAATCGTTATATTAACAAGAATATCAGTAAAACTAATGGATGTTCCACGAAGTGCATCAAACAATTGGACTGGAGAATTATCATGAAATGTTGTTAAATTCCAGAAAGTGGTCTTAATTTCCTAACATTTAAGGTTGTGACCTTAAGTGGGTATTTTAAGTGAGCAAAGGAACTCCTGGCCCAAGAAACTTCTGTCCCAAGGAACCCCTGTCCTGAGGAACATTTGCGTGAAATATGACAAAAATTCTGATCAACAATCAATGAGATATGAAATAAACGACTTTCGCTGTCATTCGCGTCCCCTTGCCGCCAATTTCCAATCCCTTTCCCCAGCTTCTTGTGTAGTCCGCCCCTCATTTATATGCTAGACACATCGATATTTTTTAAACATAAAAACAAGTGGCCCTAAGGGGTCTTTATTGAATTTGTCTCATCTCTCACCAGAGCACATATACAAAGTTGATGTTTAAATTAAATCATGTGCATTTCAAAATTTATGGTGACCATATTCGTTGACAGTGTTTCATTTCTGTTAAGTTTTATTCAAATCAGTGCAACAAGACATTCGACAAATGATTATAACACATTTATTCAAATGTAAAATAAACCCAAACATAACTTTAAAATGAGAACAAAGTGAAACCAACAAAATGTGTATATTCACTTAACATACATGATAACAAAATTAAAAAGAGTCCCAAATGGGCTTATATTGTTCACCTTAGACATCGAAAACATTGCACATGGGTATTAAACAAAGATTGTATATGGTCATAAGTCTTTTGTGTCTTTAAAACTTTTAAAACATGTAAGATGGTACATGAGGAACATTTTTGCTTAATATCTATCAAGCTTTCTCAAATTTTAATCTAGAAGTAGTGAAGACAAAGTTAAAAATGTGAAAAATCCATATATCAAATATATCACAAATATTTATGTAATGCTTCTTTGCATTAAAATAACATAATTCAAAGTAAGTCAATGACGAATAAAATATTATCATTCGTACAGGTAGCCAAAACAGCAACATATTCCTTACACATCCTTCTATAGTGATAAATGGAAATCCCCCCCCCCTGGATGAGAGACTGAGAGAGACTATACCCGTCACGATAGAAACTAGTAGTATAAAGACCTATGCAATTAAAGTCGTGTTTGCATACTATTTGTTGAGTTTACTTTATATAAGCATGTGTTTTGTTAAAGGCATAATATTACAATGCAATTCTAACAAGTATTTATTGGCGACAAAAAGTCGAGAAAATAAATAATCTGTCCCAGGATATCGAGGAAATAAATAGTCTATCCTTCAAAGATCTGAAAATAGATAATCTGCCCCCCCCCCTTTCAGAATCAAATGGTCGTCCCCTTACTGGATAGTGACGATGTGTTTATATCTAATATTATGATATCATAGTACTAAGGATGAGCCATGTGTTGTCTGCTTCTTATGTGTTTTATGTTTCTCAAGAGTTTCTAGAAAACTTTGCTAGACGGTCATATAGAGCTTGTGCCTGTCAAATCTCGTGCTCGCTAAGTGTTAACTGATGTGCAGGAGACGAGTTGAGAAATGTATTGTACGTGTAACAAGCACCTTGACGAATACCTATAATTAACGTTTCTCGTGGTAACGGTATAGAAGTAGGCACTTAACCCAACAGAAAACAAATTATATATACAATCTGACATGAAACAAAATGTGCATTGTCCACCTGGTATCGATGTCTCCCGTCTGTTCCCATATAATGCGTCCAGAGGTACCCGCACTCCCTGATTTGTTTATGGCCTAAAAGGCTGAAATTTTCGAATTCCGATTTAGCGGACCTTTCCGGAGCAGTGACGAATCTTTAAAGAGAGCCTTCCTGTGACACTTGACCCTGGTCACTTCATATCAAGAGAAAGCGATGACTCACCGTTACTCGATTCCATGGCACGTGGACTCGAACACGTCAGAAAACTACACCAGCTTCAAAATTATTTCTCGGATAAATGTTTGGTTACCATGGCAGTATGAGTGTATAGTTTATGGTGATATTCGGTCACCATGGTGATGTGTGTGTACAGTTTACGGTTTTGCTCGGTCACCATGGCAATATGTTGTATACATATAGTTTACAGTGATGTTCGGTCACCATGGCAATATATGTGTACAGTTTACTGTAATGTTCGATCACCATGACAGTATGTGTGTACAGTTTACTGTACCGTTAATGTTCGGTCACCATGGCAATATATTTATATATTGACTGCATTTCTCTTAAATATGCAAGTTGGTAAATTAACTGCCTATATGATTGAATGTTTGCAGTCGCAGTCACGTGATCAAATGAATGCAAATTCAAATTCTTTATTGGTATAACACATCTAATCTTACAATGGTTATTGTCTAAGTATAAACGAAAAAACAATATGACAGTATAAGGCGTATATGGCAAAAGAGTGTCTTAAAGTATTAATCTGCTTTTGCTAAAATTAAGGGTATTTAAAGGTTGGTGAGAATGCCCACAAAACGATATAATGCTAATCTGGCATGAGTCCAACAGCAAATACAAAAAAAAAAAAAAAATACAGAGATATACAAATGATACATAGCTCAAAAATGGTATAGAGGGATTACAGTATATTAATGTGTATTTATAATGCGTAATGAGTCTTCTCAATGCGAGACACATTAAATAAGACTATGTGTGTAATGACAAGGTTAGTATGTAATTATATGTTGCCTTTAACACAATAGCACTCTCAGCATTAAACAATAAAATAGATTTTGACCCTGAATTGAAAAAACAAAATCTATTATAACGTTTAGATATTGAGTCAATGAAAATATTTCTTTCATTTTCATATTTACATTCCCATAAGAAGTGGGTTTCATTTTGAACAATATTATCAGTACAAACTGTACACAGTCTGTCATTTTTATTTATATTAATATATCTTCCCCTTTCAATTTCGAGCTTGTGAGTACTAAGTCTAATTTCTGCCAAGGTCCCTCTGTCAAGTTTAGATGGAATTAGATCAACATATGGTACTCTATGGTTAAATTTATAGATACATTTTTTATATAAAATTCTAATTTGCATGTTGCCTCATCACGACGAAAGAATACAAACATGTATGAAATTATGGCAGAACACGCAATTCTTCAGAACTAATATATATATATATATATATATATATATATATATATATATATATATATATATATATATATATATATATATATATAAAGCACAGGTAAGCGATAACGATACTAAAACAATTAAAAAATTGCCAAATTTTCGAAGCAATCTGCTTCTTCTTCAGGACACACACAAACACTCACACAAATATAAAGACACCGTATCTTTTGTGGAGATGCCCATTTTTGGGTAGGGTTTGGTATGGACAGACGATAGGAATCCGTGTCTTTATACTTGTCATGTAACTCGCCATCCAATATTACCACTTGTCTTGACAGTTTTTTTTTTTTTGTTTTTTTTTTTTTTTTGTACTTACTTATTTTATCACTTATTTGTTTTTCACTCCCATTTATTTCTGTTATTTATTTTCTTTGTCCTTCTATCTATAACTTCTTATCACCTAGTCTAATTACCTTCAATAGGTAAATGCAAATACATTTTAGGGGGCGCCACTTGACCTGTAAGCAAGCTGTCGGCTTGTGTTTGGCTCATTTCCTATTAGATAGCGCATAGAGAAACGCTCAGTATGTAGCCAATTGAAGAAACCAGTTTTTATTAGACTAGTGCTTTGTATATATTTTCTATCTTTCTTTTAGTGTCTTTATATTTGTGTGAGTGTTTGTGTGTGTCCTGAAGAAGAAGCAGATTGCTTCGAAAATTTGGCAATTTTTAAATTGTTTTAGTATCGTTACCCCTTTTTCTCAAGCGATTTGCATTAACCTTCATTGAGGTTGATCCGATACTTATGAATAGTGAATGTTGTTACAATTTCCTTTTTTGTGCTTTTATATATATATACATATATATATATATATATATATATATATATATAATATATATATATATATATATATATATATATATATATATATATTATACACTTGTATATTTAAAAACTTGGGGTTGAATCGAGAACTAGTTCTTGACCTCTAATCGACAGCTGGGCGACTGTGTAACTGCATTATTCATATAACGAAATAAGTTTACTCAAGATTACCAAAGCCAATTATTAAACAATATAAGTGAAATGTCAGTCAGAGACTGATTTTCGCGCCGTTCTTTTGACATTGTATTTCTACACCTGTCGTAGCCGTTACAATCATTAAGGCATCACCATCTATTACGAGGTCATAATGCTGTCAAGGTTGGTGGACTGTGGCCGGCATAATGTTCTCTACCGAACCATCTCCCATCGCTCATGGTGAAGATAAAGGTTACCAATGGCAACTTATGAAATCACATTTAAATGAAGGTTTCATTTTAGATTTTCTTATACAATGGTTAAAAGGAATATATGATAGTAAACCAGGGTCAGGAAGTCCCATCACATGACTTGCGATCTATTCTAATTCTTATTCTTTGTATCTGTTGAGACATCAGCTGCAGGCAATGGTATATGATAATAATAATAATAATAATATAACACTATATTTATAGGTATCTCACATTGGTTAACTTTGAATAACCACCCCTTTTCTCCAATATCTGTTTTGAGTGTTTAAAAAAACCGAACATGATTTTTAAAAGTTGCTTTTGCATTGGAATTCATTACAGCAACATGTATTTTCCTTATATCTAATCAAATAGTGACAACTGATGTGTTACGAGTAATCTACAACGGGGAAATCATAGAAAATATGCAAATTAGCAAAGTCCAGAAAGATGTAAACAAACAAACAACCACAGAAACAACAACAAAATGTGGCAAAACATTTAATTTCAGAATGAAACAAAAACTTCTAACTCACTATACAAGAAATATTAACCACTAACTCTGAGGTATTAATCTCAAGACAATGAAAAACGAGATACCACTGTAATCTCAATACAGTGTAAACCGAGATACTATTGTAATTTCAATACAATGAAAACTCGGTTTACACTGTAATCTCAATACGGTGTAAACCGAGATAGCACTGTAATCTCAATTCAATGAATACCGAGATACCACTGTAATCTCAATACATTGAAAACCGAGATACTATTGTAATTTCAAGCCAATGAAAACCGAGACACTATTGTAATCTCAATGCAGTGAAATCCGAAATACAATGTAATCTCGGTACAGTGAAAAACAAGATACCACTGTAATATCAAGATAGTGAAAACCGAGATACCACTGTAATATCAAGACAGTGAAAACCGAGATACCACTGTAATATCAAGACAGTGAAAACCGAGATACCACTATAATATCAAGATAGTGAAAACCGAGATTCCACTGTAATATCAAGACAGTGAAAACCGAGATACCACTGTAATATCAAGACAGTGAAAACCGATATACCACTGTAATATCAAGACAGAGAAAACCGAGATACCACTGTATTATCTAGATAGTGAAAACCGAGATACCACTGTAATATCTAGATAGTGAAAACCGAGATACCTCTGTAATATCTAGATAGTGAAAACCGAGATACCACTGTAATATCAAGATAGTGAAAACCGAGATACCACTGTAATATCAAGACAGTGAAAACCGAGATACCACTGTAATATCAAGACAGTGAAAACCGAGATCACACTGTAATATCAAGACAGTGAAAACCGAGATCACACTGTAATATCAAGATAGTGAAAACCGAGATACCACTGTATTATCTAGATAGTGAAAACCGAGATACCACTGTAATATCTAGATAGTGAAAACCGAGATACCTCTGTAATATCTAGATAGTGAAAACCGAGATACCACTGTAATATCAAGATAATGAAAACCGAGATACCACTGTAATATCAAGACAGTGAAAACCGAGATACCACTGTAATATCAAGACAGTGAAAACCGAGATACCACTGTAATATCAAGACAGTGAAAACCCAGATACCACAGTAATATCTAGATAGTGAAAACCGAGATACCTCTGTAATATCTAGATAGTGAAAACCGAGATACCACTGTAATATCAAGAAAATGAAAACCGAGATACCACTGTAATATCAAGACAGTGAAAACCGAGATACCACTGTAATATCAAGACAGTGAAAACCGAGATACCACTGTAATATCAAGACAGTGAAAACCCAGATACCACAGTAATATCTAGATAGTGAAAACCGAGATACCACTGTAATATCTAGATAGTGAAAACCGAGATACCACTGTAATATCAATACCGTGTAAAACGAGATACCACTGTGTTTTTGTATTAGCGAACTCTGACTGCACTGCACTGCTGTTGTCAGAGGGTTAACAAGGCTAGACATGTTTTGTATTTACAGGATATCTATCCAGCGAGGTGCCAAGCTGTTGTCAGAGGGTTAACAAGGTTAAACATGTTTTGTATTTACAGGATATCTATCCAGCGAGCTGTCAATTTGTTGTCAGAGTGATTACAAGGTTAAACATGTTTTGTATTTACAGGATATCTATCCAGCGAGCTGTCAATATGTTGTCAGAGTGATTACAAGGTTAAACATGTTTTGTATTTACAGGATATCTATCCAGCGAGCTGTCAATATGTTGTCAGAGTGATTACAAGGCTAAATATGTTTTGTATTTACAGGATATCTATCAAGCGAAGTGCCACGTTGTTGATTTTCGGTTATGTTCTACTCCTTTGTGACGTGGTATCGGGTCATGGTCGATTAGTCAGTCCCCCGAGTCGCTCCAGTATGTGGCGCTATGGATTCAGCAATCCACCAAACTATAATGATAACCAGTTATACTGTGGGGGAGTACAGGTAATGATAACCAACTTATCTTTTGGGGGAGTACAGGCAATGATAACCAGTTATACTGTGGAGGAGTACAGGTAGTGATAACCAGTTATACTGTGGGGGAGTACAGGTAGTGATAACCAGTTATACTGTGGGGGAGTACAGGTAATGATAACCAGGTATACCGTGGGGGAGTACAGGTAATGATAACCAATTACACCGTGGGGGAGTACAGATAATGATAACTAGTTATACTGTGGGGATGTACAGATAATGATAACCAGTTATACTGTGGAGGAATACAGGTAATGATAACCATTTATACTGTGAGGCAGTACAGGTAATGGTAACCAGCTATACTTTGGGGGAGTACAGGCAATGATAACAAGTTATACTGTGGGGGAGTACAGGTAATGATAACAAGTTATACTTTGGGGGAGTACAGGCAATGATAACCAGCTATACTGTGGGGAAAAACAGGCAAAGATAACCAGTTGTACTTTGGGGGAGTACAGGCAATGATAACCAGTTGTAATGTGGGGGAGTACAGGTAATGATAACCAGTTATACTGTGGGGGAGTACAGGTAATGATAACCAGTTATACTGTAGGGGAGTACAAGTAATGATAACCAGCTATACTGTGGGGAAAAACAGGCAAAGATAACCAGTTGTACTGTGGGGGAATACAGGTACTGATAACCAGTTACACTGTGGGAGAATTCAGGTAATGATAACTAGTTATACTGTAGGGGAGTACAGGTAATGATAACCATTTATACTGTGGGCAAATGCAGGTAATGATAACCATTTATACTGTGAGCAAGTACAGGTAATGATAACCAGTTATACTGTGGAGGAGTACAGGTAATGATAACCAGTTATACTGTGGGGGAGTACAGGCAATGATAACCAGCTATACTGTGGGGGAGTACAGGTAATGATAACCAGTTATACTGTGGGGGAGTACAGGTAATGGTAACCAGCTATACTGTGGGGGAGTACAGGTAATGATAACCAGTTATACTGTGGGGGAGTACAGGTAATGGTAACCAGCTATACTGTGGGGGAGTACAGGCAATGATAACCAGTTATACTGTGGGGGAGTACAGGTAGTGATAACCAGTTGTACTGTGAGGGAGTACAGGTAATGGTAACCAGCTATACTGTGGGGGAGTACAGGTAGTGATAACCAGTTATACTGTGGGGGAGTACAGGTAGTGATAACCAGTAATAACGTGGGGGAGTACAGGTAATGATAACCATTTATACTGCCGGATTGGGAAGTACTGTCATAAACGACATTCCTTTAAATAATATAATGCTTTATATTACAGATCCAGTATGAAGTGAATAAGGGCAGATGCGGGGTATGTGGTGACCCGTATCAAGGTCCCCTTGACAACGAATTTGGGGGAAAGTATGCTAATGGTGTTATCGTGCGGACATACTCTACTGGACAGGTGATGGACGTAGAAGTGGACATCACAGCCCCTCATAAAGGCTACATGGAATTCAGACTTTGTCCGAACGACGATCCCAGAGCTAAAATAACACAGGAATGTCTCGACGACTACCTTCTACCAATCGTAGAAACCAAGGACACAAAATATCCCGTCACCAAGGCGGGAAAATACAAAATGAAGATACGACTACCACCAATGGTTCGGTGTCGCGATTGTGTATTGCAGTGGAAATACAACACTGGTAACAGCTGGGGAGTGGACCCAATCACCAACACGGGATGTGTTGGATGTGGAAATCAGGAACAATTTTATGGGTGTGCCGACATTGCCATAGGACAGGCCGACATAGTAGAGGGATTGTCTCTCTTGACGAACAAAATAATGAAAGGTCGTCCAATCGTAAGCCCGGGTATGCCAACTCCTCCCAGTGTGCCTGATGAACTAGAGGATTGGGATGACGACGATGATGACGACGATAAAAATAATGATGACAATAAAGATGTAACGGGAGTAACTGGTTCTCAAACAGGAGACGAATCATACATAATGTATAAAAGTTTTGTGGACTTCCAAAACCAATTTCAAAATCAATATGTGCGCCCGTGCGTGTGTCACGCATGCGTCGGAAAGACGTGTGTCTGTGAATGTTTCTCTAGTGGTGTTCTCGATAATGGCGGACTAGACGTCATCAGAACTTTGGCAATCACCATGGCTACCGTCATGCTTCTGAATTTTGACAATTTGTTTTAATAACGAGATATGCTATTCCATACGAGTGCCAAAAATTCCATGCCATTGACGCTATTGACCACATGTAGATGGCGTCATTCACTGTCTCTCCACAGTAAACACACTTACATCATGTGCTCTATATCTACTTGTGATATTTCAATTTATGAATAATAGATTTGCTTTTACTAATTATAATGAATGCCGTTAAATAATGAATTCAAACCCTGTGGTGGGTGGATGGGTAGTCGGGCATCAGATTCTATCTCACAAGAAAGAAAACTCCGGATGACAGCAGTGATGCTTCTAAAGTAAAACTGACACAATGTTTACATGCTACTACATTCCTCTGGTCTACACATACTGAAATAAACTACATTGTAAATATTTTTAAACCCTATTTTCACCTATCCGGTAAACTCATCCATGATTTTCTCTAGAATCTGAGTATTTTATGTCTTTTATATCGATGTTGAATCCATTTCCTGGTAGAAGAATACTGTTAAAAGACATATAATAACTGTCTAATTCATTTCTAGTCCGAAATTGTAGACCCAAGCACGAGACTTTTGTTTGGATGTTGGGAGTCGAACAGGACAATACCAACTACATGTATTTCTTTTCCTGTTGTAATATAAACTTCATTTACAGACTATGTCATTTACAGACTATGTCATTTATGTAAAGATGATTCAAATTCTTTATTTAAGTTTGTAGAGTCTTTATACCAACATTGTTTAATATTTAATCAACACGACTTCGTTGTGTCATTATGTCTCTCTTGTTGTTCTAAATAAATAGAAAAACCAGGATGTCCAGCTGCTGAAAGGCTTGTAAGCATGAGTCTTTTCTATAATATATTAACCAGTCAGTGAAAGTAATGTAAGAACGAGTCTTTCATTGTCCAATCACTTAGCGTCTTGTAAGTACCAGTCTTTTTTTTTAAAGATATATTAACCAGCCAGTGAGCGTCTCGGAAATACGAGTCTTTTACAATCATTAACCAATATCGCTATCATTTTACCAAGTAAGATAAATCATAATATAAAAATATTTTTCATGAAAGTATTAAAATTTAACTTTGGAAGGAAGATTTTTCCACGTTAAAATAAAATAATGAGTGAAAACAACAATTCTGTAAATTTCATACCCGATTCTTATTTCTGATATCAATATCTTTTCCGTTGATTTTGTCATTACTTTTAATTTGGAATAATCAAACCTACACACATGTGATCACGTTTGCTTATTCAAAATTAAAAGTTAGGAAATGACAGTGTTACAAAGCTGGACTGATTTACAGGAAATATCACACCAGGCTGAACTACTGCACAGGCAATCTTTGATTTACCGGTTACATCATACTAAACTGATTTTCTGGGTACATAATACTACACTGATTTACTGGATACATCATACTATACTGATTTACTGGGTACATCATACTAGACTGATTTACTGAGTATATAATACTAAACTGATTTACTGGGCACATCATACTAGACTGATTTATTGGGTACATCATACTAGACGTATTTACCGGGTACATCATACTAGACTGATTTACTGGGTATATAATACAAGACTGATTTACTGGGTACATCATACTAGACTGATTTACTGGATACATCATACTAGACTGATTTACTGGATACATCATACTAGACTGATTTACTGGATGCATCATACTAGACTGATTTACAGGATACATAATACCAGACTGATTTACTGGGCACATAATACTAGACTGATTTACTGGGTACACCATACTAGACTGATTTACTGGGTATATAGTACTAGACTGATTTACTGGGTACATCATACTAGACTGATTTACTGGGTACATCATAGCAGACTAATTTACTGGGCACATAATACTAGACTGATTTACTGGGTATATAGTACTAGACTGATTTACTGGGTTCATACTACTAAACTGATTTACTTGATAATACTAGACTGATTAATTGGGTACATAATACCAGACTTGTTTACTTGGTACATCATACTAGACTGATTTACTGGGTACATACTACTAAACTGATTTACTGGATATATAATTGTACACTGATTTACTGGGTATATATACTAGACTGATTTACTGGGTACAGAATACTAGATTGATTTACTGGGTGCATCATACTAGACTGATTTACTGGGTACACCATACTAGACTGATTTACTGGGTGCATCATACTAGACTGATTTACTGGGTACATCATACTAGACTGATTTACTGGGTACATCATACTAGACTGATTTACTGGGTACATCATACTAGACTGATTTACTGGGTACATCATACTAGACTGATTTACTGGGTACATAGTACTAGACTGATTTACTGGGCACATCATACTAGACTGATTTACTGGGTACATCATACTAGACTGATTTACTGGATACATCATACTAGACTGATTTACTGGGTGCATCATACTAGACTGATTTACTGGGTACATCATACCAGACTTGTTTACTTGGTACATCATACTAGACTGATTTACTGGGTACATACTACTAAACTGATTTACTGGATATATAATTGTACACTGATTTACTGGGTATATATACTAGACTGATTTACTGGGTACAGAATACTAGACGGATTTACTGGGTACACCATACTAGACTTAATCACTGGATACAGAAGAGTAGGCTGATTTACTGGAGGAGGTATAATAATAAGCTGTTTGGATGCTGATGTGTTAAATTCCATTACATCTTTCATGTCATACCAGATCTAGCTATATCAATTCTCCTATAAAACTTTTCCTAAATGTTAGAATCGAGTAATCTATGATTCAGTGTTTAAAAGATATTTCCTGTATGATCTATTTGCCATATAACGCTGGTCAGCGTGTTGTCCACCATGTACTACACGATGGTCAGTGTAACCACGACAAAGTCTGTATGACCAGAACACGTAGTACAAGCATTACTGAAGTATCCTGCGTGATAATGTATGACTTACAACTTCACTGAGTAAAGGCGACATGTGCTTCTTGTTACCTCTACACGCATCACCATAGTTATCATTTCTTTAGAATTAAGCGTTCAATTTCAACGTTACGTTAACGTATATTCATTGCCTATTCTTAGATGCTCATTTGATGATTACATTTTCCTAGAAATAAAAAAAAAAGATAAATACATGTAGTAATCAAATGACTTTTATAACCAATAAAACAACAGTATAGATTTTTCTAACCAGATATTTTTTTTTCAATAAGAGCATGTGATGCACACCTATATCAGAAGTTCCAGTTCCTGTTCTGACTTCTAATTTTCTTATCTGTGTTTATGCTCCATATGCTGAAAAAATTGTATTATTATTATTTATTTATTTATTATTATTTATTCATTTATTTTTATTTTTATTATTATCATTTTTATTTATTGAGAAACTAAGAAAATTTAGAAAGTAGATCAACCCCCCCCCCCCAAAAAAAAAAAAAAGAAAGGAAAATCCGTGACATAATTATAAATAACCAGAAACACTCACTTTTCGGCCACCTGGCCCTTTTCAAGTAGTTTAATGGCAAGCTAAATTTATTCAACTACAATCCATGTTAGCTTAAACCTCCTGAAAACCTGGCTGAAAATGTGTGGAATGTAAGTGCTTTTGGTTATTTAAGTAGATTTATGTCTCAGTATTTTTTTCATTGATCTCATTTAACTTTCTAGAATATGTTATGTACACAAGCTATTCTAGAAATGAGTTTTTTTTTCTGGATCTGTATTATACTTCATTCTTCCCCAGCGTTCACACTGATATTGAATATTGGACATTTGTGTCATAATTCTGGGGATCGTTGAACGGACTTTATTTACAATATTTGTTATCTGTCCTATGACATATTTGAAATATTCTGTTATTTAAATATGCATAATGACTACTATTAGTCATTATGCATATTTAAATATCAGAATATATCACAGAATGTTCAAGTGAACTTGGACTAGCTTGGAATAAGTAACTTTATAAGGACAAATTAAGGAATTTTAAGTTTGATTTATTGTAAAAGTACATTTGTTCTATCGATTTGATTTCTTGTAAATAATTTATGTACTTTATAATGTGTTACTGAATTTGCTGGCATTTTGGGGTTATTCTGACCAATAATAGAATTGAACAACACGTTAATGAAATTGAATTAGAAATTGAAATGATAGACCGTTCATCTGATATACACTTCGATATGAATGGAGAGAGATGTTTAGAAAAAACAATTAGATAAAATATATGACAATAAAGCTGAAACTGCACATATTCAATTATCAACATGTATAACAAAGAGAGAGAGAGAGAGAGAGAGAGAGAGAGAGAGAGAAAATACTCAATATCTCTTTAGTTTTTAGAACTTTGGAAAAATACATCACTTTACAATATTATTAGTAAAATAATGCAAGTCATAATAGTAGTGTTTTGATAGGAATGGGTAGTTTATATACGAGCAAATGCATTAAATGATTGAAGAATATATATATATATATCTAGTTATATATCTATATATATATATAAGCGATAACGATACTAAAACAATTAAAAAATTGCCAAATTTTCGCAGCAATCTGCTTCTTCCTCAGGACACACACAAACAAACACTTACATAAATATAAAGACACGAAAAGAAAGATAGAAAATATATACAAAGCACTAGTCTAATAAAAACTGGTTTCTTCAATTGGCTACATATTGAGCGTTTCTCTATGCGCTATCTAATAGGAAAATTATATTGACCCCCTTTACTCGAGCGATTTGCATTAACCTTCATTGAGGTTGATCCGATACTTATGAATAGTGAATGTTGTTACAATTTCCTTTTTTGTGTATATATATATATATATATGACAGTCTGTTGAGGTTTAGACAAAGCCCATCATAGAGTCCCTACCGCTCTATTAGTCAGTGCAACGCTATAGAAAAAAGCTGTAAAGGGTTCTGGAGGAGTCTAGTACAAAACTTATTGTCTTACGATGATATGGTCATACCGGTGATGGCGAAGGCATCTGACTACTTTTAATAATATTTTGTTAAATGTTGTGATATTGGTAAATTTGGTAAAAGATAGAATGGACACTCTCACTGAATTATGATTGTATTTTAAAAAGGTTATTTTTCAGAGATGTTTTGTATGTAAGAGCATTCACGGTGGATGTGGCGAGCCAAACAGGAGACGTTCACCCCTTCCAGGCACCTGGTCTCACCTCTAAATTTCAGGGTTCATTGAATGTCCACTGTGGTACATTGCTGATAGTGTCATATTCATCTGACACCAGTTATTTTCGTATGTTACACTAACGCTCCACTTATTCCCTTTGCAGGATGGAGCTCGCAAAAAGTTCCCCATGGAGGGTTTGACTTTAGTGTTACTCTTACCCTTTTCCCTGATATTATGTGGCTGTAACACTTTCTACACAGTGTTTCGTCACATTCATGTTTACAATAGGTGGTACTACTTTTTCAAAAGTTTTTTCAAACTGACAATCTCGACTTTGTATACTTTTATATCATCAGGTGTTGGTATTATAG